>CM034471.1:3172284-3577888 GCA_019925255.1 Litchi chinensis
TCTCTAAACAACTGGAAAGCGTGATTGGATATGTCGTAATCCAACCCTAAAATCGATGACACGTCGATGATTTGCATGTAGGCTCTTAAGTTGTCTACCACAACAGTCGGCGACGACGAAGAAGAGGAGGATGTTGTGGAGGAGGAGAGGAGTTCGAAGGTGCGCTCCAGCTCGGCGAGGTGGCCGGAGAAGGAGAGCGAGGAGCGGAGGAAGAGAGGGCTGGGCTCGAGGGACCAGGTGGAGAAGGCGGTGATGAAGCCGGTGGTGTCGAAGGGGTCATCGTCGTCGTTGGCAGCGCCGTCATGGTGGATGGCGGGGAGATCGGAGGTGACGAGGCAGAGAGGGTTGTCTTGTGCGCGGAGGTGGAAAAGATGGTGGTATTGGGATTGACGCTCTTCCACGACACGGCCGCAGGAGGTGCACTCTGTGATTGACCGTCCCGCGCTTGTGGTGGCGCACCGCCCCTGCGTCCCCGAACAGTACGGGCACTTCATTTTCTTTCTTTTTTTCCTTATTTTGCTTAGTTTAAATGATTTGTACTCAATTTACCAAACAACCCACTCACTCTTCTTATATAATCACTGTAATTTTTTTTTTTTTATTACTCCTCAGAAAAGCTGAAACGACTCTGGTTAAAATTCTATTAGAAATCTATGAGAATATGTCGCTATCACTATTACATCAAATATTACCTAAATAAATCAGTAAATTGAGATATCTAAAAGAGTAACACCAGACTTCTTAAATTTGTTACCAAAATTTATATCTAAATAATATAATATATAAATTATCAATTTCATATTAATTAACATATATTTTCATGATTTATAAGATATTGATTATTTAAGCTTGAATTTGTGTAAAAAAAAATAATTTAAAAACCTAGCATTATTGTTTTAGGAATTAATCCTATGATTAGCAGAGACGTTCGTAAAATATGTTTCATATGAATCAAAGCACTTTGTGGGAGTTGTTGTACAAATTATTATCAGTTTCAAATTATAAACTTCATAATATGGTGCTCCGTAATCTAATTAAAAGAAAAAATAAATTTAATCATTCAACAATTAATGAAAATACTAAGAATTATTTGTTTTTTTGTCTAAAGACTGAATAATACTACTGAAGACTGAAGACTAAATAATAACTGAAATCTGAAATCTGAATAACATGTTATGTTTTTTTTCTTTACCTCTGAATATGTTATAAACTTGTATATTTTTTAAATTTAAAATTATTTGAAAACTAGTAAGTTGATATTTATACTCATTTTACTATTTATTGTTATGTAATTTTAATTAATTTAATACAAACATATAAAAATAAATAATTTAATAAATTCTAAAGCATTTTTATGTACATATTAGTAATATTTTATTCATACTTAAAATATAATTAAAAATGTAATAGTATTAACCATATTTGTATATTTAAATATATTAATATGTTTAAAAACAACTGAATAAATAAATATTTAAATTATAAATTAAAATATATTAATTTAATTCTAAGATAACTTGGATGAGATATATTTAAATTTTACTTTTTAAATATAGTTTTTGTAAATATCAAGGAAAAAAATGAAACTTTGAGTAACATAAAAAAATATAGTTTTTGTAAATATCAAGGAAAAAAATGAAACTTTGAGTAACATAAAAATAAGATGAATTTAAAATTATATTATTTTGAGAATGATAGATTTGAATTAAAAATTTATAATGTCATTAAGTGATTTACAATTAAGTAAAAAATCAAAAATTTTTATTTTTTCAGTTGTTTTTTATAATTTTAATTGGTTTGATTATTTAGAAAAACAAATAGAAACAACTTAATAGGTACAATTCCGTATTATTAAGTCTTAAATGGAAAAAAACAAACGACTCCTAAAATTCACTTAAAAAAATAAAGTGAATCTCCCATCTTCCCCGTCACAAAAATTACTCTGAAATACACTACAAAAACACTTATAATCTCACGTATTTACCTTTTCACACGAAGAATACCGGTCATGCAAATTACCATTACAATTGAAAGAACAAGAGTACAAGTATTTACTTATCAACTGTCAAATAAAAAATTCTCAGACATGTTTGTGCTTGTCATCAACATACAGTGTACAGTAGAGACTCAGAAGTTGGAATGTATGGTTTCAAAAATTCTTTCACTTCAATTTTATACTAAGGTCTCAAAAAAATCTCACTTGAATTTATATGTTCATAAGATTGAAGGCTGTTATGCTCTACCACCCACTACACAAGATCGTGACGGCAAAAATTTGGAAGAATGGGAACCTAATTAAATACAAAATTTGTACCTCTTGAAAAATCATGGAAGAAACTGAGTATAGTTTTTTGCCCAACCACTGCTTTCTTCTAACATTGGGCAGCACAGGAGCAAAATGAACATTTCGGTGAACTCGGATCCTTGGCATTCTTCACGTCATTGACTGGTCCCTGTTGAGGCTACCACATTCCTGCCTTTATCAGATAGTTTCAGACTCTTACTTATTTGTTGTGCACTCTGAAAATGTAAAGGGCCAAAACAGTTATGTTAGTTTTATTATAAGCCTGGTTATTAGTTCTAACTAATCATGCAAAATGACAATTGAGTGATAACACTAAAATAAGATTTACTTCATATGATTTTGTTAACTTCAAGTCAACTTGTGCCAATTTGAATATGAGTATGAAAACAGCATGTTCGTCTCAATTATCAAAGGGATACTCATTGATGATACAAGAGGATATTAGAAATAATATACAATTAAATTTTCCATCTAAAGATATTAGATACACCATCGCTGCGGGATAATCTAAGAGAATAAATATAATATCTTCTATAAACTTAGGATAAAGGCCAATTTTCATACTTCGGCCAAATAATATTTGCTAGCCTCATCAATGATAACATACTGTTCCTACATGTTTCAGGCTAACAGGTTAGGAGAACTAAAAAAATCCTATGGTTCAGTTTCATAACATCGATGGACAAGGCTCATCTGTGGAGTCCGAACCTACCAATTACAACAATTGCTAGGAGCTATAACCAAAATTGGTGGCAAAGCTAAAGCGAGCAAATATACACTATTAAGTTATTTGATATCGCGAGAATAGCAAACACAGCAGTAAGACCTTAGCCTCAAAAATCAAACTCCAGCATTAGACCAGTCTAAGAAGACAAAACTATGCTTTCCAAGTTAATGTTAAGTGTACTCAAAAGAACTGAACCAGAAAAGATTATGGATGAAACAAAACCCAACATAACAACTCATTCCATGCAAAATCCAATTCCATATTTCCATCACCTCTTAGATTACTGTCAATTCATGTTAAAGGACTTTTTTGTTATGTAATAAACTTATTGAAAATTTCCTTAAAAAATTGGAGCATCAATCCTAACATGGAGGAACTATGCCAGGAAGCACTTCATAATAATAATAATAATAATAATCAAGCTCTAAAATCCAACATATCCATGAACTCTAAGAAAGTCCTTAAAATATAAGCGCAGGTAAATCCAGATAACAAACAAAAGAGATATTCCTTAAAATCACATATACCCCTCAAGCCATTAATCCCACAGCAAATAGATAGGGACAGACCTCCATCCAATGCAAACAAATATCTTCCTCCAATTTCCCTCTAACTTATTAGAATTCCTTCATTATTTCCGGTATGAATAAATAAATACTGAAATCTTAGTAGCAATTGGACAGCAAGGAAGAAAATTATCCATGGTTTCTCCATCCCTTTCACATGAATAATATCAACTAATCTCAGACTGCTACCTTTTTACTAAAAAACAACTCCTTTCAGGTAGCCTAGCTTGCCAAACAAATTTCAAAGAGAAAGTTGAGGTTGCGTTCTAACTTTATTCAGGGAAGAAGAACCTATTGCTCCTAGAAGTGTTTGACACAACACACATCCTTTGGCTGACACAAACTCACGGACAAAACATCCCCCTTTTCTTACCCAGATCTTTCACTGCTTAGGTAAACTAATGTACAGGATTAGATCAATCTAATATTTACCAGTATCAACTTATCCTACTTTCATATAGCCCCAACAGTATATTGTCGCATAATGTTTCCAGATAATCAACCAAATATTCAATGTCAATGTTCTCACTCTGTGAACTAGGGAAGGTATAAATGAGCCATCTAGTACAGATCACGACCTCAAACCCAATTCTATGAAACCTATTGTTGATTTACCATAAAACATAAGATTGCAAAGCCAGAATGGCCTAGGTACTCGTATCTCAATATTCAACATGTGATTTTGCAGCTTATTCATAATCAAACAATGACACATGTTCGCATGAATATCTCAGCCGGGCCGAAACTTTTGGCCAAGTTAGATGGGAGGTTGGAAGATAGGGAAAATACACAATTTGCCTACAATTACAGCATATGGCATGCAAGTATGATATGGCTGGGATAAAATGCCGATGACCCCAAGAGCTCTTATTGATAGAGTTGGGCACAGCAATGTTGACTTGTCACATCCAGAGGTTAAAAATGATCAAGGTTAAGGTTTCAAGTAAGACATGAGTTGGGTTTCAAATGTTGCAAGACAGTTCAGTTCCTAATTTTACAACCTGATGTCATGGCCTCATATCAAGCATGATCAACTTGAGCATATCTTTCCAAGATTCTGTAGTGCCTCATCTAGATGCTACTGACATGGACATCAGATCACAAAACTCAAAATCCAGCCTCTCCAGTCATAAAAGGCGCAATCACCCGTGCTACTGGAGACAGTGAGCCACTACATTCTCAAACACTAGCACAAAAACAACAATGTAGATCTATACACCATCCAAGTATCCCAGTATCCCGTTACACTAAACCTACTAGACACCAAAAAACCAAACTCTTTTGTACTTTGAATCAATACACCTCACTAAGCTAAGACCAAGATCTTCTACCAACCTAAACTAGCTCGAACAAGTTCTCACTCAAAAAACATTCAATTCCACATAACAAAAAGATCCATCGAACAATAAATAACTAACCGATAAGCACACTATACAGATCAGATCTAAACTTAATAACTATTCAACTAATACGAAAACAGTTAAAGTAACCTCCACATTCATTAAACTAACAAACAAAATGACCAAAATTTTAAAAATAAATCCTGACCACTGAGTGAAACGGAGGCGGATCAAGATCAATGGAGCTAACAGACATCTTAGCGATCTCGGAAATCGCCTCCTCTCTAACTCCAGGCATGTCACTGGTCAACTCCTCGTATGCAGCCTCGAACGCCTTTTGCCAAAATCTCGGTAATCTGATCCGACGGTTGTTGGTGTACACGTCCCACATGTGCTTCACCACCTTCTCTCTCTCCTCCATTTCCTGTCAAAACCAAAATCCAGCACATCAACCCACAATCTCACACACACACACACATATAAAAATGGTCGCATGTGGTGAGCTGGTAATGTAGAGGTATTCACTCACGAGGACGTCAAGATCGTCGTGAATGGGGCTGTCGAGATCGTCGGATAGACGGTTGAGATTTCCCGCCGACCAGCGGAGAGTAATCGTGCCGGTGAACATCGACCAGAACGCCAGCAACAAAATGGCAGCTAACGCCCAGAACTTGTAGCGGCCTTTGCCGAAGACACTGGAGTCGGAGCTCTGCTGCTTCCTCGCTGCGGAGGCGGCCGCCGTTCCTGTCGTCGTCATCGTTGTTGTAGGGAGAGTGTCGTCATCCATCATTTCGGAGAGGAACCGGAGAGACGGAGACAAACGGAGAGTTGGTTCAAGTTTCGGTTTGTTAACGGATTCGAAGAGTCTAGAAGTTCGGACTTGGAAAAGGATTGTTGATCGGACGGATTTGATTTGGATTTTTGGTCTCTTCGGGAAGGACGGGAAGGGAAGGGGACGGTGAGTTAATTAAAATGTTTTGTGGCCCACCAGATTGAAATCTCCAGTTCCATGGTTGTTGACCTCTCTCTCTATCCAGTGGCGGGTTGATCTTGTGCGTTGATTATTTTATGCCAGTGGTTAGAGGCAACCGACAGAGGACGGCACCGTTTTGCATTAGACTGTGATTAAACAGTCTTGTCGATTCAACAATACCTTAATTAGGGAAAAAAATAGTAGTGGAGTTTATAATTACTCGTAAGTTTAACAGAAAGTAAATAAGAATCCTATTGTCTTTTCAAACAGATTGTCGATAACGAGAGAACGTGCATACATATATATATTTCTTGTAACTTAAAATAGTTGATTTTTACTTTTCTTCCAAAAAAAAAAGTTGATTTTTAATTATGATATGTTATAAAACATAGCTCTAAAAGCAATAAATATAGAATAATAATAAAATAAAGAACAGGTAAAAATAAGAGAGAAAGAGAGAAAACAATTCAATTAATGTATATTCCAATTATTACAATATAAATTTATTTATAGATAAATTAGAGAATCATTTTCATAATGAAATAACAATAAGTAAAGTAAAGAATATTATCAAAAAGGAAGTGATGTTAAAACCATATATTTATAACACTCTCCCTTAGATGTACACCACTTGATAATACTCTTCAAAATTCTTGAATATGTCTCTATATTACCTCATTAAAAATCTTGCTAGGAAAACCCAATAAAATAGAAACTTATTGAAAGGAAAAAAGAGTGCAAGATACAAAACTTAAAAAAGATATGACATATTCCCTTGATGAAAGAAAAGAATATTTTATGATCTGTTGTATAAAAAATGCAATAATTTTTTAAATTCAATAGTATTTAGACGTGCCTAAAAAGACTGTCTCATTAAAAACCTTGTCAGGAAAACCTAATGGGACAAAATCTGATCGAAGGAAAAAAAAATGCAAAGCACATATGTGCATATTGACTTAATATACTTTCAGTAAAAGGTATACAACTATTACTTTTGTACTTGTTTGAAGATGTTGAAAAATATGTTTTGATTTCTTTATGAATACGCAATAACATATAAATTACTAATATATCTTTCCTTTATGAGGTATTCACTAAGACGATTATATGACATTCATCCAGATTGTTTTAAGCCATATAAAGACTATTGTAACTTCATTGAATACAAGTTATGAGAATTTGAATTATATGCTTTTAGCATTTTAAATTCTTTAGAGATTTTAATGTACATATTGGTATCTAATGACTCATATAAATATGTTATTATCACATTCAAAAGACACGTTTAAAGTCTTTTGGAAACTACCAAACTAATTAAAAATTGAAACGTAATTTTATCCATTACAAGTGAATATATTTCATCTTATTACGTTTACAAATACTTATTTATATCCAATGAGTTTGACGTCTTTAGATATCTGGACTATTGGTCTAAATACATCACGTTTGACTAATGAAGTCAATCATGCTTAAATTGTTTCATTCCATTTAAGTCAATCATATCTTTTTCAACACTCATTGATACTATATGATTTATGATCATCATTTATAATTATGACTCCACAGTTTTCCAGGAAATTTCTATATTTCTAAGATTTTGTATATCTTCAGGAGATTGTACCGCTTCTAGGGCACTGGCCTCTGTTGATGTTATTACTTCTTATCATATGAAATTAACTATGAGACAATTTATTTTCACATTATCAATATTGATTTTTTTGTAGTAACCCTGTGAGATATAATTATATCTCATTGTCTCAATTTTCATATGAGTAATTATTTTAATCAAAACATATGACATCTTCAAGTGTCCACATGACAAGTTTAATGCAACTACATAAGTATAACTCTGCTTTTGTTTTGATCAATAATTTTTATGTCGACATTATCCATAATATGTTATTCAATATCCTCATCATTTTTCTGTAATATGCAGAGCAATAAAATATGATATCTTAATTTTCTTTAAATTTTCAGTAGACATGTCTCTTCAGCGATTACTGTAAACTTTCACATAGTCTTAAACTCTTAGGGCAAACTATAATTTTTATAGTTTGAGCACATATATTTTTCCATATATAATTAAAATCTCTTTTGAGTTTCATAGAGAGAAATTCAAAGAATTCTATTTCTTTAAGAATATTTAACTCTTCAGGAGTCATATTTATATAATGAGAATTATATATAACTCAAGCGTGATTTTTAAAATGATCATGATATTTTAATATTCAATTCAAAGAATAATAACTTTGCAACCAAATTTACTTTTCACACTTCCATGTGTAACGAATGATTTATTTGTTATCATTTACGTAAATTATTTTTCAGGAACAATTATTCCGGTTAATATATTAGCAATGAGTATAAAATCGTTCGGGTATATAATTTTCAAGTAAACAATCATTTGAACTTCAGGTTCATATGACTTATACAGTAATTGTTATAATAAACGATGCACGCCAATTGTAATTTCACGTTATTAAGTTTTCTAATTTTATACTTATTATCTCCCTAACGACGAGAAAATTCATTCATTAACATTATTTTGTTATCATTCATGAACTTATTTGTATTATCATGGTGTCCTTTTCTGGGACTTATTTATATCATCATAATATCATTCTAAGACTTAATTATACTGTCTTACTATTCTTCAGAGATATATTAGACTATGATATTATTTTTTAATGATTAAAATGTCACATAGTATTTTTCAGGGACTAAATTATAATATCAGTTATTATCTTTTATGGACATTTTACTATATAAGAATCTTCAGATTCTATAATAAATATCCATATTACTTCCAATAATTTTATGTATCATTTTCTTTGTATTATTGAATGCAAAAAAAAAAAAAAAAAAGATTCATCATAATTTTTTATCATATTATACTTATGATCATATTATAGTTTAGATCATAAAATATGTTTATGACATATGATAATATAAATAATACAAATACAATATACTTTTCTCAATGTATATCTAAATAGATTCCTTTATGATTTATTAAAGTAACAAAGTTTCATATGTACAATATTGTTATTTTTCACTTTGTAATATGCATATTTGCTCTTCTGAACCTTTATATATTGGTAAAATATTAATATAATATTTATGTATACTTTAGGTACGCAATTATTATAATTTCATATTCCATTGATAGTAAACATTTTGCTTACTTTGTTTTGGTGTGAATTCCACTTCAGGTGGTTAAAATTTATTATGATCATCGAGACTTTATTGACCATAATCACCGTCATAACTATTAGATGATTTAACATTCACTTCAGGAATAATATTAATTAATTTTGTCATGTGAGATAAATGATTTTTCACTCCATAATCATTAACATTACTACTTCAAGAGCAAATTTAAACTACAAATTTTTTAATCATCTGACTTCATTTATTTGGTGATCAAATATATATTTATTTAAAAATATAAATTAATCCTTTTACCAAAATATATAAATCATAATCACAGTGAATTAATAAACAATTTCTCAAAATACAATTATAACGAATTGTAACGAATATTTAATAATCAATTAAGATATGAGAAAATATATGTCATATACTTTACTTCGTATTTTGTTCCGAGGAAAAAAGAAAAAAGAAAATAACATGTCTTTCACTAACTAAAAATTTTATGAGAAATAACGATAATTATATAATTTAATATAAGAATAATAAAAATATTGTACCTTTTCTTCTAAAAAACTCAAAGCTTCAAGCTATGATGTGATTGCATATCATAATTACATGTTTAATATGATAATAACTCAAAACTTCAGGTTTTAATAGAATTGAGAATGAAATTATTTTCCAAATCACATCAATCACTGTAATAAGTATTAAAACTTCAAGTTCTGAGTAAATTAGAATAATACCATAATTTTATGATGTATTTTAAAAGATCTTAAACAAAATCACTATCGTGAAACTCTAACAGTCGTGGCTACCTAATTTCCACATCTAATAGCTCATGTCACTATCAGACTCATATCGTCATTAGAAAGGTAACAATTTAACCATAATACAAATAGATTTAACTATATAACGTGAGACATGAGATTGTTATATATATATCGATCAAGTAATCCGTATTAAATATATAAGTATGAAAATACATACTTCGATGTGTTGAAATTCATAAACAAAAAATAGAATACTTTAACGTATTTATAAATCTAAATTTCACAATCTATATATTCTGAAATCATGAACAAAAATTAGTATAAAGATCTTCAAGTCTCTACTCACCCTCAATAAGGAGACATGTTGATCTCAAATCTATATACTTGGTTCGAGATGTGTTTTTTTTATATAAAATTCAAATTGATTTAGTTTTTCTCAATTTTTTTAATTTGTAATTTTGAAATTTCTGATTCTAAAATATAAATAAATTATAATCTAGAATTGAAGTAAGGATATAAAATTTTAGGTTTTAAGATACAAATAAACTTGAGAAAAAATTTATTGAGAATCTGAAACTTTTGGTTCGAATTTAAAATTCAAAAATTCAGATTCAAACCATTCATCAAGAATCCAATAAATTAAAACGAATTTGATGGAATCTTTATGTCATATGTAAAAAGCAAGAATATAACATCATCAGATCAAATCCGTTCAATCTTTACTTAATTTTTCATAACCCGAAAAAGCTACATTGCTTTCTCTTTATATGTATATACATAACATTGGCTTCACACACAAAACATAAACTTATATATTTTGTTGTTTTTATGTTTAGATCCATGGTCTAAGACATACTCTTTAAATTTAATAGGCAATAACCAATTATGTTGCTTCAGACAACTATAATTTATTTGACATATACAATTGCTCATATTGAGCGTGAAAGCCAACAAAATTTAATTAGAATTTAATTGGAATTTTTAGTTCAAATAAATTAGCACCATAGACCTTCTGGTTCCAATAGATAAATATATCAAAATTTATAATTCTAATTAAATTGAAAGTATAAAACTTCTGGTTCTAAATAAATTTATAATATAGAACTTTGATTCTAATAAAATTGAAAATTTAGAACTTCTGGTTCTAATTAAATTGAGATTATAGAACTTCTAATTCTATTTAAAAACTAAAACTTTTAGTTTTAATTTTCACTTGCAAACTTAAAGTTGCAAATAAGAAAATTAGAATGAATATCATATTAAATAAAGTATTAAAACATAAGTTTAATATCCTTGAACTTATTTTTGAATGTAGAAGATCCAAAAATAGCAATTCTCATATAACAATGTTCATAAAATTATTTAAACAAACATCAAGAACATTAATATCTCACAGAGAGCAAAAATATATATATTTTTATATATTTTCCGCATAGTACAAAAAAAGGAAAAAAAAATATTTTTTTCTCTCTATACTCAGAACAAAGACAAACTTCATATATATATATATATATATATATATTTCTTTTTGCATCAATCGGACCAATAAAACCAATTTTTCTATTTAATCTTTTCTCTTTATATAATTAATTAAATTATGCAAACAGTATATAGATTTGAAGCTCTTAACATATGCTTTCAAAATAAGATTTATATTGCATATGTTTAAATAAATATATAAACTAGAATAGCAAAAAGACAACAATTAATTAAACTTGAAAAAAAAAATTATTTTGGATCTAACATAACATCCGTTAGCATAAAATGACATCTATACGAAACACATATACTAGTAAAGAGTAGATTACATGAATGAAATCTCCTATACCAGATTCGTACTGATAACGTGTTATAAAACATAACCTAAAAACAATGAATATAGAATAATAATCAAATAAGAGAGAACAAGCAAAAGTAAGAGAAAAGAGAGAAATAATTCAATTGATGTGTATTCCAATGATTACAATATAGGTCTATTTATAGGCAAACTGGAAAATCATTTCCATAATAAAAATACCAATAAATAAGATAAAAAAGTATTATTAAGAAAAAAATGATGTTAAAACCATATATTTATAACAACCAATCTATTCTGTGTTATTATTACTTTTTTTCCCCAGAAATGTGTTGGTTGTTATAAAGAGTACCTACACTAAAGAATGTAGACATTTTTATGTCTTTTTATGTAAATTAGTCAAAATTGCAAGTATTTATAGAAAAATGTAATATAACAGTATTAGAGAATCTTGAATTTGCAATACCCGAGGGATTATTCTATATAATGTGGTATTGTCTTTACTTTTGTTTCAAATTGATTAATTAAAAAATAATTTAGGATAAATAGTACTGTTGAAAGTAAGTTAATGATCCAATGAAAACCAAACCAACCGTAAGTTTACAGGAGTAGACAACAATGTGTCGATTTTTTAAAGCATACTGACATTGGAAGAGGATAAAATATCATCAACTTGCAATAAATTGCTAAGTTTGTAGTTATCGACTGGGTGCAATTAATTTATACATATGATCAGTTCATCTAGGTCAAGTGTATCTCATTTCTATAAAAGGATTGTCTTAAATTTGCATATATTTTAAAATCTAAGAAGGATTAGTTTATGGTGTAACTATCAACTCTCACAATATTGAGAAGAAATTTAAGATATTGAGAAAATCTCTCTCTTATAATATTGTAAATAAAACTGCACATACTGATAAATATGTCTATAGAATTTGAATTTCCTTGTAAATACGAAAAAACAAATATGTATGCACCATTTAATTAAGAGTGAATAGCACATCACCTCTTAATAAAAGTGATCGAACACCTTTTTGTTTATAAAAACGATGAGAGTTCATTTCCAACAAAACATATTTTAAAGTTTATGTAGGTAGTTTTTCGTCTCTTATTATAAAGATAATTATTTTTCGCTTATGAGAATAAATATTTGATTATGCAACCAGTACTTAATTTTGATAAATTTCAACAAATCTTTAACTTGTTCCGTGTTGTTTAATTTACTTAAGTAATTTATCCGAGCATTATGAAATAATTTGAAAATTTTCATTTAATTGGATATTAAAAATCATACTAAATTTTCATATTTTTATTAAATAGGCGTAGACCAATTTTCATTAAATTAGGTGACATGATAATCCATTTATCAACAAAAATGCTCTCTTAATATTTTTAGCTACCTATAAAAAAAAATCATGATTTTCCCAAAATTTAGTATTTACACATGTTTGCTCTCACATCTTACGTGCTCGTCTCCATATTTAACCTTTTCACGTTCGACGGCGGCATGAAGTGCACCGTTGACAAGCCCCAGACATTGAAATCCACCTCTTCAATCTTCCACTTCTCTTCGATCTCTCTCTTGTGATTCGACGACTGCTCTCCGTATCTGAAAACAGTGACGCGCGTCCTGCCGCCGTGGGCTATGTTGACGCCGTCGACGTACTTGTAGTCCTCCATGACGGACTCCGTGCTGGTCTCCCAGAAGACCTCGTTGTCGTCCTTGGTTCTCATGCTGAGCAGCCTCGAGTCCTCGAACTGGATCATGAGACCGGACCTCTGACAGAAGTATCCCCAGATCGTGTGGTGGATGATCTCGTAGTTGGGTCCGCTTTGTGCTTCTCTAATGGCAGGGCTCGTCTCTAGCTTCAATATGAAACAGTCTACGTTGTTTATGATCTTCTCTCCAATACATGTCGCGTCTAGAAATAAATTGGCTGTCGATCTTGGATCCAAGCCCTGCCAATTTACCGGCTATTAATAATCATCACATGAGTGTTTACCAAACTATGGTTCACTTGATTAATGAATAATTTTCATGTAAAAATTCTACCAGTGACACAATTGCAAAATGTACAACCACATCTGCATCTAATACAAATAATATTTACAATATATCTCTCCGAATTTGAGACTCTCTTAGTGTTTTGGTAATTTTTTATTGACCTTAATAATGTATATTTTTATTGACATCAATAGTGTATTATCTCTAATGGTACCCAATCTTCATACTTTTTTTTTTTTTTTTTTATAATTTTGGGCATTAACATAATTAGGGAAACAAATATTTTTTAAATTAATATGCAACAAACAAGATATATATAAGAATATATCGGTAAAATCTTATATATTTGGTGATATATATATAAACAATGTTTACACATGTTATTTATTTAATCTCAATTAAATTAAATTTTAAATTATAAATTTATGAATTAGAAGAAGAAAGTACCACTTAAGTTCATAACCTTATTAGTGTAGATTTAAGGTGCTCATGGCTGAGCCGTCATAACTTTTGTTCAATATCTCTATTACTATTTTTATAAATTCCGAGACTCAATTATATCTATCATACCAATACTTTCTCTCTTAATTTTTTAGCCTAACTCGATGATGATGATTATGATGATGATCATCAAATGCATTCTAGTTTAAGTTAAAAGTAGTAACAATGGGGTGGTCGTACCTGTAAGAAACGACGGAGAGGTCTTGGGGGGCCAGTGGTGACAGGCGATTGTTGGTTGGAGGAGAGTCTCCACGAGACCTTGCCATTGCTTCCACAAATGACTTTGCAACCAGACACCACCAGTTCTAAGCACCACAAATCAGGGTCTTTCTGCCATAAAACGAAACCACCGGCTTCGTCCGTGGACTTCACGTTTTTGCTTTGGTCGCTCATGTGAAACTCCGTTGCGGTGATCTTCACCTGCCCTGTCACGCACATGCTGTGCACCGCGTTCAGCGCTGGTTCCCCTCCCATGGCCGCTATGTACTGTTGCACTATGTATTTGGCTGTCGAAGCTTGCTGATATATATATATATATTTAGTTATTATTCTTGTGTTAGTCAGAAGAACTAATTTATTATTGGGAAGAATTTTATCAATTAATTTTGTGTTTCTTTTTTAAAAATATACCCTTTTCAATCATATTTTAACTACATTTGTTAAGTAATCTGTAATGTTTTGATTGATAATAGAGGCCGTCCTTGAGTATATTTAAGACATGCATTTACAAAATATAACTAAAGAAATTTAATTTTCCTGTCTGGTTTTCCCAAGGCAAGCATTCAATAGAGCCAAAAACGTTGATCATCGTCCAAAACTATTCCATTAGTCAAATACCAAGATACTTGTTACCACATCTGCAAAATATATAATACTATTTACGTTTATATTTTTAATATTATTTACGAGGGATAAATAAAAGCTATTTATCATCGAACCACATTAAATAATGATATTTTTTGTCTGGCTTTGTTGCTTTATCGTACTAAAGACTGACATATATTTAAATAAATATTTCTTCTACATTAAATCAAAAGAGACTGATTTCCAAATTTCACACAATAATTTTACAAATTAGTATCATACTCAGAACATTATACCACTTTAAAAAACAAGATTTCCGAATTCTTATAGTACACAAATCTCAAGTTTCTGTATCTCAAAAAAAAAAAAAAAAAACTCAAATTTCTGATTATCCTAATTAAGCAATACCTGAACCCCCCCAAAAAAAAAAAATCCAATGAAAAGAATTGAAATTTGAAATGCTTACTATGGAGCTATCTTTAACGGGCTTGTGAACAGAGTGGCCCAACTGGACCTGCAGGGGTATAAGAGGAGATCCAACAAGGTAGAGCAAGAAACGCAGCTCATTAATCCTACCAGTTATAGCAGGTTGTGACCATTTATCAGAATTTTGAGCTCTCATCCATGTCAACATGTTCTGTAACCTCAACTGAGGGTTGCTTCCCATGCTGCTGAACATTTCTTCCGGTATGGGGACCTCGAGAACCGTCTCCAGGCCATCTTCTTTGTCGACGTTTGGACAAAGTTTCCTCATGAAAAAAGGGTGGCATATAAGAGATTGATGAAAAAAGATTAGACAATGAATTGAAGAAAACAAAATTTGCAAAGTGTGTGTGTGTGTGTGTGTCAATGGTTGATTAATGTAATATTTTCTGTTTTGGTTTCTAATTTTGTGTTAAGGCTATACCTGAGGATGTAAAAAAAGGTTGCCTAAGGGCTCTCCTGGCTTGTAGGTATCTTGTGGGCAGGATTGATTTGTAGCTAGCTTTTGATTGTTTATAGTGACTTTTCTATTTTAAGGGAGCATTTGGGTGCGTGCGTGTGTGTGTTTTAAGATTATGAATTATTGGATGGAGGCCCGATTTTGTTTTAGGCTTGACTGAAGAGAGAAAGATCTAATGGTGCATGGGACCATTATTAGGGAATGCTTAATACTCAGTTTTGAAAAAGCACCTGTCAAGTGCTTCTTCAAGAAGCCCATATATTAGTTTTTATATCAAAAAATGCACCTGTGAAGAAGTACTTGATTTTGTTAAAACATTAGAAATAAAAAAAAACCAACCACCCAAAAGTACTGCTTTTGATTTCAAAAGCTTGCTTCTCAAACAACCTAATTAAATCAACAGATTCTGATAATCGAATCTAATTTTCTACTTCCACTATGATCAATAACAGCAAAGAATAATTTCAAAAAAATGAAAAACAGAGTAAAGAACGAATTGCATTAATGGAACCTTATCAAACATCTCATCAAAGCCTTCTTGTCTATCAAACGTGTCATCTGAATTTTTCATCTTCAATATTGGGTAGGTTTTGGACCACAAACGAATTTGAATTTCGATTAAAAACTGATTCAATCGATTCAATAGAATTTTATAGGATTTCCTTATTGTGCAAAATTTGCATAATTAAAGGGATGGTTATAATTAAGAGTATATTACTTGAATTTTATCTTCTTAATTTTTTTTTTTAATTTTAATTTTCGTCGACTTTTGCCCTTGGATTAGACTCCAATAACTAATAATCGCCTCTCAGTTTGTACAGTAGCACAACCCATGATTTTACTCCTTTACATGATTCACATATGTTGATGATCCCATTCATGGTGCTTTGTCCTGACTGCTGTGAGCAAGCAAATCAACGTCGAACCAAAGGGGCTTATTTTGGGTCTTCATTTTATGCCGGGCTCTACATAAAACTCCAACCCACACTTCATTATCAATTATTACTCTGTATTTTATGGGCCGCCTCGACATGAAACTCCAGCCCAGACTTCATTATTAGTGATTGTTCCGATTTTTCTTTCTAGGATGATCCGACACTAAATCAGTTGTAAATTATAATATTGCTTCTAAAGTTTCGTAAGTAAATTTTAATATTACCTCTAAAGTTTCGTAAGCTATAATTATGTATTATTTTAGAATGGTGAGCATTGGATTCTTATCATCATAGTGATTTTTTTTAGAGGAATATAGATTAAGTGACACATTACTTCAATAATTGAGATTTATTATTTTTTTTATTTATCTATTTTTAAAGGTAGTGTGTTATTAATTATTAAGTATTTTAGGTCAGATTAACATAGAAAAGAATCAATCCAAAAGTCCATAAGTGTTTTAGATTAACAAAATGATCCATATAAGAGAGGATTTCAATCCCAATTGTGAATTGGCATTACAAATGCAATCTTCACAAACACAAAGGATAAAGTTAGAAATTTAAGACATCAGGTCGCACTACACACATAACTACAAGATAAAGAGAGCTCATTTACTCTCATAACAACTAGCAAGTCTTAAAAAGAGATTGGACGTCCTAAAAATGTTTACAAACGCTGAGTCGCTAAGATACACATTTTTAACCATGTATCCCATGCATTCTCCATCATTCGCCACCTAATTAAGGGTGGTTTAGACGTTTTATTCATAAAGTTCTTCTGTCGCGTTCACCATCAAGACTTCTAGTTGGAGATAGAAAATCAATTGATTATTTTCATAAATTTAAACCCATTTTCTTCCATATTTTCCCAACTCAATATCGTTTTCAAACATCTTAACTCAGTTTAGATATTCTCTAGAAATCTTCACAACAACGGTAAATTCTTATCAACTAAACTAACTAGCATCGTTGTCATTATTGAGATATACACAAACGTTTTCTACACTTCGCTTCTTTGTTGAATTTCTACTCCATTATCATTCCTTCGAGCACCACCGCTTTTGGTGAATAGTGCCTCCATCTCTTCCAACGACTTTCCTTTAGTCTCCGGCAATAGTAAATAGAAAAACCACCAAGCCATCACCGATACACCAGCAAAAATTAAAAAGGTCCCTCCAATGGTGATCGCTTTATAGATTGAAATAAAAGTCATGGATATTATAGCATTCATCATCCTGTTCACTGCAACACTAATGGCCATTCCTTGTGCTCTAAGCTTCAAAGGGAATATCTCGGAGCTATAAACCCATGTAATGGGAGCGATACCAATGGAAAAGAAAGCCAAGAACGTGTAGGTGGCAACAATGCTAAGAACCAGAGCCCATAAAAGCTTATTTTCAGAGTTCTCCGCCATTGTTAAGCTGAACCCTAAAGTTGTTAAAGCTGCAATCACTCCTCCTGTGCTTGTCAACAAAAGCTTTCTTCTTCCAACCTTGTCAAGCAAAAATGTAGCCACCAATATAAACGTTGTCTTCGTGATTCCAATCCCAATAGTCGCAAGCAAGAGCTTGTCCTTGGCAACTATACCAGCTTTCTTGAATATTCTTGGTCCATACAACACTACCGCTTCGATCCCCACCGCGTGTTCAAAGAAGTGGATACCAATAGCAGCTATCAGAATCCAACGCACGGCTGGTTTTGGCCTCAAAAGGAGCTCCTTCCATATACCTTGACCACGAGTGCTATTGTTTAAAGGCTTGACAATGTCTTCCGTGCAATTCTCGTCATACCCAGCTGCTTTTTTTATGTCCCGGAACCGCTTCTCGGCTTCTTCTTCGGTGTTGGACACTTGTTGTAGCGTTTCTTTGGCTTCTCCAAGACGACCTTGCCAGGCCAACCACCTTGGAGACTCGGGCATTTTCAGGATCCCAAAAGCCAAAACAAGTGAAGGAATGGCTGCGACTCCAAGCATGAGTCTCCAACCAAGTTTCAAAGTCAGTTTCGCGAAGAAGTAATTGGAAACATAGCCCAACAAGATGCCAATACTGATGCAAAGCTCAGGGAGAGAGCTCAAGAAACCTCTAGACTTCGAAGACGCAATCTCTGCCGAGTAAACTGGAGCTATCATCAGAGCAAACCCGACGCCGATGCCGGCGGTGCAGCGGCCTGTCAAAAGGACTGCATAGTTCGGACCCCACCCCATTAAAACGGCACCGACCAGAAATATCACGGATGCTAGCGCGATGGTGTAACGGCGACCGATGAAATCGGATGTTCTTCCGGCCATCAACGAACCCACAAGAGCACATAAGTTTAAAATTCCGGCGAGAACTTCCACTTTGACGTCACCGATTTTGAGCTCTTCTTTTATGAATATCATGGCTCCACTCATGACACCAGTGTCTGAAAACAAGAAGTTGTAATAATTTTGAGGTTATTTTTGTCATTTTATGTAAAAAGTGTATGCATGATTTCTTTTTGCCAGGAACAGGATTAAAGGTCATGTCGTTATTCAATTTCTGTATTCATACAATGATAAGTTAACGATCAATATTAAAATATAAATTAAAGTAAAATTAATAAAAGCAATTTCTTTTAGTACTGATATTTGCTAAAGTCAACCGACACTAACAGAGGTATAATTCTAAAATACGATCCGAGACCAACTCCCGAGCAACTAAAAATCTATCTATGAGGAATGAAAAAAATACCAATAATTTGTGTAAATTGATGGGAGGACGGGTTCAAACCCATGACCATTAAGGCAAAACGTGTGTTGTGTCCACCACATATCACATGTCAGTTCTCAAATAAAAACAAATTTTCTTTTGTAGAAATTATGAAATTAATCATTGATTTTGCCAGAAATTTTTGCATAGACCCATGATTTTCTGAATCTTTCTTCTGTATATCATTAAAAAAATAATTGTGTTGGGATTAAGAGTCAAACGGACTCTTTTTTCAAAAAAAAAAAATGACATAAATCTAACCGACCCTCAAACTTCTGATAAAAGTGGAGAATAAGACAACGTTTATATACTATCCACATTATGGAGTCTTGTCATGTTGGCATGTTCAAGTATTTACAGAACAGCTCATAAATAACATAAAATAATTTTTTTTTTTTTGCTTCCATGCACGATCTCAGATTTGAAGATTTTACTAACCATTAACGTTCAAAGTTGCTAAAACCAAAATCCTGGAAGAATAAGATCCGAGAATTAATGAATTACTAAATCCTACAGATTTTTTCTTATGATTTGAGTTCCAAATACAGAACCGCCACAAACTCTAAACATAACCAAAGAGAGAAATCAAAACAAGGAAAAAGAAACATAAAAAAAAGGGGGGAAAAAGAGAGAAAAGAAGAAGAAGACTACCATATCCAAAGATGATGGAAATCATGGAAGCAACTATACAACATCCACAGGCATACTTGTTAAACTTCTGAGGCTCTCCATCATCACCCTCCATAGGAACTCCATGAAACCCCATGTTAATTGATTGATAGTTTTTTTTTTTTTTTTTTTTTTTTTTTTTTTCTCTCGGTTAAACTGAATCTCTCTATCTCTCTCTGTGAATATACCAGCACTAGTGTATATTCTTTGAAGCAAAACTCTGCTTGTTATTTATAGAAGAAGAAGAGGAGGTGTGAGAAAGTAAACATATACAGCGATCGTGGAACCCACATGCCCTGGTATTAAATTTTATAAACAGTAATATTTCTAGGGCCTAGTCACACACGTTGGAAAAACAAGCAAATTAGGATTAAATCTCGATTTGGAAATTAATGATAATCCATCCATATAACAACTAAGAAGAAACTGATTTAAAAAAACAAAAAAAAAAAAAAAAACAACTAAGATACAAGTGTGAAAACTTCTTGATCGTATAAATATTTTCTTTTGGATAAGACTGCCATCAGACCTGGAATTAATGATAATCCATCAATGTATGAAGGAGCTACAAGTGTGAGAACTTCTTGGATTGTATAAATATTTTCTTTTGGATAAGACTGCCAGGCGATCTGACCTGTAATTTCGATAGGATTGTCCAGTCTGGTATGACAACTAAAAGTTGGGCAAATTTTTACCTAAATAATGCCATATTTGACAGAATCTATTAAGTATTTTTAACTAAAACTAAGCGTTACCACTCGTCTTCAGTGTCCCTGAGCTGCTTTCACAGCCATGAATACGAACAAAACTACAAGCCACATCGATCCCAAAATCCTGGGAACAGGTATTGATAGTATTTCTAGGAATCCAATTATCTTACAAGGATATATAGACTAATTCATGAGTTGAGGAATGCTTGATATATACACTTACTGATCTCAATCTAGTTTTGAAATAGACAACAGTTTCAATCATAATTTAGTAAAATAATTGGAAAAAGAATTGTTCAGTTTGGATAAAAATAAGATAACGTTTTTATAATTTTTTTTTTTTTGAAACGAAAAAAATGTTTTTATTATTAAAAGGGTTATGATGAAAGACTAATAATGCTAATCATTTACCTTACACTTGTGATGAGTTTTCGAGTAATTTACATTAATTATTTAATATTTTATATTATTTCATTCAAGTAAGTCATAGAATGCGTTGATGAGCAATTTGGCAATTTATTTGGACAATTATGTAATAATATAGAGATTTCGAGCAGAATTGGAAGGTTCTTAATTGAAGTGATAGTTTTATAATTGAATCAAAATCAAATCAGATTTATTTGGAAGCAAGTAAAGAATCAATCCAGTTTTGGAAACAAAATTTAAAGCAATTTGAAAAGAAACTAGATTTGGAAGTGGATCTGAAAGTAAATCGGAAAGAAAATCCTTGACAATTAATGTGAATTATAGTGTGTCAAGCAATTCTCGAGCTGGGTTCTGCCACTTGCAGCGGACAAAAGGCCCCACTAAAAAATTATGTTGAAATAGTTCTTCTAATTTTAAATTAATTAATATACCAAACACCCACGATTTTGCTTAGAAAAAGCGACATAGCAATTAAGGTCGTCCAAGGTCTGTTATTGCTTCATTGTTGCTGATTGTTCTAATATCATCATTGCTTTTAACTTTTAGAAAGGTATATATCAGAATGTTTAAGCACGCACTTTCACAAATACAACATTTTTGCTATCACTAACACGAATACAACCTGAATAAAAAGGAATTGGCTTACTAGGACAGGTGAATTCGCACCAGAATGCAGGTGCTATGCGAGGAGGGGAGATATGGTAGTGAGAAACGTGCACGTTGTAAAATTTAATTTTTTTAAATGTCCTTTTAGTTTTAGTTATATAAGTATTCAAATAAAATTAGTCTAATTACATATGTAAAAGTGGTTAGAAAGTATTTTTTGTCATCGAACCATCTATTTAATGCTTCGATCTAAACAATTCTCCAACATTATGTCAAAAAGAATAGCCAATTCGTCAATCTTTTTTCTAATCTTAAAACGGAAATTTCCTATTAAATGTTCTAGATACAAAAAAAGGCCCTAATAGACTCTAGCTAGTTTCAAGTTTAGGAAATACTTTTACAATTAATGGAAGCTATATATATATATATATATATATATATATATTTGGCGTTATAATTCTAAACGGGTTGATCAAGGATTGGTGATCAACATCCACTGTGAGATTAAGTGTTGCATGAACGGCCGATTATCTACTTTTTCAATTTCAAAAGTTTTATTCTCATAAATACCAAAACGAAATCATCGCATCTATCATCCATGCTGATAATTATGCATAGTAAAGTTTATTGCAGTTAAATACTATAAGATAGATAGTATGTGAAAAACATTTCCAGATAAAGACTCATTGCAATCTATATTGACTTTTAGGAACGTTATTGTAAAAAACATTTCTAGATGCAGCAAACACTAACTAATAGTGGTAGAAAACATTTCTAGATACACCAAACACTAACTAATGGTGGTAGGCATGACAATGTTCAGATCATAACGTGGGCAAATTGGATTATTAATAGCATCAATACATCACTTTTGGAAGCCACTCAGTGAAAGTCAAATCACACATAATGAGCCAGCCAGTCGTGCATCTTTTTGACAAATAAGTGGGTGGGTGGTGGTGCAGTAGTATACTAGTGGGTTTGCAAGCTCGTCCGAAAAAGCGATTCTCAAATTCCACGATATGAGGCCCCAAAATAAGTAACAACTTCGGCCTGATGCAATGCAAAGTCGTCGGTCAATTATGTCATCTATTTGGCCTTTTTGCTGTGACGAAACTTGAGGCCATCCAAAGTTTACATTTTTGATATGGACGTTTCATGTATAGGTCAGTTCCTAATACTGCACGCTAGTCACTACTCGAATCGGGTCCCTTGCGCGTGACCTAATGCATAGTACATACATAAATTTTGTAAGAAATTAAGTGGTGTGGTAATTATGGTTTTTTCAACTTTTACAAGATATAGAAAAAAGTTGTATAGATGTTCTTTTACTTTTTAATGTTGTATGAGTCATTGGATGATAAGAGTGTCTCATTTGGTGAGATTTCGTATAACAAGTTCAATCTTGATTATTATGGAAATCAGCTATAAACAGTAAAAGGGAATATTGCCGGCAAATATTGATGCAAATTAATCGTGTTGATCATGAGGCAAGTTATGGAAATCTATGATCCCATTTACACAGACAAGACCAACAAAATCGGTGTACTTGATCAGCTAGAGAAGGAAACATGAACTTGATATCAGCTATGTAGGTGGACCTCCATGTCCGATGTGGAGACTGCAGCAGTTGTGATCAGTGCATGAATATTGTCTCTAACATTTTGTTTGACAGATTAATCAATTAATTTAGTGGGTAAGACTCGTACATCCACTCATGGTTCCAGACTTCTAGAGTTTAATTCACTTTTTCTAGAGTTCAAATCCCATAATCATGTGTCTATCTACCATATGTGGAAAGTATTTTCCTTGTATATTGTAAAAGTAGATTTTGTTTAGCATAATGAGAATAGATTCCCAGTTGAACATGTATTATGTGTGGCAAATAGACATTGACCATTGATATAAGATTAGTGGATGACGTTTTGCTGTATCCAAGGCTGATGGCTCCTAGGGGTGGAGCCCGTTGGAGGGTTTAGGGACCTTGGCCAACCTAGAAATTTTGGAATACACATGTGACGATTAATATTATACTTTTATTTCTTACATATATATATTATCGTATATATGTTCAAAGTATAAAATAAATTTAGTATGCATATTACTCTATTATTATACATATTGTAAATAATTTTTTAAACTACTAATTTAGCCCCAATTTTGTGAGTGTAGTTCCGCTTGTGATGGCTCCGTTAAAACATGCATGGACAAAACCCGTAAATTTAGTATATTGTTAAACCCTAGAAAGAAAAAATGATCTAGGTGGACCTCTAAATTCCGAATTGAGGATAAATGTTACAAGTCAGCACATATAAATTGCCACGTTTAAGCCAATAAGATTCCAATATATCTATACATGGGGATATCAAATCTCATTTGGAAGGACAAGAGCCACAAAATGAGAAAAGGATATCGAAATGCATTCCATAAAATAAGGCAGGAGAAATCTTGTCTATCAACCACATTGACCGATACCCTATTTTAGTTCATTCCCAGTGGGCTTCATGTACCACACTACTTGATCAAATCAACCAAAATATCTCATATCAATAATTAATTAAGAGATGGTGGCAAATCTGAATTGAGATTGGCATCCACTTCGGTTATTTCTTATACATATATTTTCGAATTATTAATTTGAACGTGTTCTTGGCAGAGTTGATATGTGTCTGTTCAAGTGATCAGGTACATACCGTTCACCATACCCAAAAGACAAGTTTGCTAGGATTTGCAAATTTTTTGTGGGCCAAATTTGATAACAACTAGTCAAAGATTTGGCTTGTCTGATGTGTGACGTCCCCCTTTAACCTACATCAACTTGGTTCTCTTTTTCTTGTTCAATTTTGGACTGCTTCTCTTAAAGTCAACAGTAATCTCCCCTACCTCGACCCCATTTAAACTCGCGATTTGTTCACATTGTTAAGATATGGTTGACGTTATCTTATTAATATGTTGAAGACAAAAACTTATAATATAATAGCTAGCGACTGCATCATTTACAATTCTGATAAGCAGGTTTGCTTGATCTGTTGATTAGTTAATTTGATGAATAATACAAGGTTGATTATTCAACTAATCAGAAGATGCCCGAATATATGCTCACTTGACAGCTCTTTTGGAGATTAAAAATTTCAGTGTCGAAACGTACTTATCAAACTAAAGTGGAACCGACTTATGGTTGGTTATATTATACATGTCGCTTGATTAATGGAAATGATTTCCAAGATTCGAATACGGGGATATATTTTGACCGAACACACTTGATTCTATATTAAAAAGCTACTAATTAATCTTAACAACCCAAGCTTTAAATATGAGATTGATAATAACATTTAACGCTAAAGCCACGTTTAGTAGGCAGGAAAGGGAAAGAGCTGGCGCATGCTGTGATAATAAAATATGAGATTGATAATAAAATTAATTTCGTACGTACTGGTACAACCCAAGCTTTAAACATGAGATCGATAATAACATTTAACTCTAAAGCCACGTTTGGTAGGCAGGAAAGGGGAAGAGCTGGTACATACTATGATAATAAAATTAATTTCGTACGTACTGGTACTTGCAACAAAACAAAAATAATTTTTATAATAAAATTTTCCAAATAAATCACTAACTTTTTTCTCAAAACAATTATTTTATTCATTTTAAAAAACAAAATCTAACACACGCATTCACATCGTTCTCAACTTTTAAAAAATTAATTTTAACAAACCTTAGCAAATGAACTACCATTTTTCAAAACATGATTTTCATTTCAAAAACATTACTTTAAAGTGAACCAAACTCGTCCACAATTTAATTGCATTAGGATTCAAGAAATGAGATTGATGCGGGTGGCTTCAGCAACACTTCTACAAAAAGTCTTAGTGGATGTGACAATGGCCCATAGTTCAACCTATATGGCCCAAAGGTCAGTTTCCAAAACTGTTTGCAGATTTGAGTTGCGATGTTTCCACCCCTTAAAATTTGTATGTAAACCGCTTCACCCCACCAAAACGTTCATATCTTGTAAGTACACCTACACATTTTCAATTATATCCCTTTTATTTTTTCTTTAACTATTATCGATAAATAAATTATAAAAATAATTTTAATAAAATAATAAAAAAAAAAGAAGATGAAAAACCATGGGAGGAGCCAAAACAATCAAATGAAATATAACATTCTTCTTACACCTCTCGGTTGCAGATTTCTGCAACAAAACTCTAGCTAAAACAATCAAAACTTTGCACAAACTAAGAAGTCCTAAAACAACCACAACCACAATGTAACAAATTTAAAAATTAGAATAGAACAAATCACTCCTTCAGACGCAAAACGTTGTCGAAACAACATTGAAGAACTAGAACGGGAAGACAACGAACATGAACTTAGAAAAACCATAGTAGGAAGCAAAGTAATGGAATCTTTAGATCAAAATTCCCAATATAACTTACAACAGGCATTTATTGATAGAACATTGGGTCACAGAGTTTCATAACATACTCGATTCCCGTCAAGACATATATAAAGCAACAAGCAAGAAAATGTTACAAATGAGTAAGTAAAGGAATTCCAATACTCATTGAAATACATGCAGACCGGAAATGAGTTTCATCGAGTTTTAATCAAAAGATTTTTTTTTTTTTATTCCAACATTAATAATAATATCTTTTGATTAAAATATTAATAATTTAATTTAAGGGTAATGTTGGAATTTACAAAAATATGCAAATCAGGGGTGTACATACAGTTTTGGAGGGGTGTAAATATCACCACTGTTGCAGACTCCATTGTTAGGTACTCTCATTCGAAGCCCAAGGTGTGTTCATGGTTCAGTTTATTTTTTTTTTTATTTATTTTGAAATAGTGCATGCTTTTATTCTAACGTTCAAAATTTTTAAAAAAATTTCGACCGACACGATGAGACTTCGGGAGCAGAGCAATAGCAAGCCTTTGTATACATATACATGATATGATCTGAGAGTCTCGGGCTGACTGAGATATATTCACAAAATTGGCTCCATATTAACAGTGTAGAAGTGAAATAAATAAATAAAAAGGAAGCTTTTTGGGCATTGAGCAAATGACAATGTCTCAAAAAAGACAATAAAAGAGAATAAAGACACTTGCATGCAAAGTTGATATTGATCATTTTGTTTCCTTGGATCCCCACCTCTGTTTGAGAAGCGCTTCTTCCTATTGACTTTTTCCTTTGAGAATGTAAAGTCTACCGCTGCATCAGAGATTTGTGTTTACACAACTCTTAACACAAAAGACACGCTGCTTTCCTTTGCTTGCTTTTGTGTACAAGTGATTCAATTTAATATGATAAGAACGGAGAGAGCAACAGCTGCTTTTCATTATTTTACAATCCTTTTGCCTTATTTTTTTTTGTTTTTTTTTTATTTGCACCATTAAGGTTGGTGCTTTTCTATGTTGCTTCAATTACTTTAATTTCATATTTGTGTTACAAGACTAGCTATCAACCATAGTTTTTTATCTTGAAAAATTACTCGGTGGGGACTAATTTAGCAACCCTAGGTAGCTTTTCTCTATGTGAGAGCGTCCAGTCCTTTCAACAGAGACGTAAGATCTCATTTTGTAGCTTGTCAAGGTAAACGAAACTGTATAACAAAAGTTGGAAAAATTTCACTCTACATAAAATATTATTTTTCATTTGTAAAAACGCTTTTTGTCCCTATTACGATAAATTTATTAAATCAATCGTCTCGTCAGTTCATCGCTAATCAAACTTAATATTTAAAAGGATATTTTGGTTTTCTATTAATTATTTAAAAGTAATATAAAAATCTTTAAATATACAATAAAGATTTAATTAAAAAAAATAAATATAAAAATTAATTATAAATTAAAAAATAAAAAAATAATGTAGAATTTTTTTAAAAAAAAAAAAAAAAAATGTTTAAAATTAAAAAATTAAAAATTAAATATCGCTATGGCCGGCGATTAGCGTTGGCCATTGAGATTATCATAGTTCGATGATTTGGGAACCCGAATGATCTAGGTTTCAAGAAGGTCGAATTCCATCCGAGTTCAACTAACCCAGATCGATTTTGACGATGCGGATTTCACCTAGATCTCAGATTGTCAACTTCATCTGGTTCTGATTCCCCAACAACTCCATCTTTGGTTTCTTCCACTTCATTTGGTTCACCATAGCCAAATCAAACACACCCAATGACACAACGAAAGGCAACCACCACTACCACCAAAATTGAAATCCTCAAAACCACCATTACCACCAAAATCGAAATCCTCAAAAGTACCGCCACTACCTAACCTTCAAACACCTTAAGCACCCTCAAACACCATAGCAACCACTCATAAACACACCCAAACGCATAGCCACCACAAATCGGAGCAAAAAAAGACAAAAGAAGTGGAAAGATGAGAAATTAAAGATAGAAGAGGGAGGAGTGAAAGCGAAGAGAAAGCAACACTGGTCCGACATTGTTTGTCGACTGATCACTAGTCTGTCGTTGCTCCTCCATTTTCTATCCACTAGAGGTTGTAGGTAATAACCCATATTTCATCTCGGTGAAAACATCTAGTTAACCTAGGTTCATTTTTATTATTTTTTATTTTTTAAAAGGATTTTTTAATTTTAATTTTGATCTTTGATTTTTTTTTAAATGTTTTATATTTTAATAATATGTTTTTATTACTTTTATAATATATTTTATATTTATTTAATTACTTTAAAAACGATGATACGGTGATTTATAATTGGTGTAAGATTATTTTAATTTTAAAATTTATTTGACACGTATTGTTTCTCAATAGTAGATAAATTAGGATAAAATGATAAATGGTATTTTAGTATTTATATAATTTTCATCACGTTTAATCGTTAATTAAACTGTTAGAAAGACTAATTTGGTAAATTTATTAACGGCTAGGGATGTTAGGGACTATAACATATTCATGAGTACAAAAAATAATATTTCATTAAAAATTAGGGTTAAAATGAAATTTTCCCATAAAAGTTATCATATATTTATCAGTTACAATAGGTGTACTAGAAAATGGTTTTTAAATTATAACAGCAAGAATATATAAGATCATTCCGTTCTATACCTCTGGAAAAATATAATAAAATTTCAGCGTATGTTGCATTGAAACATTTAGCATTGGAATGAGACATCATATTAGTTGTAATTAAAAGAAGCCGATTTTAGTAGTGTGAAAAAGGTCATAAAAAATAGCATTAATTTTATGAATAAATGTTAAAAAAATCACGTGCTTTAGCTCCTCAAAAAAAACTTGCAACGCTGATTTAGTTTGTTTGATTTAAAATTTAAAAACTGTCTTTTCTACTCTTTTAATTATTTTTATTTACTTATATTCTTTTGAAATGAAAATGGCTCAGGAATCTTTCTCTTGTATTTTACTAGGGAAGCGAGACGCGTAATCCAAATATCGGATACGAAATTTGTCGTGACTCCATCAACAGTGACTCAAAAAAGAATGTGTAACAATAATATTAATTCATACATTACTTGTCCGAAAAATTAAAAGGAACACGCAAGTAGATTTGCATTAGTATCGGACCGCTAGTTAATTGACAAAATATAGGAGGAACAGATCCACCTGTAGTGCTCAGGAACTGACATACATATATATATATATTGATAAAGATTGAAGAATCCGTCAGTGCACTGTTTGATACTCTTTGGATCATTATCATCATTAGTTTACTCGGGAGAGAGTAGTCTTTGATGTCTTGGAAGGCGGCTTCCGTTCATTCAGCTTCCCTCCAAAAACTATTTAAGAAAGAAATTTGCAGAATGTCTCCTTTAATCATGGCTAGAGAGAGATATGCCTTGGGATATGCAGTCTCTTTTCATTACATGAGTAGGTGACTAAAATGTTTTGTGACTAATTGATAGAAAGCCTCCAATTGTGTTGCTAAATTGTTGACAAATGAAACGGGACATGTTTACATGACATTATAATGTACTATTTCTACATAATTGTAGTGATAGTAAAGTACCATATCAATACTTTTAGGCATGAAAACTTCACCAGTAAAGCCATTGAAAGATGATTCTTCAAAAAAAAAAAAAGCCATTGAAAGATGAGAGATTTGGGGAGAAGAGGAAGCAACAAAAACACATGAAACTTCACCAATTATATACGATTGGCCAGATGCTATCACTGTTATAATTTTTTTTTTTTTTGGGTTTTTAAGAAAATAATTAAGAGTAGATTTTCTCAGATTCACGGATTGCACTGTAGCAAATAATGAGGGAACTATTTGTAAAATTGTACTACATAATAAATTTGTGTAAATTTTGAAAGTGGGTCACCTGCCCCGCTATATAAACCCTACTTTTATCGGTCAATTTAGTTCATGACAAATTAAAAGACACTGAAAAAAAAATGAAAATGGGAAAACGTTTCAAGGTCCGAATATCTCGGGTCATCCCATCGTTGCAATGTTGCCGGTCCAGCGACCCCAAATTGCTCCCGTCAAATCCTGTCCCTTCATTTCTCCGATTCTCTCCTGTCAGCAACCATAACCCCATCACCGTCCATTTCTCTCCAGCCTCAAAACCTCAACACCATCACTCCTCGTTCAAACGTCACGTGTCCTCCGCCATCATATCCTTCGCTTGCGGTCTCAGATCAAGGTCAAGATCACACTACCTCTCTGGAACAACCGACCACACCGGATCCCCACCCACTCCAGAGTTCCACTGGCAAGAAGAAGAGAGGTTCCACGTGGTCGCTAAAGTCTTTGAAGACACCACAACCACCACCACCACTCCTCGCCAGAAAATCTACAACTCCTCGGCCTCAGGATACACGTCACCTGACGACCACGACAACGACGACGTTTTCCCAACTCTACCTCCAATAGTCACGGAGAGACACAAACGACATGCAAGAAAGAAGAAAACGACACCACCACCTCTGTTAAAGGCTCGCGTCAGCAGTTCTTCTGTGGACACTGAGTTGTTCACGAGTGAAGGCTTGGAGGACAACAACAACAGAAACAACATACAAGACGAAGAGACAGAGACTCTAGTTTCGTCTTCTAGAAGCTTCTCCACCGAATCCTCCTCAGAATTCAACCCCTTCACTACTACTAGTACCCGCAAGAAGCTAAACAGCAAAGCCAACAGAGCCAAACGCTGCGCTTCGAAAGGGAAAAAGGCAGCGACGAGGAATAGTTTATCGTTATCGTTCTCGTCTCCGGAGATGGAGTCTCCAGCGAGGCTGTCCATGTTCCTGCACAGGCTGATACCGTGCACTGTTGACGGGAAAGTGAGGGAGAGCTTTGCGGTTGTGAAGAAATCTCAGGACCCATATGAGGACTTTCGAAGATCGATGATGGAGATGATTCTAGAGAAGCAAATGTTCGAAGAGCAAGAGCTGGAACAGCTCTTGCACTGTTTCTTGACTTTGAATTCGAGGCAACACCACAAGGTCATCGTTGAAGCATTTTCTGAGATTTGGGAGGCTTTGTTCTATCGAAGGTTCAGTAGTTTTAGAGTATCAACCTCTTCCAAGTAGTTAACGAGTCATCAAGATATATGTTAATAAAATTGAAGAAACCACTGTGTTTCTCTAGTCTAGTTGATTAATTTATTAGTCTAATTATATATGTAATCTAGTTCTCAATTGCATCTTTTAAGTATATATATATAATTAATGAAATTGCATTAAATACTAGGACTAGTGTACGTTATTTTGTTTGAGTTTGAACTTGCAGTGAATAATGAGTTTACAAAACATCATCAACTCATGCGATACGCCAACACCAGTAGACGAACGTACATACAACACCAGATCTGCCAAGTACATAGGAAATATATAGAACTCATCTGACTCTATCCAGTACATTGCAGTAGTGAGTAAGCTTTGGACCCCATTTATGGCTTCATAGCGCCAGAGGAGGACAAAGAGAGTGGCTGTGAAGGTTTGCTTGTTCTGGTCGTGTACTCAACAGATCGTCTGAATTCAGATATATGCCTTTCGTGAATTGGGGGAAATATGTTGAGTAAATTTAGATAACTTCGACGTGAAATATTTTAGCAGGAGCAAGGTGGAGGGTCTTTGGGTTCTATTTATTTTACCATAAAAGATTGTTTTTTAAATAGAAACAATTACTAATTGAAGAAGAATCAAGTAGATTCGTATAATTTTGTATATTTTTCATCATAAATTAGTTTTTTTTTTTTTAAGTAATAACAGATGCTAACAGAAATAGAATCAGGTAGATTCATATAATTTTGTAATGTGTGTTCCATATTTTCACTACAATTGAGAGGATTTTATTAATTTTTGGACCATATTACAATTTAATTATATGTAAACCCGAATAAAATATACAAGAAATTACTTTATCATTGTTGTTTTATGACTTAATTAAAGTGAAGTGATATACAAAATCTCCCTAAATTAGTGAACTGTATCAACTTTAGCCCCATTCTCTCTTACCGCATGCAAAATCTCCATGATTGTGCCACTTGGTACATATATTGCTTTGTCAATTACATTTACATTTATGTTCCGTCCACTTTCTTTCTTATCATCTTTAGATGCTTGATGCCTACATATATAGTTATTATAATTTACAAAACTTGCGGGCTTTATAGTGGATTAATATTATATTCTTTCCATAGAAACACTAACAAAGTTAGGAAATTTTCAGATGAAAACGTAGCAGAAGTAGCATCGTTTGTCTACATGGGGTCATTGCAATACTGCAAAGAGCCTCACTAAAAAGAAAGTAATTTTATGGATAAATTTTAGATATCTGTTTTCTAAGATATATATCCTCCACCTTTGCGTGTAGAAGTCCTTATATTTTCAAACCTAAATAGTCATAATATAAAATTGTTACTGAATTATGAACATACAAAAACAAGTAAACGGCACGATGTTTTATCATTAATCTGTGTGATGCCAGTGGTGGCCATACACTTCAGACCATGCTTGGTTCTGGATTTGACACAATTTGACACTAGAAATGTGGCAGGTTCACTAGATTGTTTTTCACCTATGTAAAGGTTGTTTTCTTTTATATAGAATTTTTTTTTTTTATCGGTATCTTTTGTCGTTTGATTCCAATTATTTTTTTGACCAATCCTAATAATAAAAAATTTATAAAAAAAAACACGTTTTCTCGATATAATTTGCATGTGGACGACCGAATTACAGAATGAATATATATGTTTACAAAGGAGTAAAGTGGACCCATGTAAAAACTTCTGGATCGATCATTTCATAAACGGGCATACACTTTCCGGGACACGGCCGCTTGACAGGCGCTACGCGTTACACGTGGAGGCTCCTGAATGAAAGTGACCCTACGTGATTGGCCCATGCATTGGATTGACTGATGATCAAAAAGGCATGCGATGAGACTAGCGGTCCTCCCCGCTTTGCCCGGTGATTATTCCTGTGCACGTGGAAATTTTGTCATGCTTGGGCTCCACATGTTTACACTTTGTTGGGAGCCTTGAAAAAGCCCAGCGTGAGGGAGCTTCTAATTTGTTGTGATACAACTAAAAAGTCAGTGAAATTACACTGGAATGAAGTTGTTTAACTTCACTTTGATTTTAAGTTTTAGGGTAAAAGCCAAATATCAATATCATCAATTATTTCTGTTGCCGTTTGGGTTCAACAAGACAGACTTGGAATTTGTCTTTTTTGCCCATGACCTCAACTATGAAAAGATTTCCGACAATGATCTCCTTGGACAGTTGGGGTGGAGGAGCCTAATTTGGATTGTTTTGAAAAACAGGAAACTCAAAGATATTTTGAAATTTTGACGTTGACAAAAAATTTCTGATATAGAATACATGTCGAAACATTGAATTAATTTTCGAGTTTCTAATGGCCAATTGATGCAAAGTTGCAAACAGCATAAAGAGAAAGATTTTTAACTTGCTTGTAAAACTCTTCTTTAATTTTTATCCACCTTGGCAACTAAGGTCTAGATGGAAGGTTTGCAAAAACAAGATAAAGCAAATAATAAATTCACCTTATCTTATAGCGTTAACGAAGGTAACAAAATAGCTGACACATTGGTGAATCCTGGTATTCATTGACTTTTTCCAATGGTGGGACATTTTTTGTCACCATTTTTTCTCGGGCTTCTTCCTTCATGACTCTCGGATATTCTAAGACATCGTAATTTGTTAATTTCATGTTTTTAATTTTTTTTTTTCGCTTTTTTATTTCTTTTTGAGCAGTAGAATATAATAAAATAACTCCTTGCTTGGACTATTTAAAAATAAAAAAGAGATTAAAATTTAAATACAACTTATGATGTTTTTATTTGTAAAGCTGGAGTTTTATTAGTTCAAGCAAATTGACGTGACGTAATTTCAAATATTATTCTAACTTGTCAATAACTTTAAACTTATCATAAAATTCTTTTGACTCATTTCCTAATATAAATATTCATAACAAACTTTAATTTTAGACTACCTTCGTTTGTATAATATTTGTTTGAAGATTTCCGAGTATAATATTTGTTTAAAGAATTAGAAGGATGTACTCAGTATAGAATTATTTGGAATTTAAAATATATTAAAAATTTATATGTATTTAGTTCATATTTGTATGAAGTCTATTAAAATCTAAGTATATTTAATTGAGATTCGTATATAATTGATTAAAATTTAGTAAAATCTATATGTACTTAATTTAAATTTTAATGAAATTCAATGAGATCTAGATGTATGAAAAAGATTATTGACTTCATAGAATTTACTTAAGTAACATATATTAATGAATTTTAAAGTGAAATTTATGAAAAAAAATTATAACAAATCCTATCAATCTCTCTCATATTTCATTGAATTTCATAACAAAATTATATCAAAATCAATAAGTATATTAAATTCATAAATTTCATCGAAATTTATCATTAAAAATAAAAAATCCATTAAACTTCAACAAATTGTAGAGTTAATACGCCTCCCTTAATAGAAAGATTAAGCACTACAATTTCAATATGTATAACAATAATAGAGTTCGTTGGGTTGATACAATGGCTTTCAACCCACTTGTCATACTTCTTTAAGCATCTGCAGGGTTCGAAATTTAATGACCATAAAAGAATGATAATTTTCCTCACATATTATGCGTTGCTCCTCCATTTATTGTCGGATGCTTCCTCACATTTCTGAAAGATAATATTTGGACTGCACCTCAAAGTAACTAAGTCCTAACTATTGCCGGAACATGTATCAGTACTTTAAAAAAATACAAAATAAAAATATAACAATAATGCATTACAAGAACATTGAATCCAGTCAAGGGAGCCAAACATTCAAGAAAATAGTAATTGTCAAAAAGAAAGTTTCTGTGGCCAACCTAGCGCCACATAATAGAAAGAGAGAACACTTGTAAGATTTGCCCAAAAGTCTATAAAATTCACTCTTCTATAAATATATTTTCGCATCAGCCAGTTGCAAGTTCTGGATAGACTTAAGTAAAACACCCTTGTCACTGTCCTTGAGCTATCAATCTCTGTCTATCATCTCACCCTCTACTACCCCAAATAATTTACCACTCTTCGCACAACAGAAAAAAATAAATCAACCACCCAACAAGTCATTATCTTAGTTAGGCCTCAGACTACTAATATCGGGGCCTGCTTCAGGTTTTTGTGTTTGTGACTTTCCGCTTTTGCCAGGCCCCCCCTTTCACTCTCTCTATTTCTGGGCATGTGACTAAGCACAGCAGTAAACGAGAGTTCATAGATGCACTTAACCAGGCTCATGGGGTACACTACTACTCTCCTTAGGCCTCGTTTGTTACGTGGGATAGGATTGAATTATTTATATGAGATTAGATTGGATTGGATTGGATTACTTTAATTGTTATCTCATGTTTGATGACATTAGGATAGGATAGGATTTAAATGAAATTTATCAAGGACTAAAATGTAAATTTATAAATATTTGATTTTTTTTTTCATTTTCCTCACCATTACCAGCTCCCCACCGTCATTCTCCTCCTCTGTCATCACCCCCAAACTTTTTTTCCCCCACCGTTTCCAGCTCGCCACCGCCACTCTCCTCCCTCTCTCACACCCCCATCCTAAATCCATCCCAAACCCATCCCGTTTCCAGCGACGGGACCCGTGGTGGAGACGGTGGAGGCGTCAATGCCTTGGAATGGCGGTGAAGACAACGCGGAACCCAGCTGCAAATCAATCGTATCTCAGTCTCATCGACTTGGAGAATTGCCGGCGATGGAAGAGAGGGAGAAGAAAGAGAAGATCGAAGAAGAAAGAGGGATCGGAGAAGAAAGCGACGACCAAAGTAAAACGGGAAGAATGATGATTCAATCAGAGAAGAAAGAGAACGACCGAAGAAGAACGGGACGGCGACAAACGGCGGAGCTGAAGGAGTGACAGCAGACAAGTAAGGGGTGGGACAAAATTAACCCACCAGTTTGAGTGGGTTTCAATTAACTCATTACAATGTGTTAAAATTACTGTTCGAAAAATTTGGGATAAATTAGTAAAAGGATTTTGATTACACCAAAACGTGGGTTTGGACAAAATTTTTATCCAAACCCAGTCCCATCCTGACTAACAAACGTGGCTTTAGAGTTCTTCAGTTTCGTGAATTGCACGCCAATGTATAACGATTAGACTTTAGACACCACCACGCCGGCCCGCACACCCCCCACCCCCCACCTCCTCTTGCATTTTTTTTTTTTTTTTAACATTTTAAGTAGAAAATATAGTGGACAAAACTTGTACACGGCATCAGAGATTCTTTACCCTCGTTAGGAAACTGAGTAAAATAATTACAGTGACAGAGAGAGCACTTGTTCCCATGAAAACGACAGCCTTTTTTGGGCGCATGAGAGAGATTTGGTGGGATAAGATCTTTCGAATCCTACTTATCTGGATGGCTGAATGGATCCATGTCACGCGAGAGAGAGAGAGAGAGAGAGAGAGCTCAGATGTGTCTAATCTGATCTCCTTATCTGCATTAATTTTCATTAGTCAGTAAGTATTGACGTTGTAGCGTAATAGTGTGTAACTGGAAGCTTACAGTCACGGGCTAGCTCTAGTCTTTTTGGTTGATTTTCTGTTCTGTTCCAGGCCTCGGGATAGGTTTTGTATGTTCGGCTGTGGCCTGTAATTAATGAGAAGTATTCCGGTGGTTGGATTATTCACTTTTGCTGATTAGCGCTTGTGGTGAAAGTGAATCGGCATCAAGAAACGAATGTTATATTTACATATTTGATGATCAGAAAAGTTAAAATTCATCATATCCTCAAGAATATATTCTTGAATAGTCTATGATTTGGGAAATCGGTATCAAATTTGGAAGAATTGACACATCTTTAAGAATATTTGTGATGCACCAAGATATTTAAGAGATATATATATATATATATATTTCTTTTCTCTTTAAGATGTATATAAGAAATTTAGTGTCTCTTAACCATTAGATTTACTTATTTTCATTTTGTTAGATTTAATCAATAATTATTTATGTTTAATCAATAATCCATATACAATATATTAATTTAATGCTGTTACTGCACGTTAAGATAAAAGTTATTATTATTATTATTATTATTATTTGAAGATTATTGTTATTATATAATCAATACTGCTTTTGAATTTCAAAATTCATGCTGACTAAAGAAAATCTCTCTCTCTCTCTCTCTGTAAATATATATATAATCTTAAATAAATACTCTTAAATTTATTTTGATTTACAAATATATGTGTAATAACGACAATGAGATTTCATAAAGCATACATAAAAAATGATTAAGTCCTTTCAAAAGATCATCATTCATAGGACGAGAAATAATAAAATAAGACATTATTTGACAAAAAAAATTAAAATAAGAAATTAAAAGTTTGATCGTCACTTTTTTCTCTTATGCAAAAATCAAAACCAGTCATATATACGATTGTCATTTTGCAATCCTCTCGTACTTCTAATTAAAGCTAAGAGCTAATCATTTTCTTTCTTTATTGGTTATCCTCTTTGCATTAATTTGTGTATGTATGAAAACTTAAGATTTCGTGAAATAATCACATTAAGAGAAATGGAAGTGTTGATGCCCCAAATCTTGTGGTTATTGTTCTACTCTAAATGCTCTAACTGTACTTGTCTCTGTTTTGGTAACTTATCAATTTTCATTTTAAGTTATACTTTCCCCAATTCACCAACTCCTTTATAATCATGAATATATTCCTCAAAATCTTATGAGCGTGAGGAATGATGCAAAAAAAATCTATATACAACAATTATAACATGCTTTATGAACCATAAATAGTAGCTAGTACACAATGTGATTACATTTATGTATCAAGATCGAGACACACATTTGTTATGCATATATGAGTTGCTATCTGTCATCAAATATACTCAATTTTGGCAATAGACAATGAAATGAGCACCGGATTTGAAAGTTCTCTAAGTACATTAAAAAAAAAATCTGCTGCTGTACAATTATAGAAAGTTCTCCAAGATTCAACATTAAATCAATCAAATTTGCCTTAAAAATGATGTTTTGGGTTCGAATATATCATCATCACAAAACACGCTGGTGAGACATATCAAGTTTAAACTCAATTGAGAATAACATTTGAGATCAATTCCGGGTTTGAATCCTTGTAGTGCAAACTAAAAACATTTAATTTGTTTTTCCTGATTTTAATGTGAAAGAATCTTTAGGTGCTGAACAATATGAACTCACATTTCGGTCGTCTCTTCATCTTCAAGAATCTTCTATCTCTTTAAATGATGACAAACACCTTCACCCCCATATGACTGTATGCTTTGGCGCTAGCCATATCTTCACAGCACCATTTAATGAAGTAATAGCAAAATTTAAATATATTTCAAAATTTATATGACTATTACCTTACGTAATCTTATTATAGTTCATTTAAGGATGGGAATGAAGAGATAGTCCAAGGTTTTGTTTCGTTTCCATGATAAACAATAATTAATGTCATAAATCCCATGATACAGAAACTTGTTTTAGAATTTAGATTATACAAATTATATAAAAAAAAAAAACAAAAACAAAATGATGAACTCCTCAGGTTAATACTAGTTATGTAAATTATAAAAAGCAGTTCTGTAAACACAAAATTGGAATTACCGCTTTTAATTAGACTTAACTTTTAACTAGTTCCACAAAAGGTTATTATGAAAACCTCCTGAAAAGTAAAATAATGAAGAACAAAACCTTTTTTTTTTTTTTCAAAAAAAAAAAAAAGGTGAATCACCTCCTACTATTAGCTTTCCATTCAAAATGTTAACATTTTATCTAAAATTATGAAATGATCAAAATACCTTTATTAAGATTCTATAAAATCCTTCTTATACCCTTCAAATTTATGTAATGACTAAAATATCTTTTAAATTATTAATTAATGATAATATTAAATAAAAAACACAAAATAATAATAATAAAAAAAAACTAATTGGAAACCCAGAAAATTGTTGGAAACCTAGAAGTGGGTTTCCAAAAGTGAGTTTCCAAGTTACTAGGAACCCATTTTTAGGTTCCCGGCTAGTAGAAAACACACACACACACACACACAAAAAGGGAAGAAAAAAAAAAAGAAAAAGAGAATCAATCCCAAACCCAACCGTTTACACCAAATCAAATCACCTCAATTCTTCATCAAACACCATTGATTACACCCTAAATCAAACACATCAATCCCAAAGCCAACATAAACACATGATTATTATCATCAGTCATTTGAAATAAATTGAAAAAAAAATACGAAAATTAAAAAAATGAAAAAATGAAAAATATTGGGTCTCCGTGGAAAGAGACCTAATTGTCTTCATTGCGTGGAAACTAAAATTGATCTCCTTGGTGATGGAAATTTGGTCTCCATCTCCAAGGAGACCTAGGTTTTCATGTGTTCAGTGATGGATGAAGAAGGGGTGTTGGGCATTGGCGATGGACGAAAAAAACGGGTGTTGGGTGTCGACAATGGACGAAAAGGAAGAGGTGTTGGGTGTCGACAATGGATGAAGAAGAATGGGCGTTGGATGTTGACAATGGATGAAGAAGAAGATGCAAGGAAAAGAAGAATAAGAAGAAGAAGGAAAAAGAAAGAGATGATGCCATGATGGACGATTGGGTATGGTATTTAGGTTTTAGAACCCATATATATTTTTTAATAAACTTTTGTTCATTTTATTTTTTTCCATCTCCACTGTTCATTCTTATGATAGACGATGGAGTTGACATTATTTTTTTAAAATTTGTTTCTAATGTTATTTAATATTTTTTCATTTTAATTTATATATATTTTTTAATTTTTAAATAAAAAATGTTTTTTTTTTTTTTATTTTTTAAATTAATCTCCACTATTGATGAATTAAATTTTTATTTAATTATTTAGTTTTTTCAATTATTTATTTAATTTTTATTAAAATAAATAAAATTATTCATCTAATTACTATTATACCTTTCAATTTTAACATCGACAAATTTTTTTAACCAGTATGGGATAGTTTACCTAATTAAAAAGAAAAAAAAATCGTGGTCTTTTTCCCGTTACTTTATTTTTTAGAGGATTTTTCATAATATCCCTTCTGGAAACTAATAATTTCCTTAATCTTAAACAATCATGGTCGTTTGAAATATTAAACCTAGTTCTGAATTTTGGTAATCACCTGAACCTTAGACAGCTATTTGAGTGATTGAACATTAATTAACTAGCATCTGCCTACAATTCCTTCTAGCTAGGAAGACTTTTCCTCCTTTTTTAGGACACAGGACTCTATTGTCCTGGACCTTGTAAAAAGCTTATTATCCTGAAAAACCAACGTGGGATCAGCATGGCAGTGTGTCCTTGCCTACTCCTACAATTTCTGAATCTTTTCTAACAGTGGTCTAGCTGTGATGGATTGGATTGCCCGTCTTTTGACATGGCTGGTGCTTTTATAAGAAGAAGACACAGATTGTCCATTTTAGATATTATGTTCCATGTGTGTTTGCTCTTGCCCATTGAGTTCATGCAATGGTTGTATTTGAATATACTAGTCTTGTCACATTCGATTTCTAATTGGGCCATTTTGTTTGTAAGAACTACTTCACTACTATATCCAAGAGAATTTATTAGAATGAATTTTATTAAGATTACCTAGGAATTTAAGAAAGTGAAATTACGCTTGAGTTACTAGAGACTAGGGACGTGATGTGGTACATATAAAACCATCAATGAATTAATGTATGATATACGATACAAAAATGCCTAAACTTTTGTTGGATTAATTTCCTTCAAACATTTGTAACACGGTGTTATATACTAGCGTAAGACAAGTGAAGATCGCAGAAATCAAAAGGAGGATTCCTCCTTTCTTTTATTTGGATATAAATGAGAATACTTTCATCTCATGCAACTCTATATGTGATGAAAATAAAGAACTTATTTTCTTTTTTGTACATTTTTTTACCTTCCTCACATGCGTATCAAATTAATTTAAATTTCTAAAACAGTTATAAAAGAAGTTTTACATCTCTAATTGGTTGTTCTATAATCAAGTTGTAGTTTCTATATAGTGCAAATATACGCTTGACAAATTTCATTATTTAAAGTTACTGGGTTTACGCTTTACCTTTACCCCTTTAGCAATTTTCTTTAATCTAGAATCCTCAAATTTTCTAGTACAAGTAAGAATTAATTGAAAAAACCTTTATGGACAATTATAAATAATCATATATATTATATAGTTTGAACAAAATTTACTCAAATATAATCAAGAAGACAATGTTAATCAATCTTCTAGAAAAGCATTTGTGATGCACATACAAAAACTATCTGTCAACAAATATTTTCTGATTTTGGCGTAGAAAATGACTACAAATAAATGATCCATTATTCACTTCAAAACTCTTGGACATTACTAATAAAAGTTTGTTCTCAAACACGGCATTAAATGAACAAAATCAGCCTTAAATTTTATTTGGGGTTCAATTATATATCACGACAAGACATCTAACACCTATATAAGTTCGAATCCATGCTAACATTGGTAATAAAAAGTACGTGTTAGTTCATGGTGGATGCATAGGAGATATTATCTATATGTAAAATGAGTACTGGGAACCGGAGACTTTAATTATTAACCTTTTTTGAATAAAAATCTACTTTATTCAAGAATGTTCACCTATTTTTCATGTTTCTCATTTCTAAGGCCACGAAGTTGAGATCACGTCAGACTGTATCTTCAGCCAAGAATCTTCCATCACTTGAAATGACGAGGAAACCGGTCATCAAATGCTGTAAAGTTTGGAGCTAGCTAGCTAGTCATATCATATATATATTGCTCGCAGCTCCAGTTAAGTACTTGCAAAATTGAAATATTCAAATATTAAATGATTGCATTACACAACATGCATCCTCTTGAATGTAAAAGAAATCTTGTTCATATGGGGTTAGTTAAAATTTGAGTTTATGTATAGCTCGTGACTTTTGTTGTGGTTCAGTGCCAAATAATAAGAATTTATGATTGAGGAAACTCAATTAAATTAAACAGATGTAATATCAATCTAATTTCCAAGATGTAGCACTCAACTTTATATATATTGACATTGATTATGCAAATTAATGAGTAACTTCATTGGTTTAAGCTCATAAAATTAATGTTCAATTTTGTAAATGTAACATGGACACTTATCTTGTAACTAGTTTAACAAACTGGCACTTTGCTTAACTTGGGTGAGGAATAACAAGTGTTTGGAATCTTTATCCTAGTTTTGAATTTTGGGTGATCTGAAGCTTAAACTAGAATTTGGAGTATGTGAAAATTTGATTAATATTAGTCTACCAATCACATGCTTCAAAAAGAGTAGAAAAAAACTCATATTAAAAAATAATTCAAATTCTTGGTGAAATTTATGTTTTTTTCATTACTCATTTAAGTTAATCCTATATGACCACCAAATAAAGTCTCGCTCAGAAATGAAGACATGCTCTTTATATGGTCCTGGAAGTTTTTGAAGCTTACTTATTCTGAATCCCGATTCCTGAGAAACCAACGTGGAATTCAGCCTGGCGCTGTGTCCTTGCCTGCTCGTGTAACCCTCTAAAAATCTACAATTAATATCCATTGTTTTCTAACAGTGTTCCGTTAATGGAAGAGTGGGACTCCTAGTCCCTCTGGGGCTAGCTAGCCAGGGCTTCTATACAATGAATAAACGTTTTCTACATTCTAGTTATTAAATTTTATGCACTTGTTTTTAATTTGTGCCTCAAAATACAACGATAAATCTTACTTAATTGAGGAGAGTTGTTTAAGAAATATTTAATGTTTTAGGATGCCGTACCTGGGGAGATGTAGGATTATTACTTACTAGGACTTAAGTAGGTGAAGTGATTTATAAAATAATTGTTTCTTTTTATTGTCTGATTGCAAATACAAGAATGTATGACATCTAAACTTTCTTCATCATGTCAAGATTCTTTTTTTTTTTGCCAAGAAGATTCAATTGTATTTGAAATTAAATCACATATGAACAACTCGAATAAAAAGATCGCCAAAAAAAAATTCACATCAAAAGAAAGGAGAGAATAAAAAGGGATTTATATATTAACTGGATTTATACTAACCTAGCTACTAAATTAATTATGTTTTTTTGGTTAAATTGCAATCTAGTAGACATAAGGCCATATTTATACCCAAAAAATGGTATACGCATTTTTACATGAACAACCCATTAAATTTTTATACAGTTAAAATTCATAAACACATCTTGTAAATTACCAAAAATGTCCTTTCGTAGTCTTTGATTAAACTAATAATTTATAAACTAATTAAAATAAATTCTTAAAATAAATGAAAATCACCTCATAATGCACATCCTTAATTTTTAATTTAATTTTAACTTATTATTATTTAATTTTAACGTTTTTATTTCTAAAAAGCTTCATAATAATTTGTTAATATTTTTAATTTAAATAATAAAATTTTAAGTTCTTCTGATTAATGAATATATAGTTAGTATATTTTTATTATGAAAAAAAGTTAAGTTTATGATAAAAATATATAATAAATATTTAGAATGACTGGAATATGAGTCGTCTTTATAATTATTTTAATTCTATTTATTTAAAGATAATGTTGAAAATTTTAAGAAAATCACAACATGAGTTATCGAAGGGGTCGTTTGTTTTTTTGTCTGAAGACTGAACAGTGCTGCTGAAAACTAAAAACTAAATAGTAATTGAAATCTAAAATCTGAATAACATATTTATTTTTTTTCTCTTATCTCTGAATATATTGTAAATTTATTTATTTTTTAAATTTAAAATTATCTAAAAACTAGTAAATTGACATTTATACCTTTTTTACAATTTGTTATTATGTAATTTTAATTAATTTAATATAAATATTTGAAAATAAATAATTTAATAAATTCTAAAATATTTTTTATTTACATATTAATAATATTTTATTCATAATTAAAATATTATTAAAAAATACAGTAGCATTAGTCATATTTATATTTAAATATATTAATATATTTAAGAAAACAACTAAAAAATGAATGTTTAAATTATAAATTAAAATATATTAGTTCAATTCCAAGACAATTTGAGATGAAATATATTTAGGTTTTACTTTTCAAATATATTTTTTGTAAGTATCAAGGAAAAAAATTGAGTAATATAAAATTATGACAAATTTGAAATTATGTTATTTTGGAGAAGATAAATTTAGAATAAAAACTTTTAAATGTTATTAACTGATTTACAATTAAGTGAAAAATTAAAAATTCTTACTTAATTTTTTCAGTTGTTTTTTGATAATTTTAAGCGGTTTGATCACTTAAAAAAATAAATGAAAATAATTTAATAGATATAATTCAGTATTATTAAGTCTTAAGTGTAAAAAATAAACAACTCCAACTATTTTAGAGGGGTGTAAAAATAATCGCTCTAAACATAAGCCTCCGCCTTATAGATCTGACAAAAGTCGCATTTAGGCATTTGATTTTTCTTTTCATTTTTTTAGCATTTGTTGTCTGAATATTAGGGCAGGCACACATTGCATTTACCGAAAAATTGTACAATGATTTGTTCTGTCAAACAAGGTCAGAACATTTTGGCTCCACGTCATGACTGTTTACGGTAATTAATTAATATCAATAAATATAAAAATGTATATTTCACGAAATTAAATCATATATAGTGTGATATAGTGTCTGTTAGTGTAGTTAGTCTAATACTTGTCCTCATTACATGAGATTGGGGGTTTAATCATTTCTAATGAATATTAATAATATTAGTGTGTATAACCCTTTGATTATGAAAGTAGTTTGTCTCCAAAAAAAAAAAAAAACAAAAATATTCAAAATCATTTATAAGCTTTAAAAAAAAAGAAAAAAAAATTATAAGCCTTGATCGGATAATTATTTCCTATTATAAGGGTTTCATTTCTAGAAGTAGGTTGTGTAACCGGATTTTTTTTTTCTAATTTTTAAAAAAGAAACATTTATAAGCTTTGACTTGATAGTTATTTTTTATTATTAGAGTAAATAATTGAGCCACATAGAGATCCAAGTCAATATATAGTAAATAACTGCTATGGCCAAGTGTTTGATATAATAGTTAATAAGGTTTATTTTTTAGAGCAAAAGTGATCATAATGATGATATATTTTTTAATTCCTCAAACATATAGAGAAATTAGACTTTCCAAGTTTGCAAGATGGGAGAGAGTTAACTCCTGTTGTATTTATTACATAAGCTTAAAAAAGTCTCCATTAGACCCAAAACAAAAGTTAAGATTTGCGGAAATACTTCATAGCAAAGTGATTAAAAGAAAAGAAGACAACTTTCTTTAACAAAAAACAAAAACAAAAATAAAAACAAAAACAAAAGCAAAACTACAACCAGACATGAACGAGAATTCATAATCACAATCATGATTATCCTTACGTTATCAAGAATGAATACAGAATGTGACAATCATGACTTAATATTTCTCTTCAAGTAATTACATAATCCATGAATCTAGGACTAAAAATATTTGATTAATTATCAATCTGATTTCTTCATCTTGCCATTGACTCGACATATTTTAAAATCAAACCTATCTCAATTGGTTTGTTGGGGGTTCGAACCCCTTGTCCCCCTTTGAGTAGGGCATTTCTCTAATGCTACTTTCTCTCGCCTAAGGAGCTGTTGTCTCCTCTTCCTCATCTGAAAGCTTCAATTTTGGGCCGTTGTTCAAGTATTTCGATCTAAAGAGTCCGGTTTGTAGTACTAGCCGCTCTTCAAGTGTTTCCATCTAAAGAGTCGGATTTGTAGTACTTGTTTGTATAATCTATAATGTACTATGTCAAAACAAATAATAAATAAATACATCTTCACACATGCTTGAAGATATGCTTCTCTAGTTTGTAGCGTTACTCAAATAAAGTCACGAGTGAGACAGAATCTGCTTTCTCTGAAGTTTCACATTTTAACTTAGATACATACTCTGCAAACCTAATAATTAAGATTCATGATTCTCTGAAAAATTAATTATATTAAGCTGGACATTGTTTGAGTAGCTAACATACATGCATGCAATGATTTGGTGGACTTTGTAAGAACCAGAAATAAGTTTCTGCTGGAGTGTAACACCAGGACCTTTTTACTCTTCCCAGTTAATTATCACATGACCTGCGCCCCATTTTATTTTCCTGGTAAAGCTAGTGAAAAAGTTGAGTCCACAATGCAATACTTCCATTTCTCTAGAGGGTGACCAAAAATATATATGATTGCATAAATGAATCAATGATACAAAATGACTCATTTATGCCTTAGATTCAAGAAAGTTAGATTCCCCCAAGAATTGACACATACGATAGCTACAGAAAGTAATTGGAGTTTGGAAAAAAAAGAAAAAGTCTTCACGATACAATCCCTTATTTCCTATAAGACAAAATATTTTGTTCAAATTACAATCTCGTAATTTTTTTCAATTCGAATATCGACAATATATCGAGTAATGATTAAGTAGCGTCTTTGACTTGGAGACCATGCTGATGCTGGTGATTCATTGATTTACATTTGTGAAAAGTAACAAGACAATGCCATTTTTGCATTATCTGGTCCAACATTCTATCAAAGGTAATTTTTTCTTTGTCATATATATTTGATGGGCATGTGCTAATGGAACTTATCTTGGCAGAAATATCCCCTTCCGCGCATTAAGTAATCATATACATTTATGCTTTTCCTACTTTTTTTTTTTTAATCTATCATTCTAAACTTTTGGGTTTGAATAATAACTTAATTGATAAGTCATAATTTGGATCCTGAAAAATATTTGTGCATGGTATGATCAAGTTGCATCTGCATGTCAGAAAAGTCCTGTTTTCATAAATTGGCTAGCCTTTTCAGGATTTTCATTAGTAGTGAAGAAATTTTCACATGTGAAGGGATAGAAGTTGTAAATGTTAATGTAGGCAAAATCTGAAAGATTGGATGTTATCCGTTCAATAACTGATATCAAATCCCTTTCAATTGACACATTTGGGAGTGGAAATTCTGGCTTCTGCATCAGTGATTTCTTTGTGAAACACGCAACTGTAATTTGGACAGTGTCACTGGCTCCTAGAGGAGCAGACATGTAGCCTTTTTTATTTTGCAGCACAAAAGGTTCAATTGTAGCACCACTCATAAGGTAATTAATAAAACATAGCCTACGTGTTTAAAATTTGAGCTTGATATCTGTTGACTCTCCCTTAATTTTAGTCTACATACAAGTTGATGCAAGTGGTTGCAAAATTACTATTTGTCAATGTGGTTTGATGACAAAAAATGTTCATTCAACTTACAATGTCCTAGGTTTAAGTTATCACTATCACAAATGGTATGGTAAAAAAATAATAATAATAAAAGTGATTGTAAAATCTATAAAAAAACCTCGAACAAATTACAGTAATTCTTCTAATTCACGGAAAATCTATACAAAATTTCAACATCATTTTTCATGTGTGCTTAATTATCTATAAATGATTGGAATTTGAATTGAAATTGATTAGAAAAAATTCTCTAAACTGTTCGATTCAGATTCATTTCCCTTTTATCAAGGAGCAAAACAAAGTGGATAAAATTTTCTAAGCTGTTACCTTCATTTCCTGATTTCATGGAGCAAAACAAGGTAAAGAAACAGGTGACAATATAGCAGGAGGGTTTATAAAACGACTTTACTGCTTAAAGGCAATTAAAAAAGAATCCCCATCAAAGGCCTGAAAAGTGGACCTTCAATTATTTGCAGAACTTATAGACTGGACCATCTATGGAACTTGGTATGTGATAACAATCATTTTCACTGCTCTGGCAGATCACGTAGTTATAGTTGGAGGGGACCAGACTTCTTTCTAGTGGGGTTCTTGTTTATTATTTTGACAAAACAACTAATTAATACCAGGTTTTGCAAGATTTAAAATTGTTTCCCTTCATGCATGCACAATTTGAGAAAATTTATGATTATTTATCACTAACGTGCGTGGTGTAATTAAACTGTATAATTATGCAATATATAAACTTTCATTCACAAAAAAGGATACTACATGAAGCTGGTTTGTAACTAGTATGATATGCTAGTTAATCAAAACATTATTAGAGAAAATCTAGAACATAACTCTCCTTGATATTTTCCAGTTACATATGGTCTGAATACTTGCTTCAAATTAGACTTATGTTGTTAAACAAGACAAACTGCTTTAGTAATAAATAATTAATAGACTACAATGCGAATGTCGGTTTCGAGTCTCTATGTAAATTCCATGCCTCAGAGTTCCACTGCCGCGTTATGTCATCGGCTACTTTGTGAGCATCCATTGCTGCTCCCAGCAAGCCTTGTCTGGTAAATCCAACACTGTAAACTCTATTCTTTCCTTTCCAACTTTTCGGTAATGGTTTTTCACAATTGCCATCGTTTTGGGTGAAGAAATTAGGCTCCTTGAATATGTAAAGGAGAATTTGATCATGATCATATAATAAGACACATAAATAATAGTGTGGTACATGTAAGAAAGCACAGTGTGCACATATATGTGTTTGTAAGTATTGTCGTGATTTAGTGCCATACCCTTAGCCATGATTTTACATTGCTTTTGTAACCCGTTGCTAGAATTACTGACTCGAATTCGTCTACTGTTCCATCCACGAATTCTACACCTTTGGCTGTGAATTTTTGAATACCGCGAACCACCTATGTGATCCATTAATAATTAGGCATGAAAAACTTTAGTCAATGCAATATAAGCATGAAAAAAATAATATCCCCATCATAGACATTTCTTTAGAACTGTTCAAAATTTTCATGTACGATTATATGTTGGTTTTATGTTTTGATATGCATGTCTTAGTTGACTTTTCATGGTATAGCTGTTGCAAGCATACAGATATACATAAATAATTTGGTCCTTTCCATTAGATTCTATCAAGGGACTAATAGTTATTATAATGTAATGATTGGCTAATAAAAAGTGGGGAGTAAAGGCAATGTTGACCTTGATTTCACCAGACTTAATTTTTGCAAATGCTCCATCATCAAGAACTGGGGTTTTTCCAACAGAATTCTTGAGTTGAAGAGGTCCAATTTCAGGCCTTTCGATCCCAGTTCGGTTTGTGTCTCCTATAACAAGTCTTGAACAGAAGAGGAGGAACCTGTCAACCACTGCCACTGGAAAACATTTTAACAGCGACATCGAAAGAGCGAAGGTTGATTTGCCAAGAACCTGTTTAGGCAGTATATGCAACTGCAAGTTTCAGGATACACAGCAAATACATAATCAGAAAAGTTTACAATAAAATCATTAAATTCAAGTAAAATCTGAAAATGAAGCAAATTAGGAGCAAAAAAAACCTGAATTTAAACACACCTTATCTCTCACCACTATAGAAGCTTGAGCACCATTGTTACAAAGATCCAAACCGATCTCCATGCCTGAGTTGCCACATCCCACCACCAAAACTTTGCTTCCTCTAAATGCAGCTCCATCTTTGTATGTGCTAGAGTGAAGTATTCTTCCTTTAAATTTCGACATTCCATCGATATCAGGAATCACAGATTCTTCATTCTCACCAACTGCTACAATGAGCCAGGGAGACACAAACTGATACTCATTGGTTCGAACCCACCAGAACCCTGTCGTTGTATCAAACTTAGCCTGCAGGACCTCCTGTCCTAACAAAGGTTTTATCGCTAAGTGCCTAGCATAGGCCTCCAAGTAACTAATGAATTGTTGTTTTGTTGGATATTTCGGATACTCAGGAGGGAATGGAATGTAAGGAAGCTCGCAGAATTTCTTCGGTAGATGAAGTTGGACATGATCATACGTTTTATGTTTCCATAGAGAGCCTATACAGGTCTCTTTTTCGATGATCAGATAAGGCACTCCTCTCTGTTTAAGGCAGGCTGCTACAGCTAGCCCTGATGGTCCTGCACCAATGATCACAGGACCTGGAATCCACAAACAGTTTGATCTTGAGTTCATTATTTCACTTTGCATTGTATTTGCATTAACTTTATATGAATGGTTTTACCTTGTATCCTGTAAGGCTTTTCAGGAAAAAGCAGTGGAATTTGAGAACTGCTCTTTGATCTTTTTCTTGCTTCAGGGCAACTTTTTTTTAGGAGAAAATGATAGAAGTTTGAGGATACATATAAAGACTTTGCTTGGCTTTAAAACTAAAAATGAAATGGAGACATGGTTGACTACTCTAAACAAGTGTTACCTTTACACAACAGCGTGATGAAGCAGAATCTTTATGGAAGATTTTGTGTAGGATTTATGTGTAAAGATGGAATTTACTTCAAATGCTTTGCATAGAGTTAGATAAGAATGAGAAGAGAGGATGTGATGGACATACGAGAAATTTGATGGCCAAAACTGGAACTGTGACTTGCCGACTACTTGTCAATCTATATAAAGAAAATAAAGTCTCCTTTATTGATAAAAAATAAAAAAAATAAGTTTTAATTCTCATATTTGGTACATAGATATATTATCGACAGAAACTTTATAGTTGTTTGTCGTCCTGAACAAGGCATCGATGAAGAGGAACTGATAAAAAGGAAACATGATGACACCAACCTTTGACTGCACATGGAGCTTTCAGGGGATTAATTTCATATACTTGTATGAAACTATGACAAATTAAAACTGAAGAATTTTGTTTGAATTCAGTCTAGCTGATTATTAGAAAATTATTAGAAAAAGTAATTTCTTTTTACTTGATGAAGTAATTCAACGCAAAAGAGATTCTAAATTTTGATAGGATTTGTGTTGGATTAGAGCAAGCTTATCAGAGTCACACATTGCTAATGTTTATCTATGTTATAGTTACATGTTGGGTAAAAACACATTGAAAACAAAATTGATAAGGTTTTATATCCCAAACAAATAATATTTGAACCGTACGATTGACAAACAGTTGATATTATACATACGCACATACATATAAATAATTGAATTATATGCACGCGAGTGCGCATGCATACATACATCGATGGTATTCCTAAACCTTTCATATTGCAAAACTTTTTAGTACTTGTGATGAATGGTGGGGATGAAAGGTAGGGTTTAGCAATCCCCACCAGATTTTTCTTTTATGTGGTACAGAAAAGCAAAGGCAGAGAACTACCTAGCTTTATAGAGTTCTAGTTGCAAGTCCAACAGACAAATAACCAACAAAAATTGTGAAAAACCCTTTTATATCCAAAAGACTTTGTGATCACTGCAAGCTGTACCTGGGGCAACTAAGTGATGCATAGCCCCTATATGCAAGAATTTCTGTGTTGGTGTGGGCATACAAGGCGCCCCAGCTAATATGTGATTTGCAATTTCTGACAAATTTTTACACCAAATACTTGTAATTAAGAACCTAATCTCCAAAATTTTCCCAGTCATTAACCTAACAAAAGTTTGAAATTTAACTATGTCGGGCATTTGTACTTTGCTACATGTGAAAGCCTAAGGCTGTCCACCAGAAATTGATGTTTATCACTCTTTATCCTATAAAGATTAGATCAATGGAAGTAATTAGTTATCTTCTTCCTTCCCCCAAACTTCCTGCCTTATTTATTTTAGGCCTCTCTGATTTCAGGCACTCATAGCAGTCAGACACTAAAAGCAGTTCGGAGCAGGGTTTATAATCAGTAAATCTGTTATAATAGGTGCAAATATACACAAAGATTGACATTCAACAATCACAATTCTACACATAATTTAAACAAATATTGCAGATTGCTGTTTAGTTCTTTTGATAAGTTTTTTAAGCTTTGGTTTGTTAGAAAGTCTTGCATCATTAATCTGCTTAAATTTTTAAATCTATTGGTTACTATTATAATATTAGTATCATAGCATAATTTTTCCCAAGAGTGATAGATTTGAATCCTCTCATGTGACTGTATTTGAATTTATTGCATATTTATGGTTGGGTTTAATTCATGTGTTAAATCAATCGGTCTAGTATGTGAAGGGAGTATGTTAGAGAGTATTTTATTATCACTTATGCTCTTTCCTATTGGTATAAGCTTCTATCAATCTGTGTTGGCCGGTTACAAATATATTTAATCTCCAAGATTGACCTTTTTTACTAATGGTTTAGTAGTCCATTGTACGTACCATTTTATCTAGTACAACGTTATTCTAATCCAATCCTGCACTACCAACATTTTCAGGTAGAAATTGGGTGCTTGAATTTAAAGTTTTTATGGACTAAAACTAAGCCAAACATACCCAACAATTGTACCAACAAAGCCTAAAAGAACACTCCATTACCAATCACAAAGAGATTTGTTCTACTCAACAAGGAAATGTTTATTCGGTAGCGGACGGTAGTGGTGCTACGTGGTCAGAACCCATTGGAATATCTAAGCTCAGGAACAACTGAATACCCAATGAAGTACAACGCAAATGGCTACTAAAATTTCAAAAGGAAAATACAACAACAAACCCCACATTATTGATCAATGATATTATTCCCAAAATCACTGAAAAAAATAAAAGGACAAAAGAGAAACAACAAAATTCTCATAGGAGAAATTTACCACTACAAAATATCCTTAAGATTTTACAGTGGTAAAGTAGCATAAAAAGGAGCCAGAAGACAATTATGTACCGGATTTTCTGACCATAAATCACAGGCTACCAAAACTCTAACTAGGCTTCAAAGACCCAATTGCTTTGGAGGAACTTTTGATGTGTTGGCTCATTCTAATGGTGTTTGGTTGAAACCAAGTTGGAATCAATTAGTGCGACGTGGATTCCATTGTTTAGTTGAGACATGGATCCATATTGGATTGAAGTAAATTGTCTACCAAGTTGACACAAACAGATATGGTTCTAGACCATCAAATATTTTAATGCTTAGAAAAGCACAAATTTAAAATTTAGATATGATATAAGCTGTCCAAACTAACCTTATTTTCAAGTATAAATCCATCATGAGCACAAAGTAATTATTTTGTTAAAATTAGGACATGTAACTAGATAATTTTAACTACATGTAGGGGGAAAAATAATTTTAACTAAAGTTTAAATTTAATTCGCCCTATATTAGCTTGTTGGTTTAGTAAGATAACTCAACTAGGCTATGTCACATTCATCATCTACCACATCAAACTTGTTGGTTGTTTAGTCTTACCTACTACAAAAATTTTGTTATGTTCTATGGTAAATTATAGACTTCATAAAATTCTCTCTTATGTCCAAATACAACATTTTGCTTGACTTTTGTTACCTCATATGGTCTTTACTCTTTTGTTATCTAGGTAATCAAAATGAATTGTTATTTATTAAAACACATAACCTTAATTTACAAGCTACAATGTTACAACAATTTTTATTATCTTCAAACCCACTGAATAGATATCATTCATTTTAAGTTTCAAACAAGTGTCTTCCACTTTTTCAGATTTGCTTTAAATCATGAGTTTCATGCAAGCGTCCTTCACACATAACCCAAACACGTTTATTTAATGAAAATCAATTGATTTTTATCTCTAAATTCTGAATCTCACTCGCTAGCAATATAAGATGTAATACATATATATATATATATATTTCCTTATAAGTGTAGAAGTCACTAGCTGATTAAAACGTGTTTCAAACCAAGGAATGGCTAAGATGGTTCAAGGTACAAGGCCTTCTAAAACTAATGGAGAGGGTGCATAGGTTACTTTCAACACTGCTCGTGTTGTCAGTCATCAATGATTACTCCAACCTCAGAAGAGGAATCCACATCGTTTAGCAATGCCTTGGGCTTGGAGGAATCTGCTCATCCTCTAGTAATGCCTGCAATCTCCGCAATTGGTGGCTTTTTTTTTTTTACAGCAGAGTAGTGGATTTCACTGTAAGCTACATGGCTGCATCTTCTCATGCTTGGTCTATGATTTTGAATCCTCTTAAGCATCTGCCGTGCAGAACTAGCTTCCAGCCTTTTTATCATGGAATTCAAGTCTGAAATGTATGATGTAGAAATTTCATGAATTTTCTAACCTTTTAAGTTTCCATTCTTTCAACTTAAAGTGTTGAAAGAACTAGAATAATATGACCCTTTATTATTAGGTGTAAAAATCCTGCATATTTTCTTGTGCAAGAAGCTCAAATTTTATAGGTGGTTGGATTATAACGTATTAGAATCCACTTCCCACTAATGAGAATTGAAAGTTCTACACGAAAATATGTGCAAGATTTCGCATCTAATAAATTTTATATCAATTATTTCTATACTTCAATAAACTAGGTGCAGCACACAGAGACGTAGCCAGGAGCCTACACATTTGTTTTCTTCAGAGTGAAAAACATAAAACACCATTTGGACTCAAGCTTATAATGAGAACATCGAACTTGTTTAACTCTATTGTCTGGAGACCCATTAGAACATGAAGATTTTTATTTGAGTGGTTATTATAAATTCTCAGGCTGCATTATAGGATTCAGCAAACCTTAGGAGTATAATTGCATTGTAAAATTTTCAGTTGGGTCTACACATGCATAGAAAGTTCAAATTCTAAAAGCCATGTAGATGTCAATGAGAGAAGGCAAACTGGTATAAAAAATTATGCAAAGCAGCAGTCTAGGAACAGAGTGTCATTTTTAAACCAGTGAAAAAACCCCTACTTAAAAACTCGAGCTTTCATATTGCAACATGGATCTATATGCACCCACAAATACAGCTCTGATTATATGACGGCTCATATTCAGTCTTTGATCAGACAAAACAGAAACCTCATTCCAGCATGATTGGAACAAGAGGGTTGTAGTGAAATAAAAAAAATAAATTAAATTAAATTAGTATCTTCATGAATAATTGTAATCACCGTATTTTATATAAAAATATTAATTATTTGTTTAATTAGGATTTTAGAATTTCAAAGGAGAAGGAAATAATAATTTGACTAATGATAGATTTTATTGTTTTTGGGAAGTTAAAAAGGAAAGGATATTGACTAAGAAAAGGATATTGATTTATTAAAAAATATATGTTAATAATTATCTATACATATCATCATCAAATAGGAATTGTATAGTGATTAGAATTTCTGCTACTACAAGTTTTATGTATTATAAATAAGGTCACTACTTTAGAGTAGAAAAAAAAAAATATATATATATATATCCACGTTTCCTGTCCAACAGTATAATCAATTTATTCTCGAGGTTCAGAGAATCAAAAGGTTTTAAGTAAATTATTTCTTTATATCAAGATTTGGATTATATTCCTTTAGGTTGTAATTTTATGTTTTTTTTTTTTTTTTTAAAAAAGAGAGAGATGAATATGTTGATTAAGAAATTAAACATGAATGATGATAGGAGACTGATTTGGATTATTTAAGAGAGGGATTAAATTATGTTAATGTTAGAATATTTAATTTTCGAAATTAGGGGTTGCTAGAATATTTTGTTTTGATAAATCAGTCGAATTTGAGAAATTATTTAGGTTAGCTTTACTATTTGGAAAATTACAAAATTTAATATTTCGATAGATTAACAAGTCTTCTATTGGCATCTAAAATTTCATGATTTTTCGGCAACTATAGTATTTATTAAAATTCCTACAGTGTGCTATGGTTAGAGTTAAATTTTCTGAACAATTTTCAAAAGGTAGAATCGAATAAATTTATACCGAAGCCAGAAGTTCTGGTTTGAGTTGAAATTTTTACTGGAGGTTGATTAATGTGTCTAGAATGTCCATGTAAAATTTTAGGTTGATTGGAGATCTATAGAATTAATTAAAAATATTTAGATTGATAGTGTCAGACCAGAAATCTGTAGGACAGATTTCTGGTCTTTGAGATTCTAACTTTTTGGGCATGCTAGTGATGGTGGAATGATCTGAAAATTTTTTTTAGGTTACTCTATATGTCTTCTGTCTTCACGCAAAATTTTTCAGCAACTGGACCCTTAGATAATTAAATAAAAATATAAGAATAAGGATAGATCTAATTGAAAAAATTAGACATTTAAGACAGGTTTAAGATTTAGAGTAAAGGAATCTTTTGATCTTTATAAGCTCTCTTTTAGTGTTGTATTTATAACAATTTTTCACTTATAATTGTATAGGGTTCGATTGATTTTTGGACATAAAAATAAGTTGAATCAGATTATTCGAGATAAGTAAATTCATTCATGATATATGTATGTTGGTTTATGAATTTTTAGATACTTTAAAATCTATATTTTTGTTTAGCATTAATTGTAAACATGATTTTTAAGTTGTTTATATAATAATAAAATGTTTTTGAAGTAGTTTTCAAATTATTTATTTCTAAAATTTATATTATCATTTAATTTAAGAAGAAAACCTATGATTTAAGCATAACTCGAAAACTTTACAAAAACTTATATATTGAATTTAAAACCTATTCTTTCTCAAAATTGATTAACTGTTATTAATATTTTATCATGTATTTTGTAATTATACCATTTAGATAAGATTATGAAAATTTGTTTTGGCTCATTGTCTATACTTATTGTTCTGATATTAATTCAGCTAAATTCTTGTGCACATACATTCTATTATTCTGACCATGTTATAGGGGTAATTATGACATTCTATTATTTTGATCGTGTCATACGGGTATTATGACATTCTGTTATTCTGACTGTGTCACACGGATAATTGTGATATTCTATTATTCTGACCACGTCACATGAATAATTGTGACATTCTGTTTCTGACAGCGTTATACGGGTATTTGTAACACTATGAGACATGAGCTAACTTTTTACTTATGTTAATATATATTTTAATATGATATTTTATTATGTTTATTGTTTTATTCTACACGGTACCTTCTGCAAATATGAAAATCGATTATATTTTCATTTTTAAATATTAGTTTTGAAATATATTCATCCGTATTGAATTTTTGTATTTGACTTATAAAGGTATTTATGATGACACTAACATTATATATGAATTTTCTTACCGAATTGACGGCTCACCTCTCGTCTCCACCATTTTACAAAGTAGGAATAAATTTGTGGACATTGAGTGTTAGAACTTGAAGTTCACCCGACATGAAGTTTTGGTGATAGTTAATACAATTCATTGTATTAATTTCAGATTTTATAAGAATTAAAAATTTAGTAAGTACGTATTTTGTTTCAGAATTTATTTTTGGAGGTTATGCTTAGATATTTTTATTGATTACTTTCAAAATTCAGAATAAATTTCTATTTACAATTTGTTTTTAAGATCTAGTTTGACCATAATATCCTATTTCCTTATTATTAGATTTCGAGTGTTACAATAACCATAACCAATTGCTTGGTTTAAAAGGGGAATCACTCAAATCCAAGATTATAAGGTATTTTAATATATATATATATATATATATATATATATATATATATACACTTCTTTTTGCCATTATTTTTTTTTTTTCTGTCATTTTACACGATGTAATATCTTAATCCAACTCTTTAAACCTTAAGGATCTTTTGGTTTTATACATATTTGACAATCATTGCCCTTAATAATATGGGTTTAGTGGAACAGTATGAAGGTTGATTGTTAATAAATTAAACAGTTTATTTTATGTCATATCTTAAGTCGGTAATTTGTATTTAAGTCATATATATATATATATATATGTGTGTGTTTTTTTTAACTATCAGCGTCTCCTAAGTCTCAAGATTTTAGTGAGATTACTTACCAGAGTTGTGTTTGTCCTATCTGATATAACCGGACCCTTACAAAATCTCTGAACGAAAATCACAACGTTCTTGAAAATATGCATTTTAACAATGTTCCTTTTGCATTTTGGATATTCGTATTGATGGAATAATCAGTATGATCAATTTGCAGTAGAATATCTTCATGAGTTTTCTTTTATAGATAAAACCTCAAGCAAACAAAATAATGTAACTTATAACAGAGTATACACTGAAACTGGGTTCTCTTGTCGAACTCCGCCAAACGGGACTGGCTTTGATCAGACAAGATAAACAAATAGGCCTTCCAAATAGGATGGCATCTGTATTTTACCACACAGATAGCAAAATTCATTACTAAATTAAGAACAAAATGAATACACATAGCCATCTAAACCAACAAACCGGCATAGACAGGAACTAAAACATTCTTCATTTGATCACCAACAAAGAGCAAAAATATACTTTAAAAAAAAAACAAAACAAAACACAAAAACAAAGTGCAAAAATCATTGATCTCATATTGAGTTGATTTGTTCAAGCTCCTGAATCAGCTTTCCACAACTCATTTCCAAATTCAATCAATAACATAAACCAGAGCTACAACTTTGACGCAAAAGATTTCCACATACAATCAAATGATGTATCAATAAATTTACCTAACTAAATCAATCTCCCATTATCAACAATTCCATCTATTCTTTAATCGCTAGACTCTTGACCATCTTGAGGGTCAGCACCAGCCGAAACCAACCCAAGCTCCTCCTCAACTTTTTTCCACGATCTCAAAAGATTAGGAGGAAACTTCTTCTTAACAGTTCGAATCAATCCTTTTGCCTCCTTCATCATCTTCTTCTCCACCAACCCTTCCACCAAACCCTTCAACGTCATAAAATCCGGAATCTTATGCATCCTCACACACTCCTTAAACAACTTATACCCCTTATCATAATCCCCACTCCTACACAAATAATATATCAAAGTCCTAAAAGTTGCGGCATTTGGATTACACCCATTCCCCTCCAATCCCTTGTAAACTCTCTTAGCTTCTTTCATCATCCCATTTTTACAATAACAAGTCATCAAGAAATTGTAAGTAATGGTGTCCGGTTTCAACCCCACATTACTCATCTCATCAATCATCTCCTTCACTCTCTCCGGACCCCCTCCCTGCGAATTCATGATTCTCACATTATACGCGGCAACATCTAATTCGAAACCCTTCTTCACCATCTCACTCCACAGCCTCTCAGCCTCTTCACTCCTACCACTTTTGTACAAGGAATTGAAAACCGTGGTGAAACTAACGGCAGTGACTTCTATACCCTCACTTCCCATGACATTCAACAATTCTAAAGCCTTATCAACACAACCAGTTTCACAGTAAGATTTCACTAGAAGACCATAAGAGACCTTATCAGGGGAAAAATGGTATTTTCTTGGAATCTCATCAAACAAAACAGGGACTTTATCGAAAAGCTTGGATTGAATGCAAGCAGATAATAAAGCATTGAAAGAAACAACGGACCTGGGTGTACCCAGATCGTCCATCTGGTCAAAGGTCCGCATGGCGTGGTCAAACATGCCAGCTTGACCGTAGGATCGGATTAGGGTTGATAGGAAGGGTTCTTGGGTGATTTTCGGGTCGTTTTTGTGGGATTCGATTAGGGTTTCGATGTCATTGAAGCGTCGGGATTTGGCGAGGCGACGGATGGTTAGGTCTTGGGCGTAGCGGGAGGAGACTGGAGAGGAGTAGTTTTTGGAGAGGGAGGAGTAGATTTCTAGGGCTTTGTCTGGGTCGTATTCCGATCGGAGTTTGGATTTGGCTTGGGAGACTGAGATTGACGATGACTTTGTTGTTGTTGTTGTTGTTGGGGGGTTGGTGGTGGAGGAGAAGCGGCGGAGATGGCGGAGAGAGGAGGACATTTTTTTAGGGTTTTTGAGGTTTTGGGCGCAATAGCAAATGGACAGAGTTGGTTACACAGGGTTTTAGCAGGGGTACTACGGGGCATGTGGAGGAATAGATAAAAAAAAAAAAAAAATCAAAGTGGAAGCAATTTTTTTTTCAAAAAATTAATTGAAAACAAATGCATTTTATTGGATAGAACAGATTACAATTTAACTATCCAATTCAAACTCTAATTCAGATAAAACAAATGATTTGATGTTATTACAATTTACCTTTCCAACCGTTAGTAAGATTCCATTATATTTGATCATAAACAGTGTCTAAGCGACGAAAAGATGGAATTACCCCTAATATTAAAGTTGACCCAATTGATCAAATAAAAAAATAATAATTAAATAAAAAAAAATTCACTTACAAAATTAAATAATTACATAAAATTTTTATTTAATTATCATCATCATCACCATCTTCAACCTCTCATATCCATCTCTCCAACAATCATCAATTCAAAAAATCAACCCAAATAATCACAATAAAAAAAATCACCAACTCAACCCTAAATAATCATCAACAGCCACCAATCAAAAAAATCGTCAAACTAATAATTACTAGTTCAACCCTATCAATAAAAAATGAAGATCATCAATTCAACCTAAATTATCAAAAAAAAAAAAAAAATTGAAAAAAAATTGTAGAAATCTAGGAATGAACCCAGAATTTTTGTCATCCCAACAAAACCAAAAATAGAAAAACCCAGCTTCCTCATCAGATTTATCACCATCATTAACATAATCCACCATCATCACCATCGTCAATCTCCTTTTCCCTTTCCATTCTTAGACAAAACACAAACCAGATCTGCAATAGGGTTCACTTCGAATCAAGCCCAGAGATTTAATTCCTGGGTTCATTCAAGTTCGAATGAACCCAAATTTTTGGGTTTGATTCAAACAATCAAATCAAATGAAGAAGAAGAGAAAAAAAAAAAAGAAGAAGAAGAAGAAAAGAAGATAGATGGTAGAGAGAGAAGGACAGTGGTGTGAATAATGAACCCATAAATCCAACCCAAATTTCTGGGTTCGATTCAAACAATCAAATTGAACCAAGAAGAAGAGAAGAAGAGAAGAAGATAGACGACGGAGAGATGAGAGGTTTGAGGGATGAAATAAAGAGAGAGAGTGGATGAGAGAGAAGGCGAATTGTGTTTAATTTTTATTTTTATTCTTAAAAAATAAAAAATAAAATCAAAAAATAATTTTATCCCTCAGTCAATTAACTCTAACAGAGATATACTAATGACAGAGGAGTCAATTGTAATAAAAATAAAACAGTTGATCCACTCATATTAGAGTTTGAACTCAGTAATTAAATTGTAATTTGCTCTATTGAATATTTCAACTATTTATGGTTCGTTCTTTTATATGGATTCTAATCCCACCACACATATATGTCGACATCAGGAAACGGTCGACTCAGAGATCTAAGGGCCCAGACTACGAACGTGGTAATAAATGAGGAGTAAACGGTGACGACTGTTATAAATGCGTAGTAAGTGGAGTTTAAGGTTGATATGGTGTAATAAAGATTAAGAAATGTTAGTTGTGGTAGACGAAGACAGTAATGGAGCTATTAATAAAGAAGGGAGAGGGAAGAATGAGTTTAGATACAAGGATTTTTACGTGGTTCGGCGACTGTGCCTACGTCCACGAGTCATTCTGTATTAAATCCGGTAGAGTGACGGTATCTTAGTGTAGTTAAGCTTGTTTGTACAGTAAAAATCTCCCCTATTTATAGAGAGAGGAGGAGAGATACAAAGAGTGTTATTCACGTTACAAATGATAGTTAATTTAATTAATCCTGACATGAACCATGCTGCATTTATTCTAAAGGTAACGATTATTCCTTCCATGCACACATCTGCATTTATTGCATCAGGAAATGTCTTCTCTTCATTAAATGCATGACCGCCGCATTAAATGCTCCTTGGTAACTGTGTGAGTGGCGCTGGCAGAAAATCAGGGCATTAGGTGGAATAGATGACTTACTGCAAAAGGTATTACCTGGCGCAAGCTCCCTGACTCGGTGGACTGCGGGAGCTGAATGGGTGCTGATGCGGGCTGAAAGTATGCTTGAACTGTTTCGGAGTTGTATGATCTCGCAAGCTCGGCGAGCTCGCTGCAGCGATCTGAGGATTGGGTCTTCTGGGTCTTCATTCCTGTTCATCCTTATTGGGCCCGTACCGGCCTATTTATTCAGGTCGAGAAAACGGACATAACATAAGCCCCCCAGCTCTCAATGTATCTTGCGGGCTGGGAGCTGATTCAAAAAATGCAACTGGTGCCCGTTTACGAGCTCTCAAGGTGTCGCTTTATTTTCTGACCCATAACCGTCGACACGCGGCAATTATACAGGCATTGGGACCATAAGCACGTCTCGGGCCGTATGCATTACATGCAGGTCTTGTAACTGACATTGCATGATGGTAAAGGACTGAGGTCTACGCCAAGCCGTCAGATTTGTGGCGGTTACTCCTTTTGCTGGATCGGACAGCCAGGGGAAACAAGTCCGAGTCTATTTAAACCAGATGTCACTGTCGTCTTTCATTTTTGCTTCTTCAAAACGAAACACAGATATTCTCCTTCATCACATTCTTCTCCGCTTCTTCTGCATTTTTCAACAGCTTCTTTCAAGCTCATCATATTAGAGTTTGAACTGAGTAATTAAATTGTAATTTGCTCTATTGAATATTCCAACTATTTATGATTCCTTCTTTTATATGGATTCTAATCCGACCACACATATACATTTCACATCATTACTGATATTTCACCATACTTATTAAACATATTAAAATATTTATAAAAACTAAATTAGAAATTTCAATCCGTGTTTAACAAGTTAAAGTAGATCTCTTATAACGAAATTGATTGTATTTACAATTAATTTTATTAGATATATATGCTTAAAAGAATACCTATTTTTTTGTCAATTGGCTGTTGGTGCCATTGGTAGACACCAGCACCCTCATGCCTCCCATTGTGAGTGGCATAGGTTCGACACCCACCCCTAACATCCAAAAATAATATATAGTAATAATAATAATAAATAATATAAATATATTAATTGTCTCTTATCTGTCAGTGTGGATTGATCTCCCACCTTTGTGTGGGTCTCCTTGCCACCACCGTATGGATAGATCTCTCCCAATTAGAAGTTGTTTTCTGGGTCATACCACAGTGTTCATATCCTGATTGATCACAATAATCCTTTGGGTCAAACCCAAATCTCAAAAAAAAAAAAAAAAAAAAAATTGATGATTAATTTAGTTGAAAACAACTCAAATTGTTTGATGCAACACAATATGAAACATATTGCAGCCCACAAGTTGAACCATTTAAAGCAGCCCATTTCACTCTCGGGGCACCAGACTTTCTCTCGAAGCCACAAGTCCACAACTCAACATAGACATTATTTCCCGTGGATCAACAACGAATTAAATTATGTTCCACATATTTTTATGATGACTATCAACTCATTAGTTTTCCATCCCTTACAACAGTAACCAGTGGAATTTAACATGTCGGATATGTAACCAAATTTTACGTACCATAAACTTGAACGGTAATGCCACAAAGATTATTCTGATTAAGAGTAAATAATGCAGCAATTTTAGTAAAAATAAAAATGCAACTATTTTAGTAAAAATTGTTTTTGCATACTAATAATACACACAGCAATATCCATTATTGTTGTTAAACAATATTTTGAACAAACTTCAAAACCCGTCATCAATAAAATCCTCATAATCAATCTAAAGAGGCTATGACCTAATAATAGATGCCATCTGTTAAAACACTAAGGACCTAGTAGACTGACAGTCGGGCCAACAATGTCCAGAGAAGTATTTATAATAAATAAACAAGAGTTATCCATCATAATCCCCTTGAGCAAACTTATTCTCCGGATAATACACAGCCACAACTTGATTCCCACCAAATTTCCTGCCGTTCATACCTGTCCGAGCCTTTGAAGCCCCTTCAGTTTCTGCATACTCTAAGAACACCTGAACAAGACCAAGATAAACATAGTCAGCAACCACCCACTGACAATTGACACTCCAGATAATCTAAATTAAGGGTAATGTATTACAATGCCACAACAAACATCATACTAACCTTTCCAACCCCTGATGATGGCTCGCCATTCGGGTTAGGGCGAGGGATAACAATATTCACCAATGTACCTGCATACGAGGAGTGAAAATTTGGAATAGACAAAAAACTTTTAAAATTGTTAGAAGACAATCACAGGTGAATATAAATTATAAAAATATCAAATAAAAATTTGAGGGTTATGGAGTCTTCTGGCTTTGTATATTAGGCCTGATTCTTTATAGCACAATGTGGGACTAGAATAGGCTGTAAAACAGAGATATACACAAAAACAAAGAAAATAAAGAAAATCAATAAATAAGCAACAACTATCACAGGTTAAAAAACGCGCCAAGGAATACAAATACTCGAGGTAGTTACCAAATTTTCCGCCTTCTTGTCTCATGTCTTCCAAAATGTCTTCATACTCTTCATCATCTAAGAGTTCATCAGCAGTAACAACTTGAGTTAAACACACAACTTTGGTGGCCACAGCACCAGGTTGCAACATAAGCCTCTGCAGAAGAAACAGAAAAAATGAATTAAACTACAAATCAAACCCAATACTCATCCAACTAGGCTTTAGGAAAATAAAAGGAATATAAATACACTTAATGCCGGGACAGGAAATCCATGACATTTAGTTTTTCACCTGCAATGCAATCTGCTGCTGAGCATGCAATAATACGCTCTCTTGCTCAGGTTTAGGCTGATTAGCACCCTGATTTGCACGCCTAACCGTAAGAGTCTTATCACCCATTTTAATCCCATTCAAGGCAGCACATGCTATATCTGTAACTGAAAGATCTTGATAAACACAAAAGGCATAACCTTTTGAGTTTCCAGTTTCTCTATCTTTAACTAGATCAAAACCACGCAAGGGCCCGAAAGACTCCAACAACTCCCTGATCTGTGCTTCTGTAAAGTAATAGGGGAGTCCACCCACAAATATCCGGTCAGGACCCTCCAGTCCACCAGCAGAACCTGGGGTGAGACCAACAGCAGCCAGGTTAAGATTGGGATTCGGCTGGCTTGGACCAAGTGTCGCAGCAAGAGATGGATTATAGTCACTGGGCCTCCTCACCTTCACAGGGGCTCCCTGCAAATTCAATGGGTCAGTACCATATACATACTAATTCAGTCAATAGCATTGCAACAACCAAATCCTAATTCCAAAAAGCAAGAAAATATCAAATACCTCAAAAATGATTCCATCTAAAGCCATTGCATTACTGGCCTCTTCAACAGATCTCATCTCTACAAAAGCGAACTTCTTTTCATGGTTTATGTAGACATTAACAACAGCATCCCCTGAGCACAACAAATAAATATTAAACAACTATCCAAATAACACTAGTATCTGCACACGAACAGAAGTTAAAACATCACATACCTGGACCAGCTGTGTTTCCTCCTATTGCTGCCATAACCTGGCTGAAGAAAGTTGCTACAGACTGTACAGAACATAGCAGTCAGTATAAATGAAAATGACATATTAAATGGCAATACACATTTCAGTTATGTCTCAAGACCTGTTCATTTGCTGTGGGGGGAAGTCCTCCAACATAGACTCGCCGTGCATGCCTAGTAGCCTGAAAGAAGAAATGATTCATATAGATGTTAGTATACATTTAAAAGAAAAAAAAAAAAAAAAAAAAATTGTGTACATTAGACTATGCCTACCATACCAACCTGCTGAGTCATAGCCTGAACTGGCATAACAGGAAGAGCACCAAACTGCTGCATGAAAACAACATAGCACAGAATCAATTTCATGCACATTAAAGCATGCTTAGAGAAATCATTTGCATAAGGAGGGAAAAATACCTGGCCAGTTGCTAAAGGGAACATGTTTGGGAACATTCCAGGAATGGCCGGATTAGTCCCAGGAATTTGACCTGCAATGGTAGTGAAATTAATATATAAGAACATATTGATAAATCAAATCTTACTCTAAATGCAATTGAAATAACAAGATAGACTTCTACCAGCGCCACGGTTCCTGCTAAACTCATAAATTAAGCATGTCCTAACCTCTCACAATATATTCAGCAAAAGAAAATAAAGAATACATCATATACAAGTTTTGGAGGAAATATTTGCAAGACTACCAAAAATGGCAAAAGTTGCCGATTGAAGACGAACAAGAACCATCAAACTGTTGCATTGATTCCTCCTTGAACATAAAAGCTACAGAAGTCGGCTCACGCCCATTGTCAGCACAGTGGGGCAATTAGCCCAACATTGCCTTCTTACAACAAAGACAAGACATAGAAACAAAACAAACAAACACCAAAGACAACAGAAAACCAAAAACTCTCTCAGTTCCAGAATTATTTCACTAGAAAACAATAAAACAACAGTTGAGCCCATCCAAAGACCAAAACTTCAAAAAGCTATATGATGTGCAAAGTAAAATAACAAAATTAAGCTTACCAAAATCACACCATGTAATTTTGTACGAACTTTCCACACTATATCAACCACAGCCAAAAAATTACAGTTAACAGAATATCAATCTTGAGATAGGGGAGGTTGCATATACCTGCAGCTGCCGCAGCGGCACCAGCAGCCAACATTGCAGAAGCAGGAGGTGCCATATCAAAACCACTTATCCTTTTGCTGCAAGAATAACATGTTAGCATACCAAGAAGAGAGACAATATAAAATTGACGGAGGAAAGCAGTTTCTACCAACAAGGAAAGAAACTAAAGTGACAACAAAGAAATACCGCACAATAAGGCAAACAACAAAGTAAAACTAAAATCACGAAATATTAGATGAACTTAACAAGTTAACATTTCAAAAGCTGAAGACAATGTCTGCATAGATATACATACATATATGGATAGATAGATAGATAGATAGATAGATAGATCGATCGATAGAAGATCTTACATCCAGCTTAAAACCCCAAATAATAAATTCTTTGACAAGTCTAACAGATCGCACAGCACAAAAACAAATTGTAAACAATGTCAGACTAATAATTTCTCTCTAGTAAAATCAATCCATGTACCTTAACACATAGCAAAAAATTAAGGTAGCAACATTTCCACAAACAGGCTGACATATGAAAAATAACAAGCAACCACACTCCATAATGCCATAAGTTTTAGTATGAACTATAAGTTCCATAAATAGATAAAAATAAAATAATTCAATAACTGGCATATTCTCATTAAGTCATGCTCTAAATGCCATGAAAATAAAACCAACAGCATCACATGCTCAATATAACTGTATAAGCTACCTTTTTGATCGTGAGCGAGAGCGTGACCTGGATTTATGCTCAGATCTACCCTTCGAACGAGATCGAGAGCGACGTCTGTGCCTATCCTCTCTATCTCTATCATAATCTCTTTGTCTACAAGTAAAAAAACTATCAGCTTAAAAAATAGAACTAGTGTATCCATATAAAAAGAGGAGATAAGAAAACGAAGCTGGATTCGAAAAAGCTGCAAGATAAATGAAGTTTCTTTTTAACCTATCATAATCTCGGCTCCGGTAAAAATCATCATCATCTCTATCTCTCCTTCTCTCACTGCGTTCCCTACTACGGACTCCGTGGCGATCTCTATGATGACGATCGCGATCCTTATCATGGTCCTTTTCCCTATCCCTACTTCTCTCTCGATCCCTATCCTTGCTTCTCTCTCTATCCCTATCCCTATCGCGATTCCGCTCCCGATCCCGGTCTCGGTCCCTCTCCTTATCACGCCCTTTTTCTCTTTCCTTTTCCCTGCTCCGTGTAGACTCCCTGTCATAGTCACGAGAACCATGCTGCAAACCAACAAGTCACATTAACAAATAATCAATGGCGACTAATAAAAATAATAAAAGCACAGGCATTCTTTAACATTTATAACTTCACAAATTCCAAACATTTATAGAATACAAAATCATACAGATTATGATATGATACATTGATGATATGGTAGTTATTTATAAGCTTGCCACATTATTAAAACATCAAATTTGAAAAAAAAAAAATGGACAGTAAGCCTTTAAAATACATCATCAACAAGAGCAATCAAGGAATCATTGTAAAATTCTAATTATAGCACTCACTTCAACAGAAAAAGCAATCGACTACAAAATCCAGAACTAACATAAAACCCTAAATCCACACTTGAAGGACCTCAAAAAGCAATTTCAAAAATAGCAAATTTCTGAAGAAAAAAAACTAAAATAAATTGAAAAACTAGGGCATAAAAATAAAAAATAAAAAACCTGAGATTTGGAGTCGCTGTGATCATCGGAGGCACGAGGCTGGGGAGAGGAAGCGTAAGCGTAATTGTCGTTATTGTTGTTGTTGTCAACATCGCCACCGTTGACTTCGAAATCAGCCATGTTCGGGTGGTCGATTGTTTTGATCGTTTGTGTCCTGCGTTTTGTGATGAGACTTGTTGTTAAGTCTGCGAAGATGAGGATGCTCGAGGAAGAGCAAAGAGGAATCTAGGGCTTGGACAGAAAGGGTTTGCCTCCTTTTATACGGTGCTTCTTTGTAACTTGTAAGCCAAATTATTAGAGGGTATTATTGTAAATAACTATGGGCATCGGCATATTGCAGTTAAATCAGCCTGTCTAAACCTTTTTTTTTTTTTATCTTTAATTTAATTTATTTTTTATGAAGGCGAATCGGGAAAAAGAAGGGCACTGCTTGTGTACGTTAGCCTCTAAACCCAAATTTAGAAATTAATTGTAATAATAATAATAATAAACTCTATTTCAAAAGAAATTAATAATAATAAAAAAACTCTATCAATTTTGCTTTTAAAGTAAAAATTAATATAACAAAATTTTTATTTTTTTAAATATATATAATTAAGTAGAAGCTGAATGACAAATGAAATCGAGACTTATCAAAACATTGATTATTCTCTTAATCATCGTTTAGGCTTCTCCAATTAAGGAAGCCGGATCTTAGAAAGGTTTGGTCCCCTTCCGATAAGGCTTTCTTACTAGCTGCTAAGCCTAATGCAGGGTACTATTGCAATTAATTCAAAAAGATTATTGTATATTTTTGTGTAAATTATTTACATTGACCAAAGAAAACCGGAATTTCATTTTTAACTAAACAAACTAGTTTAATTTTGATTTCAAGTATTTTTTTAACTACTTTTAGACATTTTTCAGCTCTCTACAAAATATTTCGAGTACATGAAATATTTGATATGAAATGGTTCAAACGGATGGAAAATAACTAAAACCATTTAAGATTAAAAACAAATAATATGATAATTTGTTTGAAATGAATATCTTATTATGTAATAAAACATAATGAGATGAAGGCTCTAAAAGATCAAAGACAAGAGTCAAGGGATCAACTAAGCAATTAATGGCAATTGATTAATTGATACATTTTGTAAATAAAATAAGCAACCAATGAATACATAAATAATCACTAATGTGCATCAATTTATCAATTACCATAAATATAATCAAGAAATAAAAGATGAAATATGTAAACGAAATACAAGATACAATTGTCTAGTATTACTCTCATCTTAAAGACTTTGAAGGCCATTAATTGTTACAATCTAAAGAACTAATGATTTTAGGAATGTCGGATTATTTAAATAATATAATCTGTTTGTTCACAACAGTTTAGAATAATTTTAAAGAATCTTTAATAGAAATTCTCATTAAATATTTTCTAGTTTTTTTGAAATTTCTTAATAATATATACATCGAAGTTTCTCCTCAAAGTTTCTATCATCTATAGTTAGCGGAAAAAAAATAATAAAATAAAATCATTTGAAGTTATTGCTAAATTAATTAATTTAAAAACCCTGCACCCAAGAGATGTTAATTTGAAACGATCTAATCATTAACAAAAAGAAAAAAATAAAATAGGAGGTAATTTTGTCAGACAACTTCTAGCTGCATCACCTCCCAAAACTAAACTGAGCTAGCATTCCGAGGCAAAAGCACACTGCACGCTAAGAAATCAAACATAAACAGAAAATTTTGAATTAAAATGCTCATACTAAGCTGGAACAGAAAAAAAATAAAGACAGCAAAAGATTAGAATTGCAATAGAGGTAATTAGCTTTTAAACTTTGAACAGCATCAGATCCAACATAACATATATTCTACCTTTATTAAAAGAAAAATAGTATGTATAATTGACGATCACTTGAAACCCAGCTTTGACTCTATATTTCACATGCATGAAGTTTTATCTCAGTAATGGACAAGGAAATGCAGCAGGATCACCGCTCAACGCAAACAAAATAATGCCCAACTAGCTCGTGAGCAACGCAACCAAATTAGGTCACCATGTACTTCCATGAGTAACGCAACCCAATTAGGTTTCTCTTTGAACTTTAAAATCTTTCTGTCAATCCAATGAACAGTTCTACAAATCATTTATATTATTTTGGCTTTTTCAGAACCCATGCCGAACCTTTGGATTCACAGATATCAGTCATGACCTGCACAAGAGCAATGCTTCATTCAATACAAGTATTGAAGGGCCTTATACTAGGAAAAATAAGAAAACAATCTGCTGTCATTTGCTTTTTTCACATTATAATTCCGAGTACCTTTTTTCTCATAGTATTAGACCTTAAAAATTTCAGTTACATCCAAAACAACAAATTTCTTAATCATTGATGCCCCAGAACAATAATTGCAGTTAACATTTCCAAATCTGAATGTAAAGTCCTGCATTACTGACCTTACTATATTCATTATTAGTGATTTCCTTCTTCAGAACATGCCTGGCAGCCTCAACAACATCAGCCCTCTTAAGCCTGGCATCAGGTCCTTTACCAAGAAGAAGATCAAGCACAATTTTCCTGCAAGGTAAAAATCTAATTTTTAAGAAACAGAATTTGTGAAAAAAAACTCAAATGTATTCAAGATGCTCCAGGATGAGTTGAAAGCATAAAACACATTTTAATTGTTGAAAATTAGTGAATTTATAAACTCCTAAAGCATTAATAAAGAAACAGCAATACCATTTGCTTCAGGCAATCACACATTTTGTATTAAGAGAATATCAAATAACCTCAATTGATCAAGTTCTGGGTGCTCTGGGGATGACTTGGAAACATAAAAACCATGAATGTTTGTTGCAACTTGACTTATGACTTCCTCAAAATCAGCAGTGTCAACACCCTCTGCCACAAGTAGAGCCACTCTAGCATCTGCCTTCGGAAGAGTTGACTGGGAAACAGCCCAATCCCTCAAACCCTGCTTGCTGCCAAGAAATTGCCATATGATTCTACTTTCTAAGTATGTTGTGAAAAAAACTCCATTAATTTAGATAAACACAGTACTGGTATACATAATAAACTTACATCGGACGTACTTAAAGTACCTTAGATTCAGATGAATTATCTATAAACAAAGAAACAAGCACGATACCTGCAAACCTTGTGATTCTGGAAAAATTTCTGCAAAGCCTTTCTTAAAGCTTCTCGAGTTTCATTTGACATGGCTCTGTTCCCAGTTACCCAGCCACTTGCACCTTTACTAGAATTCGTTACAGTTGAAGGCTTATTAGCTGTGGCAGAATTTACTGCTGCATTCTTCATACCAGGTCCACCTTTCCCAACTCTATTTATGATATCAGTTATTTGTTTTTCGATAGCAGCGCATACTTGTTCTTGCTTCTGGACAATATGTGGGTAGTCTTTTATAAACGACACATCTGTTTGCTCTTTAAATTTCCAATCCTTGATCAAAGGTCTTTCAACAGCAAATACATTCAAGAACCCTTTTATATGATCTTTAAGCTTTGCATCAATATATGCTTGTTCAAACTTGACTACCAAATCTTTGCTAAATAAAATGAGAATGTAATCTCTTGCTAAACATTTAGCTTTATCTTGAAAGAGCAGCGGACTTTTTGGAGCCCAAAGACCTTGTATTAATAGTGCATGCTTTTGAAGGACTCCTAAAACATCGTCATCGGAGTAATCAGGAGCAAAGTGCTTAAGAACACTAAACCGGTGAACTGGTGGTCCCTAATATATTATGAAAAATGTTTGAGTTAGCAAAAAAAATAAAAGACTAAATCAAAAAGATTCAAGTGATGTTAAAAAATAATAATAATAATACCTACAGAAATTATATTTTCTACCACATCAAAAGAGTTGTTCAATTTTTCTTTTCATGAAAGTAGAAAGAAGAAAATTTTGAGTTGAGAAACATAAAATGTCAAAATCTATAAGTAATGCTAAGATGATATGAGACTCTTGGGGAGAAAAAACACATTAATGATGCATGCATAATTTGCCAAGAACTTAGGGTTATAAACTGAACCGATGCTTCTTACCCTAAATAACCTTATCATGACATCAAGCAGAGATTACTTTTAAGAAGGATACTCAAAACTTAGTCAACTCTATAACTAGCAAAAAAGGGTAAAAGTATCCACTTAATCATCCAATAAAAATGATTTCCATGACATGAGAATGATAAATGTGTAGACTAAATGTGTAGACCAACTCCATAAAATACATGCAAGCATAATAAAACATGAGATAAATAGTGACACATTTTTTTTTCCAATAGATATTTTTGCTGAAAGCATTTGCTAATAGCCATATTATCAACATAGAAACTTAATATTTAGAGTCTGAAGCTAAAAAAAACCTCGCGAAGCAATTTCTGAACACGTTCTTCCAGTGACATAGAAAGCAAAACCCTGAAACAATATTTACTCATATATTTTAATTCAGGTGCGTGGGTGTATAGAAAAAAGAAAAACTAATAAATACCAATATTATCATAAATCAAGTATATAAATATTAATAAATACCAATATTATCATAAATCAAGTATATAAACATTAATAAATACCAATATTATCATAAATCAAGTATATAAATATTTAGTCATGAGTGCATAAAATTACAAAAGCTGGATACAACTAAGATCAAAGAAAACAAATTCACATCATTGTTAATCAGTTCCCTCCATTTGTATTAATCAACAATGATAATAGCATCAATATATCAACTCTAACCAAACCACAAAGAATGAATTTGAAGATATAAATATCAGTAAATGCAATATAATCTCTTTGAAAAAATGCTAGTGTCTCTCCATATTTAAACTTATATCAGCGAAAAAACTACACGCCCACTAGCAAACTAGTACAACATAACACAATTACATGCTTCTATCATTATTGATGAAGACAAGTACCGGCCTTAAATAATGGGCCAACTTTGAATCTTATGAGATTTAATTATGGATTGAGGTCAATCTTAAATGACTGTAAGCCCCGAAATTAATCAAAAAATTAAAAAGTCAATCTAAATAGTCTCGAACATCAAGTTACCAGTCTTTCACAGAACTTTGGGAGCTTTAATTTCTAAAGAGTCTAAAATTCAGGCCAATGTTATGTTTTTTAAAGTTATTAATCTACTCCTTCCTGAAGTCCATATTTATTGTTTTCTAGGGGTCAGTCTAGGCAGCATCCCAGCTCTATAAAAATAAACATATACAGTATGATTGAGGTAAGAATAAGCTTACAAAAGAAATTTTATTGAATCTAAGTTGTGAGATATAAATTTGACTAGATGAGATGCCTCGATCCTAAAAGTGATTCTTGGGTTTAATCAAAAGCTGTTTGATGCAGTCAACGTTAGGAATGATCTGTAAATAATCATATCCTCCCTCCTCATTAGCCTAGTCTGAAAAATACAATTCACAGCCTTCAAACAACCTACAAACCACAAACAAAAACCCAAAGTCCTGTCCATTATTCTACCAAGATAATTAATATTAATTTTCTTCCATTGCTCCCTCCTTTAGGTCCTGATCTTCTACAAATTCACCATAACCTAATATTTCATATTTAAATCAAATGCCATTCTTTTATTTAACAATAAAACGTCATTATAAAACAGTGTTATGGTGTCACAAAAGGACATAGGAATACTAACACACATAATGTACATAGGATATGCATGAACATACATGTTCATACCTACATGGTGTAAATGCATAACACTAGCGTTACCATAAGGACAACGTAAATTAATATCAAACTAGAATCTAGACAATAAAGAAGAGGCAGTCTACCTTCGTAAAGAACCTTTGGATTTATTATTCTCGTTCAATGCTCCAGGGCATAAGGAGTTAAAGTAGTCATGCCTTCAGATAATCATAAACATATCAGAAGCAAAATAATCAGCACGTTCAGTGAGTCCAGTAAAATTCAAACAACATGCAAAACTTAAAACTTATATGTCAGTAAAAACATACGAGTTCATTGTGAACTGTATAGGAGAATTTTCTTGTGTCAACATTTGCTCCAGATATCTGGCTGAGAAATCACTCTTGGAGCTATGGTACTTCAGTGGAACCCAACACTACAATGAAAAGAATAAGCGAACACAAAATTATGGGTTTTAATTAATTCATGGTCTCTAAATTAACAGTCAATTTGGATCTTGCAAAAACACTTCAAGAATTGCTTGTCTGAGGTTGTATTTCTCAGGCAATTTAAAAAATTTACTTCCTGTCCCCCATACTTTCCTAGCTTCAAACAGGCCCCAAACGAGACAAATAAAGGTACTACAGCAAACCAGATATAATTGGTACAAGCATAAAAAACAAGAACACAACTAAAATGGGCAATAAAATTGGGAATTTCAATCAAAATTGATGCCATTGAATAGAAATTATAAGGTTAAACGGAAAGAACACAATCATAATCCTAAAACTGAAAATAAAAACAGAATTATTATTGACCAAAAATAAAATATAATTACTATATCATAGAAAACAGATAAAAGTGCATTCCAAGAAAGAAAAGCCTGCAAATCTCAATTACAATGTTGTATAGACAACTCTAATACCTCTTCATCATTTGAATTTTGCTCACTGGGAGATTCCATCTGCTTGTTCTGCACCAAAGGAAAAATAAGAGCCAAAACCCTAGCGTCATAATGGTCATGTATATAACAAAACATAATATCAATATACACACTACTCAAGCCTTACTCCTAACAAAATAAAGTTGGCTGCACAAATCCCATCATGCCGGTTAGATCTATCAAGAATGATACCATTAACTTGAAAAATACCAATAATTAGAACATACATTGTTCTTCCCTTTTGAGTTAACACCCTTTAAATATGCTGTTGATGGTCGGAGCTGTACAACTGCATGAACAGGATTCAAATATAACTGCAAGGGAAAAAAATGAGGATCTATAATTCTTCCATATTATTACAAAGAAAAAAATAAACAACATTAAACCAACATCATGCGGCAGAAATTCCAATCCTTCAGGACAACTTTTTAATCTTTAATCTCACACTGGTGGTCGAGCAAATAATATAACATGTCAGAAAAGAAATACATAATCAACAGTAGATATGCTGAATGCCAACACTAAGACCAGATATAGGAAATGAAAGAGAAAAAAAAGGGCAGGTGAATGCACATGCATGGGCATATTTCATTGTGTAGATAGTCTCCTGTGAATCGCCGATATCAAGACAAACCGCAATAACTAAGTGTCCTGTAACAATCAAGTGTGCCACTGCCCACAAATTTATGATCATGATCTCAAGAAGAAATTCTTGAATCAAACTTTCCAGATGCCGAAGTTATATGGTGAAACACCAGCCCTATGAAGAACCTCAATTGGTGGCATATGACATTGAGATAAAAAGGCAGGTAGCCAGATACATCTGTTCATTGTCTCAATGTTTACTTAGCACAAATCACTTATTTATCCGATTTATTTATCCCAGACAAAAACCAATATCTGTTGGTAGAAAGCAAGAAAATAATAATTGTCATAACCAGGAATAGTAGAATTTTGGACTTTATGCTAAAACCTTTTGTAAGAGACTATAAGAGTCATATAAATTGGGCTAACACCTAAAGACATTGTGATGTACCTACAGACTACCAAGCCTAAGGCTAATTGTTACCTTTTCTCTTTCTAATACTAAATAGTCATTAAAGTAGAGTTTTACTCACTTCACATACAATGACTATGACAACTTAAACAAATTGCCAAGATCAATGAACATAATATGCTCTTTGAGAACAGCAAATTAATCTATGGTGTCACTAACAACCAAATAAACTATCACTCTATTTGTGATATATTATCTACCACAGACCTCCAATTCTCTTGTCAGCAAAGCTTAATGTTAATATCCTTAAATTCAGCAACAGATAAATAAATAAATATTCGATAGTGATATCACTCCCATAATTCAAAAACTTAGCTATTTTTGGCCTAAGACTGTCAAATCACTGAAGAACACCAAGACAAAATTAGCAACATTATTTCCAAAAAACTCTTTGACAAAGTAGAATGTTGATAAATCAAATTATTTTAACCGAGTCCAAGACTCCACATATAGCAGCTTAAACCGCACCAAACAGGATATTAACCATACACACATACCTTATTATCAACCAGAACACCAACAGCATAATCCGTTCCAGCAGGCCGCTTCCACGATGAAGACAACGTCTAAACAAACAAAGGTGAAAACAAGGCACGGTCAAACTCCAATGTTGCAGACCAATGCACCAAACAACAAAAGTATGGACATGGGATCATGTCCTGATTACAGAAGCCCATCAGATTACAAGGTAGAAATAAATTTGAAAACCAAAACGCAAAATAACAGTAAGTAAAACCTGCTTCGTAATGTTGAGACTGCTAGCCTTTTCGCTGTCCCAATTACTTGAATCAGTATCAATCGCCAAGTCAATTTCCACTTCCGGTTTCGAAAGTTTCACCCTAACCTACCCAAAAACAAAACAAACACAAACCTTTACATACGTATATCCTTGTCACAAACCTACAATGCAAAACAATAACACACAAACCTCTTCACATCTTTCGTCCAATTCGTATGGACGCCAACACGGTCTCATTGGATACTGCAAAACATATAACTGAAAAACAAACAAAGTTACACTTTCCAGTATCAAAACTCATAAAAAACAACAACACTGTACCAACGCAAAACCTGAGTATCAGGATCAATTGAAGGAGTGAAGTAGACGTCGATTTCACGAACAATCATATCTTCATCTTCTACTTCGGCTTCTGGTTCTAATTCGTCTTTGTTTGCATCCAATAGCTCGTCCACTTTCTCCATTTCGACTTCCGGTACCGGTTCGGTCTCCATTTTGACGCCGCCATTCGAAGGCTCCGCCTTCGGCGAGGGACTGATCGTCGCCGTCGACAACTCAGAGTCTTCCTCGGTTTTAGGTTTCTTCAAAGCCGACAAGTCTGTTCGTTGCGTCTCCGATGGCGGTTCGGATTTTAGCGCGGATTTGCCTCGCGGCATGAACCTGGTTCTCCGAGAAGGCAGCTGCTTGGCCTTGTCGTCGACGAGATCTTCATCGTCCATCATTGTGACTATGGTTGATGGAAGAGTTAGAGCGGAGTAGCGCCACTTATGGCTATTGAGGTTTTTGAGACAACGGAGGGTACCGCCTATACCAATGTCGTTTTTTTTTTTTGTTTTAAACGAAATATCTTTATATATTTCGGCTTAAACATAATATTTCGGTTTTTTTTTTTTTTAATAATGAGAGAATATGTGAATGCCTTTTTTTTTTATGTCAATAAAATTTCTCTACTATTTTCTTGTTATGGAGTTCTTTACAAATTTTTATTACAATTTAAAACCATTTTAGTTAAGTTTCCTGTATCATTTGTCAAGGTAAATAGAAATAAAATGTAAATACTTTAAAATAATATAATAGGAATGCAATCTTGTATTGTTATTACACGTCCTAAAATTAATAAAAGGCTAATTATTTAAAACATTTAATACAGCAGAGGATGAAAATTAGAGCCCAGGTTAAGGCTTTTGTAAGAGCAGGAGGTACCTTCGCGGCAAAAATTAAAGGACGGTAGGCCGTTGACCTGAGGCCCAGCTTGTTTACTGGGCCTTTAAACAGAAGCTCCATCAGCTTGAAATTGAAAATTGACAAGATTGTGGACTCCATAGTGGAGTGCATTGAAGTCATATCGTCCAAGAATCGATTTCTTTAATTCACGAATCAATTTTTTTTTTTTTTTTGAATCAGACAATGTACGGATCGAAAGTCTTTCAAAGCCTGCCAAAATTGATCAGCGTTTAGATCTCTATTCCCATAATGGAAACAACTCTTACAATATGGAAAAAATATATATACCAATGCAAAGTTTATAATATACGTTTAGTGTATTTTGAACCTTTATTACTAAAGTAGATGGAGAAGTACACAATCACCTCTATTAAGAGGTGATGTATAATATTAATAAATTCTTGATCAGTAAACAATATTTAATTGATTTAAATTTATCTACATCTTTAAAAAATTTCAAAAAATTTAGGGGTACGTCAAGTTTTGATGAGATTAACCGATATTGCTATTTCAAAGCTGATGGGCCACCTGCTATATGTCATTCTTTATCGTTTCCTAGGCCTTTTGATAAAGTTTCATTTTCCTTGATAGGCAATCATAGAATGGAATTTCATTCCAAGAAGATTTAATTTCTTGTTTCTCCCTAACTTATACTTTGCCTTTTAGTTTCTTGTTTAAAATGCATAAGCAAAAATAAAATTGCTTTTCTGTGAATCATGATGTGTGAGCTTTGCTGTGTACTAATAAAAGGGCGATCTTCTCTTGTCCTCATCAACACGAGAAGACATGGCATGATCTCAACCAACGATCTTCGTGCATTCAACGGACTCAAGCGTTTTTTGACCCATGCGACTTTCTGCTTGATATGTGATATTATCATCATCATCATTATGATTATTGTTTTGATATTTTGATATTAAATCGGATAACTATCGAAATCTAAATGAGATAGAACTTTATCACACAACCCGAAATATTGCTATCATAAAGCAGAGAAAGTTTACCTACATTGAATAAAAAAATTAGTTATATTTTTAGGAGCTGATGCTCAAATTATGCCCCTTATTTTTGTAAAAAGCTAGATTGATGGATTGATGTCACAGCATTAACATATTTGAAAGCTTTGTGAAATTATATTTATGAAATTAAATTGAATTCAATATATCATAATTGAATGAAGTAAAGGATATGAAATTTGATTGGATTGAATCACCCAACGAGATTAGTGCGGTTTACAATCCTAGCCACCAAACACGGCCACCTGAGTCAACTTTATATGACCCCAATTTAATTACACCCGTACAAATGTTTAGATCTCCCCTGGACTATTTGAAACATAACTCAATCAAGAAATTCATTATTGAAAGTCTATCTTGCACGGAAAAATTAATATGATTCACTTTCTCTTGCTGAAGAACTTGATTATGATGGAAAATGCCTCCCCATTTTGGAGTTTAGCTGGGCAAATTTGAAGATGGGTAAAGACCTAAATCTCAATCACTGGTGAAATAATAACAAAATATTTTTAAACATGCATAGTCCGTGACTAGGATCATATTTTTGGATCGGATAAGACTGGTTTTAAAAGGTCAGATTCTATTACAGTCCATCGTGCAAAAAAAATCAAAATTTAATGAAAAATTTTGAATAAAACAAAATTATATCAGCTTTCAAGATCACAATTATATTTCTATCTAAAAATGATTAATACTAATGTTCGCTGTAAGAAAACCGTTATTGTGATCTTTTAAAGTTATTGAGTGTTATTTATTTCAAGGAAGATTATGGATTCAACTAATGTCATTTTTCTGTCTAACTTTTAATCCCATCAGATAACAAAATCCCACTAAAAATATGATCTCGTAAAGTTTAAGACACAAATTTGCGATTTGACATACAACCGTTGATATTGTAACTTGCAAGTGGTAAAAGTGGTTTTAGGGTTCAGTATTTATGACACAATAATAGAAAGAAAAAACACATGCCACTCATGCCCATTCTATTGTATCCAAAAATAATTCATAAAAGAAAAGAATACATATTGAATTTTAAAAAAATAAAAATGACCATCAAAGTATAGATGGGATCTATCTAGACCAATACTCCTTAGGTGGTCTAAATAACAAAGATAATTATATTTGTACTTTTATAATTAAATATCCGTTCATGTGATAGTAAGAAAAAACTCTTTTCGTATACTCATAAAATACATACGGTGGAACCTAAACCCCCACTACTAAAATGAGTAGAAATATACAAAACTATTTTGGCATGGAGGATGTGCAAGTTCTATTAATAGTTTACTAATTTACTGTAATTTTATCATAAAATACAGTTATCCAATTAATAATCAACTATAAGAGCTAGGACATGTAATATTTTCTCTAAAATGAGTTAAAGCAAAGATAATCATATAAATATCTATATCTTAGGTTAGATTTTTCTCCATAACATAATAAAGTTCTTCGCTTAAATGATAACAAGCTTGACTTTGGTGTACATCACACGGGTCCCTGTATTGCTCTTCGATCGGTCAATTGTGTTGATTTTTAATCAGTGGATGCAACCCATTTTGAAGACGTTGATCGAAGTGAACTTTTTTAAGCATCAACCAGAACCTAACAGCACCAACGAAGACGATTAATTAATGTAAGGGTCAACACTTGCTTTTGAGTGCCTTTAAACAGCCCTTCAAACATAATTGCACCTTTTTTGTTTTTTTCTAATTTTATATTATTTATTTTTTAAGTAACCTGTCAATTTAAGTGCAGTCTGTCTCTCTCTCTCCTTTTTTTTTTTTTTCATATATAAATTCCAGATTTATAATTTTGTTGATAAAGTTTTAGATTTATATTTTTAACATATACATATACATCTTACATGAAGCACCATATTTCAGATGCATGTGTAATTAACTAATTATAGGCTTGAAGCTCCCATCTCTTCCTCGGTCTCTTTCTTTTCAACATTTCTCCTTCAACTAATTGAGATATTTGTAAAAGCATTTGAAAAAACAAAAACAAAATTACTAGATGCTTTCTCAAACTAATATTTTTCTATTCTGCAATACCATCTTTCCTACATGAATAAATTCTTAATAAAAAAAATATAATTAACATAATTCAATTATACTAGGAAGAATCTCAAAAATCCATGAGGTTGACCCATTTCAAAACACATCCCCAATCTTAAATTTAAATGAAAATCTGATTTATTATATATCATTTTTTTAATTGAAGGAACGGTGATAATAATCTCAATTTTAAGTCTCAAAACTCTTGATGTTTTAATTTCAATTTTATTATTATTATGTCTCGGACTACGAATTGATAACATTAATGTAGTTTAATAGTTTTATTATAATTATGTATTTGATCACGAATTCATAACATTGATGTGATTTAATTTACTTGTCATAAGGAGTAATTTACATGAAAAGAGATTCATATAATAATTGATAATACACAACTTGAACCCATGATTTGTGAGTGCATGTGGGGGTTAGCATTTTATTATTGCATCAACCCCCTTGGTGCAATTAATTTCCAACTTATAATATGTTATTTCAATTAATTGATATAATGTAGATGAAATGATAAGTAATTAATATCAATGGACAATTTAACATCACCACGTCAAGTTGCAATGTACCATATATATATATATATTTTTTTGAAACATGTTGCAATGTAAAATATTACTCGTACCAAAGCCATTCCGTATAAACTTTTATTCATCTAAATTCAAAATTAGAAAATTTAATTAAAAACGAAAAAGAAAAAAATAAGGAAGATTCTAAGATTTTCTTTATAAGTAATCCTTAGGCCTTATATGTACAACTGAAATTACAGTTTTCATAGAGAAATATTATAGTTTACCCCATTGATGAAAGAAAAAAGAAAATGAAATTCCCCATGCAAAATTGAAATGTAGCCTAGCCTGTATAGGGTACAATCACGATTAGTCATTTAAAAAGAAAGAGACAACGTTTACGAAGGGAGACATCACTTCAGAGGAAGCGATAGCCCAGCAGTGACACTGGCTGGCTCCTGCGCACCTATCGCCTACTGCCTCCTTCATCATTACATTGGGACGTTTATTTCCATACTTTTGTCCCTGTCAATGTCGCCAAATAAAAGACGGGAATCAATTACCTTATTTATTTATTATTATTTTTTTTATATCACGATATGTTAAAAAGATCTCATCTTAAATGACAGAGATTTTCACTTCCTTTTATTGTTGTCTTCTCTTTTTCTTTTCTCTTTTTTGCTTTTATGTGAGCACACTGTTTCAATGAATGAGTGTGCGAGTATTTGCAAGTCAGGACTGTTGGCTTGGCAACTTGGCCTGGGAAGACTTACAAAAAAGCTTGAAAGTTACAAGAGAGTGCGTGATGGTGAAGTACACCGAGAAATTTGGGGTGAGAATTTGAGATTGAAGTTAATATAGTTAATTTAACTTTTTTTAGCATGTGCCAAGGAAAAAAAAGGGAACAATTAAACAAGGGTTGGGATTTGCTTGACTTCATGTGATCATGAATTTATTTCATTACAAGATTTCAAGATTTTTGGTGAGAGAAATTCCCTTGTCTCGCACCTCGTGACATAGTATTGATTGCCTATATTTTTGGGGCAGCGGCTCGGAGATTTTTTTATTGAACTATTACAACTTAATTTTAAAGATAAAATTTTGATCTTTTTTAAGGTAAAAAATATAGTAATTTCATAAAATCAAACAGAAGTTCTGGTTGTCGTAGAGGGGATGACACGACAGAGATCGAGAGAGAAAGATGCAATCAAGCAGAGCAGACGGGGAATAGCTGTGATGGAAAGAAAGAGAGACCAACCGAGAGAGAGTTGAGACTTGAGAGAGCAACTGCTAAACATTCAGATTAGGTTTACACTTAACTTCTATAATATATAAATATTATAATTTGATCTAATTACGTCAATCCACAAACCTGTTAAACAAATCAAACTTAATTTATTTAATAAAATGATTAACCAAGTTGATATAATCATGACATAAATTTATTTAAGTCAAATCTATATTTTTTTTATTTTTTACGAATTCATATCAATTCGTTGCTATCAGTGATGGGTTTCATTATTTTTATTTTTTATGCTTTTTTTTTTTTTTTTTTGTAATTTGACCACGCCCTTTGACATCCTCTCCTCTCATGTCTATGTGAACAATCAGCTTTAATTCTCCCTTCTTCAATTTATCGGTCACATGTTTTTCTTTTTTTTTTAAGTTTCTTATTTTCCCTATGCAAAGAATTTGGGTGGAGTTAATAATTGAAACTTAGTTAGAATTTGAATGGACAGTTGAACGGATTAATCACGGGGGCATAAAAGGTAACAAAAAAAAAGTAGGACATGAGTGAAATTTTTATATAATTGTTAAATGGTAAAGAAAAAAAATTAAAAATGCGGGTGTGTTTTGGTTAAAAAGGAATTAATTGACTCACCGTATTTCATTACTGACTTGACTTCTGACGGAAGAGATTTTAAGAATTAAAAACTATCCTCATGATACGTGCAAAGCCTCTTAAAAACAGCTTTTGAACTCAACAAAAGTTTTTCAACCTACAAAATCCACGTCAAACAAGGCTTAAAAGGGACCCGAGTTGGTAATTGAAACCGTAAAAATTCGATGGCGAAATAGTGATGAAAACAACGGCCGGAGCTTAGCACTGACTCTCTCAAGTGGAACAAAATTAATAATATGACGGGCCCCATATGATGCCTAATATAATGCATTGTTTGAATAATTAAATACGAAGAGGATCTAAGTCAATGCTCGTGATGATGAGTGGCCAGAAGAAACGGTGCCGGCTTTTTGGTTGTATTCTCAGTTCGCATTTAATCTCAATCTTATCATAATTTCCTAATTTAATTAATTATCATGCTGTTAAATAATACATATAATCTTGGATATAACATTACATTACTAAACACCCGCAAGGGTGACCACAACACGCCAGTTCCGCTTTTCTTTTGAAGTGCAACGCGAGTTCGAATACCCTATCTCATGTTCTCGTATAGGGTTCTAATTACATATTGGTCCTTTTTTTTTTTTTAGCTACATATTGGTCCTTTCATCCAGAGGATCAGGTTTCTCACTTAGCGTGCGATCCCTCCCTTCCTACTCAGGGTAGAGTCTAATAATGTTTGCAGTACGGGCTGTTCTTTATAATTAACGTCTAACAATATCGATAATTATAACTATATTTGTGTTATGTCCATTTTTTGGTTTGGCCCAGATGGACCAGTACATGCTTATTTAATTTAAGCAGAAGCAATGGCCCAGGAGGCCCAAAGGTGGAACAGCAGTTGCAAGCCCAGCTCGTGAGGTCGTCCAGGTCGCAAGCCAGCAACAGTTCCCAGAATGCCCCCTGCTCGTACCTTCAGCTCGGGGAGCTCGCAAGGTCGCGAGATCGCGAGGTAGCGAGGTTGCGAGATCGCGAGCTCGTGTAGACCCCGAGATCGCCTTACCTCTCCTCTTGGCCACATCAACTCTCCTCCAGAGTGCATCACCTGACTGACCTGAAGGCTTCCTCAGGAGATATCGTGTACAGCAAGTTGTCAGAATTTACCAACTCTCATGATTTCCCACCTGAAACTGCCTACACAATTACCCAAAAGCATTTAATTGAAGTGAAGACCTCTTCAGGTATAATTAATCCAGACTTGTGCAGGGAGGAAATCATCATTACCTTTACAATTAATGCAGCATGACAGTGTCAGGATTAGCTGAAACTAGCCGTTGTCAATAACTTGTATAACTTTCTTTTGTATTTTTTATTGTGAGCTCCCCTCCTCTATAAAGATGTGAGACATTTTTACTGTACAGACAAGCTTAACATACTAGAGAACTGTCACTCTGTCGGAATTACTCCAGAGTGACCGTGGACTATTCATCAACACCAAAAATTTGCCTCAAAATTTGGTGTTTGGTGTCTTCATTAGAAACCGAAATTGCACCAAATTGGTGTTTTTACACCAATTTGGTGCACATTTGAGTTAGCCTAAACCCCTCACACTTGTACACTAAAAATTAGGAGTTCGAATAATATCATTTTTAAAACATCAATTTAATAATAATAGTTAAAAACGAAAACATGTATCCATCTCAAAATATAATTATTAGTTCACACCTTATTTGATTTTTAAGATTTATATGTAATAAATCAATAAAATATTCCAAAAAACAAGACAAATTTTACTTTGTCCCAATGTTCTGATGAAATATATATATATATATATTTTTTCGTGAATGTGTTTTTAGTTTTAGTTATTTCTAATGTTTGCAAGTAAAAGGGTAATATTTCGTCAAAATGGGGATTAAATTCCAAAAAATCTATTGTTTAAATTATCACAAACAAACTAATTTTTGTTCACTATAATATTAATTATTATGTGAGAGACTAACTATCACTATTTTTATATTTTATTCTTTAATAATTTTTTATAATTATTATTTAATAATTTTATCTGTTACTTAGACATTACGCAAGCGAATGATATGTTATTTCTATCTTTCTTCTTTCTTGCAAAATAAAAATTTTGTACATGGTATAATGAAATAAAAGGTGAAGTTTTGGATTTTGATATAATTGAAACTTGTAGTTTTAAATTGAATTACTTTCTTCTCTTTTCTCTCTTATTATGAGACATGGATGAGCAATCCATTTGCAAAAAGGAAATGGGGATGTATGTCTAGTCGACAATGAAATTACACATAGCATTCTTCAAGATCAAAGGTATTTCCTAAATTTAAATTTAATTGAAGTCATTGTTACCGTATCTGGTTTTGTAGATCTTATAGAAGGCTCTAGGAGAGCAATAATCATATTAAGCTTTATTGCCACTTTACATTCACACAAATTCTGCATAAGTTTGCTTAGTTTCAAATATATATGTAGTAATGGATATTATATTGAAACTACAAAATAGAATAATAAAGAATACCTTTATGATAAATTAAATGTTTTGGGCTAGAATATTATTTTAGAAAAAAAAAAATCCAATGCTTATTCATATGGACAATATTATATAAATATAAAATTGTTGACGTCCGGAAATGGTGAACCAGAGATTCTGGGGCTCAGACGGCGGACTTGGTAATTAATGGATGATTGTACTGATTGAAAGGTAGGAAATAGTTAATTAATGAAGTTATAGGTTGGTGGTGATTAATTCGGATGAAGGAATGTCGGACTTGGTGGTTTGTTAGATTTAATGAGATAATCAGCAAGCAGTTAAGGAGAAAGAGAGGGAGAGGAAGAGAGAAAACACAAGAATTTTTACGTGGTTCGATGACGGCACCTACGTCCACGACCACTCTGGAGTAATTCCGGCAGAGTGACAGTTCTCTAGTCTCTTAAGCTTGTTGTACAGTAAAAATGTCTCCTTTCTTTATAGGGGAGGGGAGCTCACAATAAAAAATACAAAAGAAAGTTATACAAGTCACTGGCAACGGCTAGTTTCAGCTGATCCTGACATTGTCATGCTGCATTAATGGTAAAGGTAATGATGATTTCCTCCTTGCACAAGTCTGCATTAATTATGCCTGAAGGGGTCTTCACTTCATTAAATACTTCTGGGTAATTGTGTAGGCAGTTTCCGGCGGGAAATCATGAGAGTTGGTAGATTCTGACAACTTGCTGTACATGATATCTCCTGAGGAAGCCTTCAGGCCAGTCAGGTGATGCACTCTGGAGGAGAGCTGACATGGCTAAGAGGAGAGGTGAGGCGATCTGGGGGTCCAGGCGAGCTCGCGACCTCGCGAGCTCCCCGAGCTGAAGGTACGAGCAGGGGACATTCTGGGAACTGCTGCTGGCTTGCGACCCGGGCGACCTCACGAGCTGGGCTTGCAGCTGCTAGTTCCACCTTTGGGCCTCCTGGGCCCTTGTTCTTGTTTAAATTAAATAAGCATGTACTGACCCATCTGGGCCGAACCAGAAAATGGGCATAACAAAAACTATTTGAAACCTACACATGTACTTATAAATCAAAAGTTCACAAATTTGAAAATATTTTCACTTTGGCATGATCATCTTGATATTCCAAGATCTACAATGATGCATAGGATAATTAAGAACATTTATAGAAACTTTAAAGAATCAACAAATTGTCTGAGGAGAATATATTCACTATTTGTTTACAAGAAAAACTAATAACTGATCATATATTTGCACATACAATAGTTGCTGAAAATATAGATGATGATTATGAACCTTATACAATTATTGAGCATCGACAATGTATGATTGGTCTAAGTGGAAAGAAGTTATTCAAGTATAAATGATTTTATTGGCCAAATGAGAAATAGTTAGACCGATAGTCTATATGTTTGAAGATGTCAAACACCATTGAGTACATGTAGGCTTTTGTTTGAAAATGTAAATAGAATATTGAAGTCATGAGATATCAAATACAACTCATAGCACATGATTTCTCCCAATACTTTGTATTATTTATAATGAAATGTATTAATCTACTATGGATACGATTACATTTTGATTTTTAATCAATTTGATAGTTTTTAAAAAACTTGAAATATGCATGTTAGTTTCAGTCTTTACAAACTTCATCTAAACTTAATGATATTTATCAATGTTGACTGAAATTATATAGATTTATGATATGTTCAGTTATATGATTGATTATGTTAGTTATTTTAAAATTCGTCTTAGATACATTTTTCGAAGATCAAATTCTAACATACATTTAAGTTTCAAGTTTTACAAATTTAATCTTAACCCTTGACTAAATTGAAACGATGTTGATAAGTGTTAATTGAAATTGTACTAATTTATAATATTTATGGTTATATGATTGATTTTTATTGTCTATTTAAAATTCGGTTGATATCCTAATTTCGATGATTAAGCTTTAATATGCAATTTTTTTTTTTTAATTTGTGAATTTTGTTCAACTATGCCCTTTTATTTTTATACGAGTTTTGTCTTTTGATGCTAATTGAATATGATTTTTTCTTTTAAATTTTTGGGTTTTCGCTTGGATGATGCAATTATCATAAAGAAGATGAAGCTGGGGACCAATTTTATCCTTTTAAACAAATTAAATTTTTAATTATGAAAATATTAAAAATAATTAATTAGATAATAAAACAAATACTCGAGGCAATAAATTAAAAAAAGGGCATTACTTAACTTTAAGGCTAAACTATCAGTCAAGAAACTAGTTGACACGCTTTGAAAAAAGAAACAATTTGCTATGATACTAAAATTTGTTTATTGTAAAATCCTAAAGTAAAAAGCTGTCATGATGCATGGACTACTCAATGAATTATGTATCATCACGAAACTTTATCATTTTTATTTATTTTTTAAACTTTAGATTTGAGAGCTTTTAATTCATAATTGGGTGTTTTTGGTGATGATTAGGTATGATTTTATGAGCATCTTATAATGTTGTTTCTTTTCAATGAGATCTCATACAACTGGCTTTAGATTTTGGTTGGTTGGTTGGTCTGCTTGTGAATCTTGGTAGTCTCAGTACCTGGAGCCAGAGGACTACGGATGCATGCAGATTGCAGCTGCTCTACAATGCAGAATCTTGAAGTGCAATGAATCAACACACCACGTGGCACCATCAGTTCCTAATAAGTCAAATTTTAGTTGATGAACGTTTATTTTGTTTATTTTTAAGCAGCATGAGTGGCTTCTCTCATTTCAAGTGTATTGAGTTTAATTTGTGGATATGGATGCTGTTCAAAGAAACATACGTACATATATATATATATATACATGGAAGTAAATGGAATTTGCTATTTAATATTTATAGTTGGTGTATAAATACATAGTAGGTTTGCTCATAAGTAGATTGTGCGCTAGCTTTGCTCATTTGAGTCGAGGGTTGGATTCAAGTGTCTCTACCGACAAAAGTAGATAATTTTTCAAATAACCCATAAAGTGTGAATAATTTCCAAAAAAATCTCATTGGCATGTGAGTAATTTTTTCACTTTGTGTGGGTTACTCTCTCCCATTTATTTGAGAGCATAGTTTCTAGCTATACCTTAAAGGCATACCTTATAAGGTCTCGATCATTGGAAAATATACTTATAATATGTCCAAAAAATGTTACATAGTAGGTCTTTGTTAAGCAAGATTGCATATAAGTCTTTTTCCTTTTTTTGTTTTTTTACATTTTTATAATATTATTTTACTATCCAACAGAGATAATTTTATTGAATTTATATAGCAATGTGCTCTAAAACGAATTGTCGACGTTCGGAATCGGTCGACATGAAGATCCAAAGACCCAGACTGCGGTTTGGTATAATAATTGATAGTAAGCGTAGTAAATATGGTTTAAGGTTAATATGTTGTAATAAAAGCGATAGAATGTCGGTTAAGATAGATAAGCAGTAATGAATAAGCAGTTAACGATAAAAGAAAGGGGGGAGAAGAATGTAAAGATAAGGATTTTTACGTGGTTCGACGAGTGCGCTTGCGTCCACGGGTCACTTCAAATTAATTCCAGTAGAGTGACGGTAATACTAGAGTTCAATATCTTTTTTACAATGAAAATCTCTTTTATTTATAGAGGAGGAGAGATACAATAAAATGTTGTACACATTACAAATTATGATAATTCCCAACTAATCTTACATAAGTCATATTGCATTAATTGCTACAACAATGATTATTCTTCACATGCCCACGTTTTCATTAAATGTTTCAGGCAAAGTCTTTCTTCATTAAATGAACAGCCGCCGCATAAATGTTTCTCGAGAACTGTTAAGATGGTGTCGGCGTGAAATCAGGGGATTAAGTTAATCCGGTGGCTGACCTCTTAAGGCACTTCCCTGGCACGAGCTCATCGACCTGACTGCTTACACGAACTGATGAAATGCTGAGACGGACTTTAACATGAACATGGGTTGGAAGTATGCTAAGACAAGCTTTGAGTGGCGCGAGCTCGGGAATCCGTTGAGCTCGTTACAACGAGCTAAGGGTTAGGCTTCTTGGTACTGTACTCGTCTTTTAGGCCTTTAGCAACCCTTTTATTTATGTCAAAAAAATGGGCATAACACGAATAAAACATTTTTTTATTATTATTTTTTTTAAAAAAAAGATTAAGGAATAAGAAAAAAAAAGAGCTACATGTCACATGAAAATGGCACTGTTTCTCATCAATCAAAAACATTGTACATAAAACAAATGATCCCAAATTATTTGCAGTTATATAAACAATCTGTTGACATTGATTACTTTTAGTTGGTTAAACTGGATTCATATGTAGAGAGTTTGCTTTAATTATTTTCAAATAATAGATATATTTTTCTAAAACAAAATATGGCCGTTAAAAATTGGTTTGTGAGGAAGTTACTATTCAAATCTGCTTGTAATTGTGAAGAACACATTATTAAATTGATTTCATATTGTCATAGATAGATTTTTTTTTTCCTTTTCTATAAATTTGTTGTCAAATAAATCCACTCAAATTTAAATTAAATCTATTTTATTGTTGAATAAATTTAAAATCAAAATGAAGTAGATTAAAACCTAAAAAAGTAGATATATGGTTTTTTTTTGTCTTAAACACCGAGTGTCTGACACTTTACAGGTTAGAAAATTATCAAGAACTGTCGATATAGATTACTAATAGTGATTGTTCAATTTTGAACATTAACTGTTTGATACCTTACAGATCAAAAGATTATCAGGACGTATTGATATAGATCATTAATATTGCGGCCCAAATAAAATGATGGCTCCTACTTAGAGAAGAAATAAATCCACATCTTATGTTTTAAAATAATAAGAGCGAGTTTTGAACTATTTAACTTTTAAGGTGAATGAAGACATTTAATTACTCTTATCAAGTGATGATGTATAAACAAATAAATATCTGTTATCAATGTCATAAAGTTTACATTAAACAACTACTTAAAATTATTATAGGGAATAAATACATTAGAAACTTTTCCCATTAATGAAAACCTCAGCTTATAAATTAATTAATTTGATATTAGATTAATAATCTTTCAAGTAGACATCACCTACCTTCTTTAAACACATGCTATTTTGGAAAACCCCAACTTCCTTTCTATATTAGCACACATCGTACAACGATAATCAAATTAAACATATTTTTCTCTAACACAATCCAAAGAACATTTAAAACAAATTTAATTCAAATACAAACCAACATTTCACCAACTGATATTAACTATTTGGATAGAATTTGTCAAACAATCTTTAAAAAGCATCTTCTAAGAATTTCTAAGGAACTCGTACCCTTTCAATAAACTTTGACAAAATTTAGTTTTTAAAATATAACTTTTATAAGCTAAATAACTCGACAGAAGCATAACTGAAAAGAAAACTGATTATATATACACACGCGGCTAAAAACTATAAAAAGCATTTTTTCAATAATCTCTAAAACTTTTAGCAATGAGGAGCACGGTAGTGGGAACTCTCTAAATGTTAGGTAAATTTTAATTAAAATTATTTTAGCCCACAACTGTTGATCGACTCACTCCAATTATTTGCTTTATTTTGACTGAATAGGTGTAAAAATTCATACAATTTTTATCACAAAGAGTGAAAATTCATGCAATTTTTATCACAAGGTGTGAAAACTCATGCCAATTTTTGTTTTTTAAAAAAATTATTTATTTTATTATAAATTACATATTAATATAATATAAATAAGAGTTTGATTAAAATTTCTTGCGCTCTATTTTTGATTAAGGTGATTCAACATTTTTTCAAATAACTAACAACATAAAGAGTTATTGTAGTTATTAAAATATCATATTATTAGTTATTTCATATAAAAACAACGAGTAATGAGTATGATTAAAGATACTTTTGATTAATTGACAGCACTTGGAACCACTTGAAAAGCAAGTATGTGGTAGACAATAATCTTGGGCATGCAAGACCGCAAAGAGCAGGTGTGAGCTCAAAGAACATTCTTCTGATCTGTCGCTACATGTAAACCGGTGCATCCGTTTGAAGAGCCAGTTCGATAATGCAAGAGATCAACCAAATTAAATTAAAAAAGAAGCTGTAATTAGAGAGAGACGAACAAAGAAGGGTGACAATCGAACATGGGTCTGGCCCAGTGAGCTGGCACACGTGTCCCGATCACACTGGCTTTAAAGACGAAAAAGTTCATATTCAGGATTAAAGTAGTTTGACTTTTTATATGAATTTAAAGCAACTCGTTGCTTCACCTCACCCGTCACCTCCCTTATCACCACATAACGTTGACAGGTTCCAGGGAATTCATATTTTGGCAAATATTCGAAGTTGGCTGCCGCTATACCAATAACTTATTTTAAAAAAGTACACAAAATGGATGAATATCTATTCGGCATCTCACTTCGTAATGTTGAAATAAGTAAAAGTTTTATTTCGTGTAAGAAGAAAAAGGCAATATTTGTTGTTTTCGACACTGATTTTTCTATAACTACACTTCCCCTTTATAATTTATACGCGATGAAAAACGCGGTGTTTTACCATAAAATAAAAGTTAATATGAATATAAGTTTTCAGTCTATTCATAACTGAAATTATCGATGATTTTTTTATAATATTTATGATAAAAAATTAAGTTTTACTGTATGTGTTTATTAGTTGAGAAGATTTTTTTTCCTTTTATTTGATGTTATAAAAATAGTTTTTCTCTGACAATGTTTCAAATCTTGATAGATTTTTACAAAATTTTATAGTCACTATTAGTATAAGTTTATGTTGTAATTATCTCTCTCTAAATTTGAAAAAGATAGACTTACTTGAATTCAAGTTAAATTACTTTGTTTTTATTTATTATATATACTATTACATGAATAAATGTATAATCGAACAGTCTAGAAGTGAAATTACCATTTATTAACATAGACGTAAAAAGTAAACTATTTGATCTATTTTATCTCCCCAAATTGGTAATTTTATAAAATAAATGAACAACCATACAATATCTAGCGACACACCTTTGTATGTGCATTTCTCACGTGACTGCTTGATTTACAAAGCTGGTACTCATTTGATTGATAATACCGATAATTGTACTTTATTACCCAAAATGCCACTGGAGTTGGAAGTATGGCCACTGTATTTTAACATTCATTTTCAACAAAATTCATTTATCGAATTGTTAAAAAAAAAAAAATCATTTATCAAAAACATAAAATCTTCATTACTTTAGAAGTTGCTTTATTGAAACGAACTGGTCGGTCACGTGCCCATAGCAAAAAATCTCCTTTTATCCGATATTTTCTCATTTATTGGTGAATGTAAGTATGATATTGTCATCCAAAAATTATTCCAACTATTATTATTTTTTTTAAAAAAAAAACACTCTTCACTAAACGACAAGGTTCTCCGACGTGTGACATCCAATTTCGACAACTTTCCGACACAGTGCCTTAAAATTGACAGGTACACGGTAAATACTCTTGTCTGCGAATAAAGACTTGGACATCAAGCCCCCTGATTAATTTGACCTTTTCAACCTTTTTAACCAAAAACTGACTAAACACCATTTTTTTTTCATTTTTTATTAATTTCTACAAAAAGTAAGAGAAATCAGATTATAATTTATGAAGCTAAAGAACCAACCACTTTCACTTCATCAAAATTCTCTTGGTGTATCTTTTTTCATCTTATACCATCTTCTCTGTGTTTCAGCTGTCGATCGAGTCAGTAAATTATAGATAAACGTTGATCGGTATTTGCATCGTAGTTTGTCTTTTTGATTCTCCAAGGAAAAAAAAAAAAAAAAACTTGAAAGCTGATTTACAGTCTTGGGGTTAATCATTTGATTTCTTCGGGTAACGTGAGAGACTGATCTGTTAGATAGAGAGAGAGATAGAGAAAAAAAGAAGAAGAAGAAAATAGAGCTGGTATGGTAGGTGGGTAAAGAAGAAAAAGAATTAAAAAAAAAGAAAAAAAAAATCTGGTTGACTGGTAGCTAAGAGATAGAGATTAGAGAGATAGAGAGAGAGAGACCAAACCAAAACTAAAACCAAATGATACAACCCCTAGAGGTAGAGGAGTTAAATTAATAAAAATAAAATAATACAGTAACTCAAAAATAAAAAATTAAATAAAATAACTTTTGTCTTCAAAAGTCTCTTTAGAAGTAGTCCAAGATAAATGCTCTAGATTTGCCCTTTTTTGTCCCGTAGTTTGATGTCAAAGAAACCCTAAGCAGAAGACGGAGAAGAAAGAAGAAGAAAGAAAAATAATCTCTCTTTATTTACTTATTTTCTTTTTTTTTTTTTAATTATCAATTCAATTTTCTAGATGCCGCTCGACTTGGATAATTCCTCCACCGCTTCCGGTGAAGCCAGCCTCTCTTCTTCCGGGAACCAGAACCCTCCTCCCAAATCCACTACCAAGAAGAAACGCAACCTCCCTGGAATGCCTGGTACAAATTCATAAACTTTTTTTGGCTTTTTTTCTTGTTTTTGTTTTTTGATTGATTTTTTTTTTTTCAGATCCAGATGCGGAGGTGATCGCTTTGTCGCCAAAAACCCTGATGGCAACAAACAGGTTTGTGTGTGAAATCTGCAACAAGGGGTTCCAGAGGGACCAGAACTTGCAGCTACATCGAAGGGGACATAATCTACCGTGGAAGCTGAGACAGAGATCGAACAAGGAAGTGAAGAAGAGAGTCTACGTGTGTCCTGAACCGACTTGTGTCCACCACCACCCTTCTAGAGCTCTCGGTGATCTTACAGGGATCAAGAAACACTTCTGCAGGAAGCACGGTGAGAAGAAGTGGAAATGCGACAAGTGCGCCAAGAAATACGCCGTCCAGTCTGATTGGAAGGCTCACTCTAAGGTCTGTGGCTCCAGAGAGTACAAATGCGATTGTGGTGCTCTCTTTGCAAGGTATTTTTTTGATTTTCAATTGATTTCATCTTTTTATCATTTTTTTGTTTTTATATATTTTGACTTATTGTAATTCATTTTTTTAAAATCAGGAGGGACAGCTTTATCACCCACAGAGCCTTTTGTGATGTATTGACAGAAGCTACTGTGAGAGTTCAGGGTCAGCCGGAAAATCCCAAACTGCCGGAGGGAAATCCGGTATCAGAATCCGACCCGAAAGTTCAGGCCGTTGTTGATTCTTCTACTACTACGACACCAGTTGCTGCTGTTCCAGCACCGGTTTCAACTCCACCAGTGGTTTCTCAGACAGCAAGTGTTTTATCTTCTTCAGTTCTTCCTAATTCAGGTAAAGTTTAATATTAGAACCCAAAAGTGGAAAACTGTCGATTTTTTGGTTTTGGATGGTTTTGTCGGATTTGGGTTTTTTTTTCTCCTTTTTGTTTAAATAAACAAACTACAAAAATATTTGTTATTCTCTCTCTCATTCTTAGTTCTGGATCTTGTATTGTAGCAGTTTTTGTCTGGTACTGATGTTTGTTGTTATTTGGATTGTATTATTATTACCATACAGTGGAGTCAAAATGATCTATAGGATGTTAAAATCAAGTGAGACAAATAAGGCCTTGTAAGTGTTGGAGCAATTAATTTTCTTTTAGTACATTTTTGAGATTCAATTTTTTGCAATCTTGATGAGCTACTTGAAGTGGATTCAAAAGCTGAAAAAGGAAGAAAAGAGAGATGGTTTAGAGAAAGAGAACCATGATTGAATCTGCTTTTTATTGTAAAGTTGTTTATAAAGAAAAGTTCGAACTTTCCATGTACATATGTTTAAAGAAGTGGGTTGATTGAAAGTGAACCATTATTGATACCACTTGTATGTTTTAAACTTTTCCTCTTGAATTTTGTATGCAGAAATGCCAGAAAGTTCCACACAAGTTATCGAAGAAGCACAAGCTACACCAGCAGCAGTTGCATCAACTGCTGGATTAAATGGATGTTTAAATGGGAGCTGCAGCAGCATCAGCAGTAGTGCTAGTGGCAGTGGAAGTACTAGTAGTAGCGTTTTCGCCAGCTTATTTGCTTCTACAACTGCATCGGTGAGTTTACAACCTTCGCATACTGCAGTGTTTACTGATGTAATCACAACTACAACACGGGCTGATCGCACTGCTGAGCTTGCGTCTTCTTCATCGACGGATCCTATTTCCTTGTGCCTCTCAACCAACCATGGTTCATCACTTTTTGGAACTGGAGGGCAAGATCGCAGACAATACGTGCCGCCACCACAGCCATCTCTTTCTGCCACCGCACTACTACAAAAGGCTGCTCAAATGGGTGCGACAGCTTCTAATGCTTCGTTGCTTCGTGGCTTGGGGATAGTCCCATCTTCATCGTCCTCTCAGCAGGACAGTATGCATTGGGGTCATGGGCAATTAGATTCTGAGAATGCGTCCATTCTACCGGGGCTTGGACTTGGGCTGCCGAGTGATGGAGGTTCTGGATTGAAGGAATTAATGATGGGAGGAACAGCTCCAGGGTTTGGTCCTAAGCAGACTACCCTTGATTTTCTTGGACTAGGGATGGCTGCTGGTGGCACACCCCTATCTGCTCTTATCCCATCTATTGGAAATGGGCTTGATTTGGCTGCGGCTACATCTTCTTATGGAGGTGGGGAAATCTCTGGCAAAGACATAGGACGTAGCTCGTGACATGTACGAGAGAAGGATTATGCATACTTCTCCATTGAGAATTATAATGCGATTGTAAGGTAGAAAAGGAATGTCGTAGTAGAAGAATATTAAACATCAAGTCATCACTGGCAGTTGGGTAATTTTGACAGTTCTGCTGCCTCTCCTTATGGCTTTTGGGCTGTAAGCTGCAGCTGTTCTTGGTCATGTAAAACTTGTAGTAAAGCTAAAACCAGATACCCTTTTCTTCCTCAGATGTGTAGTGGGAGTCTCTAAATTATAAGTACATATATTTTGCACTCAAAAGTACTGGATGGATTTGGAAGATTGCTCAAGCCGGAGAAGGGAACATCAATTGATCAACCCTCAGGTCTGTGATTGGTTTGGTCACTTGTTGAATGAATGTGGTCCATCACTGAATTCGTTGTGTTAGGTTTATGATAAAGCTTAAAATCATGGAACAACACGGAGGGAATTCTATTTGTATAATTCCAGGCATAAATTAGTATATAGTTTAAATTAGTAGTTGTGAAGATTAAGTTTGCGGTTGTTAGGTCCAGTTAAACATTGTGCTGTCATGTTAGTATATCAGAAATCAATTTAAATTGAATGTAATGTTTATTTCGATTAATCTGTTTGAAATTCCTCATTTCTTTGGTGTTAAAGTTCTTGTGATTACCTTGGTTTTGGTTTTATCAGGTAGACATATATATTTAGTGAAAATAGTGAGAAAAGTCTCTAATTTTTTCATTTTCTTGTTTGAAACTCATTCAACGTGAAATTTTCATTTTAAAACTTTTGGGGTTGGAGTTATTGCATTTCAGACTGACAGAGGTTGAGTCATTATTTTGGTTACAGATGCAGTTTGGACCACATAACAGGAAATTAAATTACCTTGCGTGTTGAACCTCGGACTTCTTGATTATTATTATTATTTTTTATTTTGGAAGTAGACTTCTCGAATTTTTATCAAACATAGAAAACACATATGTGGATATATAACTATACAAGAGATTCATTCAATGGGTACAACTAGGCTGACTTGGTTGCAAATTGGATATTATATTAAATTTAGTGAAAAGATATATAATTGAACGTTTCCTTAATGGAAGGGGCTTGTAATATACAATCATGATTAGTTGATTACTAGAAAAATAAGTATTAGATATATTGAGGGGTCTCGATGAATCCATAGAAACAAATAAAGAAGTGCTTGAATCTATAGAAAATAAATAAAGACGTGCTGTACTAGTGGTAGAAATTTTATTTCTATAATATTTGAGGAGAAAATGAACTCTATATATATTCGTTAAAAAGTGTAGGTTGATATTTGAACTCTTTTACAATAGGCACGGTGGAATTCGAGTTCCTCACATGTGCATGTATCGTAGTGGAACTCAAATCTTAATCCACATATATGGAAACTTAATCCACAAATGTGGAAAGGGGTATGCATATTATATCAGCTAAAAACAAGATGTATCAATTGAAATATTTTAAATTAACTTAAAATTTTGATTTAAATTTATGATTTAAAAATCTATGTATTCAATTTTACAATTTGATGATAAAGAAAAGGACTAATTAAGATGATAAAAATGATAAAAAAAAGGAACAATAAATTAAAAATGAATGATGATACTTGAATAAATAGAAAAGTTGTAAATTTAAGTTAATTGAATGAATAGTAAAATTATAAATTCAAGTTAATAATCTAAAGCCTGTACTTTTAAATTGATATAGATGGATTTCCTTTTTAAAATTTATTTATATTTTTTCTGAAGAATTATTATAAATATTTCGACAATCTCCTTTTCCCCTTCTTCCAATAGACAATTACATTTCAGACTAAATTACACATTTTTACTCTTTTAAGAATGCTTCGAACATTTTTTGAAAAAAATATTCTATATTTCAAATAAAATTTAAAAGAATTTATATCAAAATACAGTTAAAAAAAAATACGATATTCAATTCAAACACAAATCAATTAAACATGTTAGCAGTGCCATTAGTCATTAGATCCCTAGAATCTACCCATATAAAATTAATAGAAAAAGAAAGATTATCTAGCAAAAAAGACGTTGAAAAAATGTACATCCGAGTTTGTCTTGTAGTTGTTGTCGTTTTTCAGTTTCCGGATAATATGAAGCATATGTTTGGACTTTGGCCGCCACCCAAACGTCGCGCGTTTTGTCTGTATCTTCCAGTCCACGCGTATTTGTTTGTTTGACAGTGTAGTGTTTTTTGTGAATTATTTAATGAGCCGGATCACAGTCGTGTAGAGTAGTAGCAATAATAAGATAATAGTGAGCTATAATGTCAAAAAAGACAACACCTATTTTCCCACATAATTATTAAACGGTGGGCTGTCTTGTCAACATAAGCTAGTTCATATAATGTGGACAATGTTTCAGGACATTATACCAAATATTCTATTTTCAGTTTTCAAATTTTGTTTTCCTGTAAGTCAGAAAATTAAATTATTGGTGAATTTATATTTTTAAACAGTCTATTGACTGTTGCTAGGTGCTTTGTGTTATAAAAATCCATATCTATATTTAGAATACAAGGATTTTTTTTTTCCTGGAAAGTATAAAACAAGGGTCTGTGCATGAGCATAATGGAAAAACTAGATTGAGTGTGCATGTTGAAGGGATGTATATGTTTTGTTTAGTTTTGTTTTCATATGAGCTCAAATGTGTATAGATGAGTGTTTTCATGTTGTTTGTAACTGTGATTAAAATAATTAATTTGATTTAAAAATACAAAGTCTTTTGTTTTTGTTTTGTTTTGTTTGTTTTTTTTTTTTTATTTTTAAAAAGAAGTATTTTAAAATTGTAATCTAAAGTATGTTCATTCTTCATAAGGTAATGTTAAATTAGGGGAAAAAAAATCTTTTTCAGATTATAACTCAACAAAGGGGAAGACACACATCAAAATGTTCTTACTAGTTTGACAGCTCTTTTTTACTAAAAGCAAGATATCATATCACTATTTATTATTATTATTTTTGTTGACAACATTACATCAGTGTTTTCATTTTGAGAAATAGTTCATAAACAACATATATGTTTCCGAATCTTAAAAATATTAAATATAATGTTAGCATCCATGTGTTCTATGTCTGTCTTTGTTCTGGTCCCAAAGTTTTTCCTACATCATCACTCTTTTCCTAATGTATTGAAAAAATGAAATCTTTACATTTACCTTAAAAAAATATTATATTTACAAAACCTCCCAAGTTCAGTTTAAAAAAAAAAAAAAACTGTGAATTTCTATAAATAGACATCCAGATTAGCATAATTCAACCGTCTAAATTAATCCAATATTGAAATTCTTGTGGATCAAACTATTAAGCAACAATTGATGACACCCAAAACACTGAAACTGCACCCAACCAATTGAGTATATTATGCTGACAATAAACCAACTTAGAATCTTTTGTGGTTGGAGATAAAGCACTAATCATTGTATTAGGAAAGTACAATGTTATCAAATGTGGGAATTGAGATTGGTAGTTACTATCAAACACAGTAATTTAAATTTTTAGATCTGATGTTAACTAACATAATATTTGAAAGTTTTTTATTCAAATGTTCTCTTTTCCCTTTATTTAGAATTTTTGTTACACATATTATAACGGTAAAAGACATTTAACATGTGTTTTACATTTGTCATATGTCCAAGTTACACGTAAGATGACATGTCATATGTCAATCTTAAATTTGAAATACTATAGTTGAACTCTCTCCTATAAAAACGAGTCAATTATAATATTTAAAACTTGAGAATGATATATGACAGAGATTTCACACTTTTTTTTTTTTATCTAAGGATTTTATTTATCAAATGCAATAAATATTTTATAACATTTTATTGTATCTAATAAATCAGGGGCTAGTACGAAAAATATATAAAATTTCATAGTCGGGCGTTCTTCTATGAAAGTATTAGCAATTTATCTCTACGAATAATGATGCATTTCATTGAGATATTAGTTTTGGGCGTAAATTTCTCATGGATTCTTTTTCCATCTTTCATTCATTATTGATGAGTTGTTCTTCATGCTTGTCTAGATCATGCATTACAATACAAAATATTGTCATTTTGTCAGCTAGATGCTTGCTTAATTTGATAATAAGGAAGTTCAAAGTCCTGTGTAGATAATAAATTAATTTCTGCTGTTACTTGCAAGACAGCATTGTTTTTAATTTGTTATATCATTTGCTTTTACTAGGGACTTACTTATTTGTGGTTCTTGATGTCAAAAGAGATTTTTGCCTTTTTATTTTTGTGCTTATTTGAATTTAAGAATAAATATCTTTACTTCATTGGATAAATTTCAGGTTCAAATCCAGGATAACTAATTATGATTATTGATTTATTTCGTCAAAATCATTTAAGTATATAAAATCCTGGATAAACAAACATTCCATTTTACAGCTTTGGATTTTGTTTTTCCAAAACTGCTGACCTTGAGTCTTGTTAAGGTGTGGTATTGTAAATGAATGTCGAAACTGTTGATGTAGTGTCTCTGCCTCTCTGGTATTATCACTGCCCGATAATTTTTGATATCTTAGCAGTCAATTTGAGAAGTCTGATGACAAAATTGGGTTTTTATTCCCTCAAATTTTGGCTTTTCATTTTTGCAGCTCCTGAGAGTACTTTTAGGAAATACTAAGAAAACACTCTTTCAAGAAGGTTTATTTGATACACAAAATTAAGGTTCAAAAGAAGAACATAATATCGAAGTTAATAACAAAACATTAAGGAGTCCACTGGTTTCTCGTATAAATACATATTACAATAATCTGGAAGGGTATTATTATAGTGCTGATTTTCCTAATAAGCCTTAAAAAGATGTATGATTTTTCTGATTAAGCCACAAATCATACTGGTGTTGGATACATTCATACACAGGCTGTGAGTGTGCTTGGATATGGTTGTCCAAGTAATATTATCATTTATGGATACCACCACTACAGGAATGGAAAAAGAACCATCCATTTTCATTTGCATGATTTTGGCTTCTATGTATGGTGTCCTGGAATTGGCAACTTTGGATCCACCACTATTATTCTTAATTTGAATGTTTCTCTATACAGAAACACCACGGCTTCTCCATGCTTAAGAGAATGTGCATTGATATTTGACAGGAGTATGGTTCACGCCTTCAGGCACTGCCCATCTAGATGTGCATTCCTTCTTCTGCTGAAAAATGGCAAAGGCAAAATTCAAAATTTTGCTCACATATCTCTGGTTTCCATGTTGTGGTACTTGTATACAGCATTTGCTCTTGTACTAGAAATGTATCTAGTTCATTATTCTGTTTTCTGCAATCTGTAACCTTCTATGTAATTGTGAATAGAATTTCACCTCTGATCGTGGATTTCATAGGAATATTCTCATGAAAAAGTAATTTTTTAGATTATATAGTTGAATAATTATAATCCCTCTATTCAATTTTATATATATCTATATATAGACAAAATATTCTCTTAAATTGAAAAAATATTTAAAGCAATTAAAGAAATTTTTGTTAGATTTCGTGATATCACATTTCACAATAAAATATACTAATTAATGTTCAACTTTACATTTAAACATGTATACACGTATTTTTTATTAGGCATAATAAATTTATAATATTTAACCTTAAAATAAGGTGGGCATTTGTCTTTAAATACCTGTAACTATATAAAACTTAACGTGTTGCCTATCTCCTAATTAACAAGGCTGTAACAACAAATTTAATAACAAAATCTATATGTTGAATGTATTTAAAAAAAAAAAAAAATCTATATGTTGAATGTTGTAATAAGAAGTGCTGCAGATAAACTCTTTTTAGCCTTTTACAAGAAGCATGATTATTGACCCCATCATGGAGTTAAACTTTTGGATTAGGGGAGTGGAGATCACCCAACTTTTAGGAGTGCAAGGACCACTTGGATTTAAATCCTATGATTAAAGTCGCTGTTTGTTAGTTTAGCTGAAAACTGATACTCCCAATTTCTAGTATTTTAACGTCACATTGTTGTATTGTCACTAGACGCACAGCTTGAACGCCTTTCTCCTCACCAAATATTCTAATGACCTTTCCACAGTAGTCATCATCAAATCTCGAAAGCATTCAAGATAAGGTGGAGAATGTTATCAAAATATAATCTTATCACCACTTTCACTTTGATAATATTCTTAATTATAGTGTTATCACCACTTCCTTATGATAATATTATTTACTTTATTAGTTATTATTCCATTATGAAAATAACTTATTTTATTATAAAAATATTCTATCAATTTATTTATAAATAGGTCTATATTGTAATCATGGAGAAAAAAGAATACATCAATTGAATCTATTCATTATTTTTTCTCTCATTTTTCTCTTGAGCTATTATTATGGTTAGTATTCTAAATTTAATGTTTTATGTTTTATTTCATAATACGTTATCAGCACGATCTAGGTAAGTAAACGAATTTTTATTATGAATTATTTACATACTATTCATATTTATTTACATATCATTATTTTTGTAATTTTGATTATGTTAACTCAATTAATGTATGGTTCTGCTGACTCAATGTTTTCTATCGACTATATATGTGATTATACTAATCTTATTTTTTGTTATACATTATATGTGCAATTCTACAAATTTTATTCATTAATATTATTATTGTTATGCATTATCAGAATCTGAAGTTCTGAATAAATTCAATTAGAATCTGACGTTCTAGATTTCAATTAATAGAAGTTGATGTTCAAGATTAAGCCTGAAGTTATCATGATTTTTGATATGAAATTCTAAAAGTTTATATGAAATTTTTGACAATCTAAAGTTCCGGATATTTTCATAAAGGAATTTATTATATAGAAATTTCCTTTAAATATAATTTTAATGATTATAGGCGAAAAACCATTTATCTCGCATGACTAGATTAATTAATATCATAATATGATATTAATATGAAATTTTTGACAACCTAAAGTTCCGGATATATTCATAAAAAAATTTATTATATAGAAATTTCCTTTAAATATAATTTTAATGATTATAAATGAAAAACCATTTATCTTGGATGACTAGATTAATTAATATTACTCTCTGAAGTGAATATTAAATCATCTAATAGTCATGACGATGATTATGATCAATAAAATTTCGGTGATCATAATGAATTTTAACCACTGAAGTGAAATTCACACCAAAGCAAAGAAAAGTGCTTGCTATTGGTGAAATATAAAATTACATTGTATATCCGAAGTATACATAAATATCATATTAATATTTTACCAATTATATATAAAGACTCTAGAAGAGTAAATTATATATTACAAAGTGAAAAAAAATAATGTTGTATAAAAGACACTTTGTTAGTTTTATAGCTCCTGAAAGCATCTATATACATTAAGAAAATTATATTATATTATTTATATTATCACATGTCATAAGTATATTTTACGATCAAAACTATCATATGATTATAAGTATAACATGATTAAAAATTATTGGAAATAATATAGACATTCATTATAAAAATATGAAGATTCTTACCTAGTGAATGTCTATGAAGAACAATAGTTGATATTACATTTTGACCTATGAAGGACATTATATGTTTGGTCCTTAAAGGATATTATGTGACATTTTAATTATTAAAGAATAATATGATAGTCTAATAAATCGCTAAAGGAGAATAAGACAGTATAATTAAGTCCTAAAAAAAACATTGTGACAATATAAATAAGTCCTAATTGGATATTATAAAGATGCAAATAAGTTCATGAAAGATAACAAAATAAGGCCAATAAATAAATTATCTTGTCGTTAGGGGAAGAATAAGGATACAATTGGCATGCATTATTCATTATGATTATTATTGTATAAGTCATGCGAACCTGAAGTTCAAAGAATTGTTTGCTTAAAAATTAAATATTCAAATGATTTTATACTCATTGCTAATATATTAATTTGAATGATTGTTCTTGAAGAATAATTTACGTAAATGATAATAAATAAATCATTCATTACATATAAAATTATGAGAAATACATTTTGCTATAAAGTTATTATTCCTTGAAGTGAATAATGAAATATCGTGATCGTTTTAAAGATTATTCTTGAGCTATATGTAATCCTCATCATATAAATAACGATTTCTTAAGAGTTAAATATTTTTAAAGAGATTGAACTCTTTTCTCCCCTTATGAAACTCACAAAAAAAATCTTAATTGCATATGCAAAGGGGCATATATCTAACTATAAATATTATAGTTTGTCCAAAGAATTTGCAAAAGTTTACACTAACCGCCTTGAAGAGGCGTGTGTACCGAAAACTTAAAGAAAATTAAGATCTCATATTTTATTGCTTTGTATATTACAAATAATGATGAGGATATTAAATCATAAATTATAAAAATTATTGATTAAAACAAAAACAGAGCTATACTTATGTAGTCTTATTAAACTTATCGTATAGATGTTTGAAGATGTCATATGTTTTGATCAAAATAATTACTCATGTGAAAATTGAGACAATGAGATATAATTGCATCTCAAAAGTCCACAGACTTAACAAAGGTTTTGAAAGAGTCATTATATTGTTAACAAATGGATCAAATTATGTATAAATAGTGCATTATACTCAAGTAGATCCAAAAATAATCTATTCAGTTTAAAAGATATACGTAGTAACGGATATTTTATTAAAACTACTAATGAGAGAAGAATATTGAATATTTATGCATTACTAGAATTATTTCAGGTTAGAAGTTCATTTTAGAACAGCTCAAAACTTTCTCATTTGGATTATATTACAGCTAGATAATGTTAGTAAATTTGCATTAAAAACATTTGATAATTATTATGCATCGGCTGGAATTGATGTTGTTATGACCGTTTTCACGATTTAGGTAAATGGGCCACTAAAGACCCAAAAAATAGGCACAGTATCGAGAGGCCCAAGGAGCCCGACCTTCAAGTCGCCGTGACGAGTTCACTGAACTCTCGAGCTCACGCCATGCAAAATCTGTCTTAGCTCGCATCTAGCCCGTGTTTGCGCCAGAGTCTATTTCAGCGCCTCTTCAGCTCACATAAACAATCAGGTCGATGAGCTCGCCCCGAACAATACCTTGAAGAGCCAGCGTTGGGTCAACCTAATCCCCTGATTTTACGCCGGCACCACCTTAGTAACTCCTAAAAAACATTTAATGCGACGACTATTCATTTAATGGAGAGAAGACTTTACCTGAAGTATTTAATACAAACGTGAGCGTGTGAAGAATAATCATTGTCGTAGCAATAAATACAGTATGACTTATGTCAGATTAGTTGAAAATAATCATGATTTGTAATGTGTATAACACTCCATTGTATCTCTCATTCTCTATAAATAAGGGAGATTTTCATTGTAAAAATAAGTTTCAATACTAGTATTATCGTCACTCTGTCAAAATTAATTCAGAGTGACCTGTGGACATATGCATATTCGTTGAACCACGTAAAAATCCATGTCTTTGCATTCTTCTTTCTCACTTCTTCCATTATAAACTGTTTTATTATTATTGTTCATCTACCTTAACCAACATTTAACTCCCTTTATTGCTATTCACCAACTTTAAACTGTATTTATTACCATTTATTACTATGATCGCAGTCTGGACCTTTGGATCTCCACGACGATCGATTCTGAACATCGACAGATGTTGAACATCCTATCCATATTTACATACCCAGAATGCTCTAACATAATCATCCATCAAGCGCATCTAACAACATTAATTCATCTTAGGCCTGTAGCCTATTACTAATACTCTCCATTATAACTTGTGCTCGGGCATTAACATGATATTTCGAATTTACACATTTTTAGTTGTGTTGTACAAGTTCTTATTGCTCCTCCTCAACGAACTAAAATGAGACCTCAATGTTGTTTGGGGATATATGTTGGTTTTAATTCATCTTCAGTTATTAGATGTTTTGAGCCATTAATAGATGATCTTTTTACTGCTCATTTTATAGATTATCATTTTGATGAGACAACTTTCCCACCATTAGATAGAGAAAAAATTTCTTCTGAAGAGAAACATGAACAAATTGCCATTATTTGAGAGAAAAATAAATTCTCATGGAATATGACAATAATATCTCATCTAGATCATCATACCACCTAATGTGAAAATGAAGTACAAATGATAGTTAATCTCCAAATGATTGCGAATCAGTTGTCGGATGCATTTACAGACTAGAATAATTGTTCCTATAGAACAATGTAATCAAAATATAGTAAATGAATCATCTATTGCATGCCAGAATTGTGGTAAACTAGCCGGCTTGAAAGATAGTATTCCTCATAAGCGGAGGATAAAAAATTATGATTGTACATAAATTACCAGTCGCTGAGAAGACTGAAACCCTCAAAGAGATACAAATCCCCCACAGGGTTGTAAAATTTTAAAAATGAAGAAATTTCATTGAATTTTGCAAGAGATATGTGGAATCATCATAAACCAATCATTGACAGTATATTTTCATATACAATTGTTATTCAAATGATGAACGATAATTGTGAGCCACATATGGTTAATGAATGTCAACAAAGACATGATTAGCCTAAATGAAAAGATGCAATTCAAGCAATAATTGAATTCTTTAATCAAATGAAAAGTATTTGGATTTGTAGTCCAGACACCTAAAGATGTCAAACTTGTTGGGTATAAATGAGTATTTGTACAAAAACGTAATGAGAAAAATGAGATTGTGAGATGTAAAGCAAGACTTGTTATATAAGGTTTCTCGCAGAGACTAGAAATTAATTATGATGAAACGTACGATTATTTTTTTTAATAAGTTTGGTAATTTTAGAAGGACTTCAAATGCGTTTTATGAATATAGTGACAACATATTTATATGGGTCACTTGATACTGATATCTATATGAAAATCCCTAAAGGATTTAAAATGTCTGAAGCATACAAATAGCCAAGATATTTATTCAACTACGTTGCAACAATCCTTATATGAATTGAAACAATTCAGGGGCATGTAATATAATCGCTTTAGCAAATAACTGATAAATGAATGATATATTAATAATTTTATATGCTCATATGTATTCATAAAGAAATCATAATCTGGATTTGCAATTATAATAGTATATGTCGATGACATGAATTTAATTGAAATTCCTAAAGAGCCCCTAAGGACTAATTAATATTTGAAAAGAGAATTTGAAATAAAAAACTTTGGGCACACAAAATATTGTCTCGATTTGAAGATCGAACATAAATTATATGGAGTACTTATGCATCAAAGGTTAATATGAATAAAGCTCATCCTTTGAGTACTTTTATAGTTGTTTGGTCTCTTGAGCCTAAAAATGATCTATTTTGACTTAAAGAAGATAATGAATAAATATTTGATTCAGAAGTACCGTATTTGAATGCGATTGATGCTTCATTATATATAGTACAATGTACTAGGTCTGATATTGTTTTTTTGGTAAATCTATTGGCCAAGTTCAGCTCTAAACTAACATGACATCACTAAAATGAGATCAAACATATTTTTCGTTATCTTCATAAAATAACAGATTTGAGGTTATTCTATTCAAAATCTGTTAGTAGTGTAGGTTTGATTGGTTATGCCAATGCTAGATATCTTTCAGATCCCCATAAGGTTCATTCACAAACTGAATATCTTTTTACTTATAATGATACGGAAATTTCATAGTACTCCACAAAACATACTTTTATTGCTACATTATCCAACCATTCTGAAATTCTTGAACTTCGTAAGGCAAGTTAAGAATGTATATGATTGAGATTTGTTATTCATCATATTAAGAGCACATGTGAACTACCTATAATGTCAAATTTCTTTACAATTATATATGAAGATAATGTTATATGTATCGCTCAAATCAAAGGAGGATACATCAAAGGAGATAGAATCAAACATATCTCACTAAAGTTCTTTTATACTCATGAGCTCAAACAAAGTCAGCAAATTGATGTTAAACAAGTCCGCTCCACAGATAATTTTGCAAACTTATTCACCAAAACATTGTCAACATTAATATTCAAGAAATTGATTTATGACATTAAAATGTGTCGATTATGTAAGTTACATGATTGATTATAAAGTATTCCTTTAGATGGAGTATATTAAGTCAATATAGACATATGTGCACAACACTCCTTTTCTCTTCAATCAAGTTTTTTCCCATAAGGTTTTCCTAATAAGGTTTTAAATGAGACAGTCTCATAAAAGTACATTCAAATATTATTGAATCCAGAAGATTATAGTATTTTTGATCCAGTAGATAATGAAACATTTTTTGCTTAGATTTTTTGTCCCATTGGATATTTATTAGCAAAATTTAAATTGTGTCATCCCATAAGGTTCATCAAGGGGAATATGTTATCTCTTTTTAAAGTTTTATATTTTGGACTCTTTTTTCCTTTAATCAGATTTTGTTCCACTGAGTTTTCTTAACAAGGTTTTCAATGAGACAGTATTTGAAAATATCCAAGAATCTCAAAGATTATTATTAAGTGGTATACGACTATGATAGAGTATTATGAATATGTGGTCTTATCACTACTTTCACTTTGATAATATTCTTAATTATAGTGTTATCACCACTTCCTTGTGATAATATTATTTACTTTATAAGTTGTTATTCCATTATGAAAATAACTTATTTTATTATGAAAACATTGTACCGATTTACTTATAAATAGACCTATATTGTAATCTTTGGAAAAAATAGAATATATCAATTGAATCTATTCTTTCTTTTTTTTTCTCTCATTTCTTTCTTTATCTATTGTTATGGTTAGTATTCTAAATTTAGTGTTTTATGATTTATTTTACAACAGAGAACTTTTTTTTGACATCATTGAAATACTTTCCTACTACTTTTGTAATAGAAGCATTCAATGCAACGAGTGCACTATCCAATGATGTACATAAATGTGATATATGGTCACGTATACTGTGTATTCAAACTAATGTTGAGTACCTAAATTTAAATTTACCACATTAAAAATTATAAAAGCCATCAATGGCATACCTAAACATGGTTTCTAGTTCTCTCAAAAAAAAAAAAAAAAAAAAACATGGTTTCTAGTTTTCTGTTTTTTTGAAGACCAAAATGGTTTCTTGTTAATTGATAATATTTAATTCAAATCAAATACTTAAATGAAAAAAAAAGGACAAAATTTAAAGGGATCTTAAATAAAATCAAGAATTCATTTTTAGTTAAAAGAGGATTATTTATCTTTAACCCAAATAAAATCTTAATTGTTTTTAATTCATCTTCAGCTTTCGAAACATTTCACATCATGAAGCTTATGTCTAAAATAACTCTCATCTTCTTATCCTTATAAGCGAATTTTCATTTTTTTTGGGGTCATTCTTAATAATTTCCTAAAACCATATATTAAAACACACCAGAATCCCTGAACAAACCCCACTAACAATTCTCCAGTACAACCAAAAAAAAACCCATCACATGCACAAGGGCATTTCCGTCCCCAAAAATCGTCACTCCATTTCCATTTTCCTTGGAGAGCTCGTCTTATCTCTCCCACACGTGTTTCGTCTGCAACAACAAGTGGACCCTTACGCGACCTCCATTAATTTTTTTGAAAAAAAGATAGAGAGCGACAAGGTGGAGCTCCGAAGATCACCAAATCAATCGATTTCGTCTTCGGAGCTTCTTCAAATTCCAATCTATTCAAACTACTCGCTTCTCCAAAAATCCTCTCTCTCATTCTCAATTCCACATCTTCTAAGCTAAGGTTTGCTCAGGTTCGTTCGAATCCCCCCATATATAAAAAGTTTGAATTTTGCAATTTACATGTTTTATTAGTTGGTTCTATATTTGTTAGAGTCTTGAGAAATGATAGAAATTTAGGTTTTTAATGCACTGAAGGGATTGTTTTTTTCAATAGGAGGTAAAATGCCAGCTTGTGCTCTGACAAAATTGAACCCTAGTGTGTGTTGTGGTTTCCGGAGAGCGGTTGGTTTTTGTAATTCGAAAAGTTTGCAAGTTGGGCAAGGAAGTTTATTGTTTAGGAGTTGTGGGTCGTCTGAGTTTTTGCCCAATTCGATTCGGTTTTTATCTGGGAACAGGCAGTTTAGTGTAGGAGGTGGGTGTGAGACGAGTTCCATGGCAGCTTCTGGTAGTAAAGTGGTTTTTGGGGAAGTTCGTGGTGAGGATTTGGTTACGGGTTGTGGTGGTAATAATGGTTTGGAGTTCACGAAACGTAGTGGTGTTTATTTTAGTGATAGGAGTCGGAGCATTTGCAGGAAAGCTAGTATGAGTATGAGAAAGAAGGAATTGACGTATATGGGTATTTATTGCGGGTTTTTTATATTTGATTCTGTGAGAAGGAATTGCAACTCGAATGCGCTTGTTGGGCCGTGGTTGAAAAATGTTCATACTTCGTCGTCTTCTGTCTGTTTCTCCGCTGGGGCTGCTCATGATGTGTCGTTTGATGGAAGTTCGCACGATGAACAAGTTGGGAATTCGTCTGCTGCATCTGACCAGTATGTGGTCCCATCTTCTTTTTCCATTGATATTTTGTTGGAGGATTGTCGTCGTAATTTCTTGTGGTCAGTAGAAAGTAATTGCTCATGATATGACTTCTTTTGCGAAATTTGTTTCTTGAAACTTTGCAAGGAACATTATTTGGTGTTTAGTTAGTGTAGAGGTAGAATTTCTCCATAAATGATAAAAAGTTAATGTAGACGTAGGATTGTTAGCATCTGAGCAAGCAGATCTGTCTTTCACTCGTTCTTGAATAGACTTAAAAATTGCCATTTATGTTTTTAGCCCTCTTTTATGCTAATTTATTGGCTTGGTGTTTGCTTCAGAGCTCTTCTAGGAGAGAGAACTTTGAAGCTACTTTCGGGATCATGCTACTTGCCACATCCTGCTAAAGAAGAAACAGGCGGAGAGGATGCTCACTTTATTTGTGTAGGTGAGCAAGCCATTGGTGTGGCAGATGGAGTAGGTGGGTGGGCAGATGTTGGTGTAAATGCTGGATTATTTGCCCGTGAACTCATGTCGCATTCAGTAGCAGCGATTCAGGAGGAGCCCAAGGATCAGATTGACCCTGCTAGGGTATTGGAAAAGGCCCACTCAAGCACCAAAGCCAAGGGTTCATCAACAGCCTGCATCATTGCCCTCACAAGCAAGGTATTTTGTTTTTTAAATTCACTAGCAAGTCTTGCCCATCTTTTTCTTACTATAGCTATTGTTGGGACATTGCCCTCATAGGTAGCATGAGTTTAAAAATTTTTATATGATAGAATAAAAAATTGTTTTTCCAATCCTTCTCAATGATGGTTTAGTATTTTAGCTGCTATCTTCAAGTAAAAGTGACTCAGGATGGTTTTTAAGTGCATTTCTCAGCAATTTCTGGTTTCGGCAGGGAATACATGCAATTAATCTGGGGGATAGTGGATTCATAGTGGTTCGGGATGGATGCACTGTCTTTCAATCTCCAGTGCAGCAACATGGCTTCAATTTTACGTATCAACTGGAAAGTGGCAATACCGGTGATCTACCCAGCTCTGGCCAGGTCAGTTAATGCATGGATGCCTTGCAGGTTCATGTCAATAATGATGTGTACACTTCTGCTAAAGTATTCTTGCAGTTGCTTCTTTATACTAAACATATTCTTGTCTTTTATCTTTTAGTAGGAGCCAAATTGAGTTTATACAACAGCCAATCTCAAATAATTGGTTGTTTGCATCATTTTTTATCTGATACTTGATAAACTTAAGAAGTAAAGTTAACAAGTATAGATGGTAATTGGACTTTTCCCTGCTTGTATCTCTTTATGATGCTTTATAACAGATAATTTTGCCTTCCATTTCCATGTGTTTGAAATTTAGAGGGTAGAAAGTGAATGAATCCATAACAACTAAATATTTTGTTCGTCATGAGCTTAAAGAGTTTGATATCCTTTGACCGCCAGAGACAGTCATATCTATTTTTCAGTTCTTTCTATATTCATTTTACGTCTGCATGATTAGACTGCAAATTTCTTGTGAATGTTTTGCTACTGAGAGCTTAGTTTGAATAAATAATATCTTTCATGAAAAACTACTATATATGGGACAAAGGTAATCATATTTTTCTGGGATCAACATGTTCAGGTTTTCACAATTCCTGTTGCCCCGGGTGATGTCATCGTTGCTGGAACAGATGGTTTGTTTGACAACTTATATAATAACGAGGTTACTGCTGTTGTTATTCATGCGGTAAGAGCAGGCTTAGGACCCCAAGTGACAGCTCAAAAGATAGCAGCTTTGGCACGTCAACGAGCTCAAGATAGGAACAGACAGACACCATTTTCAACTGCTGCTCAGGATGCTGGTTTCCGCTATTATGGTGGCAAGCTTGACGACATAACTGTTGTTGTGTCTTATATAAGTAGCTCCTCCGACATTTGAGTCTGCCTTCTACCACTGGCAATGCCTGTTAACCTAGTATATGTTCACTAATTCTTTTTAGTGGCCTGTTAAGCAGGGAAAACCATTAGTTTTGTTATTTTTTTGTTTCAAAGTCTAGTGGAGAAAACTCTTTATGGTATATCTTCAAAGTCTTTGTTTTATAATCCAAAGTTTTGATCCCCATTGCTATCACTGAATTTCTGATCCTTTCCTCATATCATTTTTGAAGCAAAACTGAATGAGTGGTAGTTTCTGCAGAAAGATGGCACCGAGACTCATGTTTTCATCATTCATACTTTTCTTCACTTTGGTGACTTTGCTGACTTCCGCTGTTATATTATGTGCTTTTGCCATTACAATTGAAGATTGCCAACAAAATTTATCCTTTGTGCTTATGATCGGAAATTGGCAATAAAAAAGAAACAAATCAAATCAGTGTGTGCATTGTCTCTTATTGTAAGGTGTCCTACCATGTTTTTCTTCATTAAAATTACGTAGTATCTCAGAGACTAGTTATAATAAATGTGTTGGATCCAATGTTGGTTGAGCAAGGTTATGACTCATGTCCCTTTTGTGAAGTTTTAAAATTACCTTAGGATTATGATCATTTTCAGAAGTAGAGAAGTCTTGTTTGACCATAAAATCTTCTGATTCACAGCATTCTGATGATTAAGCAGCCTGTAGAATCCTGCTTATTGTACTTTCAGGTTTATATCCATGATGCCATTCTGTCTAAAAAGAATCTGATAACCCTGTTAAGTCGTGATCCTGCTTAACATCTCTAAGGTATTTTTCATTACAAAATGCAGAAAAAAAAAAGGTTTTTCTTTTGTAAACCGAAGTTCCTGTATATTAGTTATAGTCATTACTAAAGAGAAGTTCAAAACACCCCATTAGAGCTATTTTACGATTTGAATCTGATTTGTAGACCGAGTACATTATCTAAGCCAATGACCTTGTTAACGGATGATTTTCAAACCACTCTACAAGCGCTTGTAAGTTGTAAGTAGTGGAAGCAGGAAAGACACAATCTCCAATCACTTGGAATCTAGAATTCTGAATGCTATATAAACTTGTCACAGACGTGAGACTGAGTTGTCAGGATGAGAAAATGGAGGCTATGGATAAACTGGAGGATCAGATAAAGAGACTTTGAGGTCTGATGTAAAAGTGACAAAACATGAGCAGAAAAAGAAGAAGCACTTAACAGAAAAATAAGTGAACTAAATGTGAAAATGGAAGCCAAAATTAAGAAGAAATGTAAAATTAATCTCAACTCTGAAGCCAATTCTTTTATCTCTTGGTCCTTTGGAGGCACATGCAAAGCTCAAAGGTCAGTTCTTTATCTTCCAAGGTTTGATTCCTAGTGATGTGCTATGGTTGATAACATTCGATCCATGAAACTACAAAGATGAGAAAGGAATTGTTCTATTTGTGGTGTAGCAGAATGACGTGAAAATATTTGTGCTGCCTTACAAATTCGAGCACAAGAAAATAGTCATCAAGTTTGGCAGCAATGAAACTAAAGAAAGACACACTGCACAAGGACCTGAAACTGTGGGTAGTCTGGAGCACTAAATTGCAATCACCTGTTAATATCAGCCAACTTCTATTACCAACTACGAAGAAGCTCAATATATAGAATAAAAGAAAACGAAACTACTAACAAGAGAGAAAAGCAACTAGATTGGTTTATTCAACCATATATTAGCTTCAAAAATTGGCAGCTCCATAATTTTTCTTCTTTTATAACTCAAGTTCCTCAAACCTCTTCTTAACTTGAAATTGCAGGATTTAAGTCCCACATCGCTTTAGAAAGATATTTTTTCATTTGTTATAAACTTGTCAGAGCCACTCACGGATCGCCGAGCTTGGTTGCGCGGGCTTGTGACCCAGTTGGGGGCGCTAAGGTGATGGGACGTTGTATCACTCCAGTGGATCGGGCTCAACGTGGTGATGTTCTGGTCTGCCCGTTCCAAGCCAAGAGTTGGGCCATGGCCTTCCAGCGAAGGCTGGAGGATCACGGCTCCTAGAGTGGAGGGCACAGCGTGAGGCTGGTTTAACAGAGCAGCGATCACCTCCCGCTCTTGGCAGTGGAAGGATAACAGACTGGTGCCACTTGAGTCCAACATGGTCCAATGGGTTGACCCTAACTGGACCATCACTTTTTGTTTTTCATCTGCAATTTTTCTGCTCATACTCCAAAACATCTCTAGCAATCCTATCCTAAAAATAGGATATTTACTTCAATTTGCCTTCCACCACATAAGAATATCTTAGTTATCACAATTTACCAAAATATGTTGGGTTAATGGGACGGATCGGGGTAAAAAAGTTTACCCCGTTACTGCCTCGGTAACCCGATCGGATCAGTCTTTTGGCTCCAAATCCGCCCCAAAATCAATTTTTTTGGCTCCAAACCTGCCCCAAATAGATCGGATTTTTTTGGATTTGGATCGAATCGGATATTTTTGTCATCCCTAGATACAAGTGTTTATTGAGTGAGAGATTCTCTAGTTACGTATCCTTAATCAAATGATCAAATCCAAGGAAAAAACAAGCATACTAGATGGAAAAGAGATCACATTTACAAAATATGAATATATAAGACACAAAAATAAGCATGGTGGCACGAAAACTTCCAATTAACAAGTTAAGATATGAATCACATGATGATGCATCAGCATTAGGCCCTGAATGGACTTCTCCACTTCTTCAAATGAGAGTCCAGTAACCATCATCCTATAAGACAATTGAAAAAAGAGCATTGCTAGTTGTCCCAACATTGTATTTCACTTTCGTGTCTCTTAAATTAGATTGATGTCCCAACTGAAATTTAAAAGTTGGCATACAATCCAACATTTTAGAATTAATCACTGAAGTGATTGCAATGTGATAACACAAAGATTTGGAAGCATTTAAGTCCAAAGAATACCAAACCCATTTGCAATATTAATGACCAACAATTTCTATGGAGAGGAAGCTAAGGCAATTCACATGAATTTGTTCCATAAACTGATATTAGAAACCATAGGAAATATCATCCATCACCACATAAGACATCCTCAAAATGACTGGTAATATGTAATTTCTCCACAATTTAATAAATGGTTTCTAGCTAATTGCCATCTCATTCCTATGTTTTTGTCCATGCTAGTCATTTAATTGATTATGGTTTCAAATTAACTTCTCCCAGCAATTTCTGCTTGCAAATTATTCCTATTTCATACTACCACAACTCTACTGAGTTGTCGCATTGTTTTCCTCTGGAGGTTGTTTGAAATTTGTTATAGCATTAGGTCCATTAATGCGAATAACTTCTCTGTCATACACACGAGCAGCCTCTTCAGCTGTGTCGAAAGTCCCGAGCCAGAGCCTGGTTCGTTCAGGCTTCTTCTCTCGGATCTCCGCCACCCATCTCCCCCATGGCCTCTGTCTCACACCACGGTATTTGGGACTGTAATTAGCTCTGGTATTGGCTTCTCTTATTTTTGGCCTCCCAATTCTCCTTTTCTCAGAAGCTCCGTTTTCACTGGTTTGTTTGCTTGAACCATCTTTGATCGTTATCTCGTTAATGTGCTTCTTCACCTTAATGGACAGCGATGAGGGACCTGAAACTTCATTTTCATCGCTTGATGAATCGGTATCAGTAGCATCACAGTCAGTGATTGAAATTCGAACAACTTTTGATGTCAACTCACTAGAGGTAGACGATTTCACAGTCTTACTGATGGTGGTTCGATGTTCTGAGTATTTGGTTCGGGATGCGTTGGGTTGTTCCATTTCTGAAAGACGAAAATTTTGTCAGAAATTTAGTACAAACCTGCTTCACATGGTCATTTGAAATCAATTATTTCACTGTTAAACAACATTTAATAATAACGGAAACGGACATATGATATTCAACACGAAGACATGATTAAGTGACAATAAGGCTCAGATACTTCAGGTTTGATCACAAAGGGATCTCCAGTTGCTCCGCCAAAAAACAAAACAGCCTCCTTACATCATAGTGATGATTATTATTATAATGTTCGAGATTGTATGTGGATATAACAAAATTATTATATCAATCCTAGAGAATTCAATGTCCCTCTGAGAGCAAAGCCAACCTTGACCAAATAATTTTAAACCAGCTTGAAAATGAAACATACAGCTATATCTTTCATTAAAAAAATAAAGAAACAAAACATACGATTATAGAAAACAAATTATTTATTTTTTAATTTATTATTTATTATTTTTTGATAATTTATGGGACCAACTCAAGGTATAGTCAAGAGGGGTTTGCTTACAAAGAGTGGGGGGTGAGGCAACCCACAAATAGTGGGAAAAATTACCACACATTATTTGATAAGGGAGCTTGAATTTAGCACACCATACCAAATAAGGCACCTAACTAACAACCTGCTTTTGCTCTATAGGAAACAAGTTTGGTTTCCTCTATCAGTTACAAAATCCTCAACAAATCGAACACACATGGTTTAATCTGAAAATTTCAAATCTAAATTTCCAAAAATATATTTAAAATATATAAAAATTGTAGTCAATATTTTCAATATATTCACTTTTACCCAAAACAAAACAAAAAAAAAAAAATCATTTTTACCCAAAATTTTTTTTATAAAAATTCATTTTTAGTCTCTCAAACAAATTATTTTCATCATATACCAAAGTTTATGAAAATATCCTTAATTTTTTTAAAAAAGTGTGGTTTTTAAGTCTACTTAAAAACCAATATCGGGTTTGTAAATAGACCTAAAATTAATACAATCCAGTCATCGTCTTCACATTGTATCTCATCAAAACCTTTATTTTCAAGCTAAATACAACCAAATCTAATTAAATCTAACCATAAATATCAATATCTAATATCCAAAAAAAAAAAAAAACTCAAAAAATCCAAACAAAACTCAAACAATCAATAAGGGAAGTCAAATATCTCATACCATGAGCAATGAGAAGGAAAATAGATAGGTAATTTGAATATTTTGAGTATAGGTTGCAGTTAATTTATTTGAGAGGTTAAAAATGGTTTTTTTTATTAAAAACAAGTATTACAAATAAATTTTTCTTTTCTAAAATGGGTCTTTGTTAATAATTTCCACCATATATAAAATATATTGGTTATCTTTTTATATTACATAGTCAAATCTAAATAAACCCGACCCATTTCAGTCACCCTAATCGCAACGACCCGAATGAATCCACGCTAAAATTAACAAATAATGATAAGTTGATACCACAGTATAAGCATTTGAATATTAGAAAAAATGGGGGAAAAAACCCATGACGCGCAAAAATATGATAATCATAATATAATTCTAATTGACTTACAAATTAATGGCTGCTGGGGTTATATAGAATCTCGGACAAGAGGGAAAACCCGCATAAGAATGACTGCGACTACAAGCTGTGGAAGTGAAATTAGAGACCCACCGTTTTCAGAGGCACCCAGTAGCTATATTCCGCATGAGAAGCCAATGTTTCTCATTTTTCTAGTCATTTGAATGATGCAGGGAGAGACCGTATACATATTATATATATATATATATATATATATAAGTCTCTGTCAAAGGTTGTTGATTGGTGGGATTATCGCTCGCTTCGCTGGTGTCCGTCTTCTCACTCGTTGGAGTAATGAGTCAAATCTGGTTTTACCTTTTTAGGTGGATGAGGATGTTTATCTCAATCTCTCATATGGGATGTTGCACAGAATATTTGGTAATATTCGGATAAATTGGCGGTTACTTTAGTATGCAAATGTAATGTGATTAATGAGGGCTTAAGTTTTAAAATTCTTATGTGGTTTATCAGATTTGATGAGATTAAAGTTTATTGAGGTGTGGATGAGAAATTTTTTTTTCATAGTTGGGAGATATTTAGCCGTATTATATAAATGATCAATTGGATTTCTAGTTAATGATTGATTGGATTTCTAGCTTATAATTAGGAGTTGTCAATTCTACCAGTTCAAAAATCTACTTTGATAATTGAAAAATACTAACTTTGTCAGACAGTGGAAATAAATAACAATGTGAGTTAGTTACTCTATAATTCTGGATTTCTAATTCCAACAATTGAGAGATTGTGACTCTATCAAGCTTATTGAGATAAACAGAAGGAGTTATCGATTTTGTCAGTTTGGATATTTACTATGTAATCGAGAGATATTGACTTTATCAAACTTGTTGAGATAAATGGCACGATGAATGCATGAATATCCATTTTTATCTGGAAAAAAATACAATGGTTGCATGATATTACTCTCATAAATAGGGAAAGAACTTCTTACACGTGCTAATAGTTGCATTAATGCACTTACCAAATGAATCAAAATCAAGCAATGGCGGGACTAGGGTTGGCGGGTTGCATATATATTCCTCGATTTTGTATAAATAGCATAGTAAATTAACAACTCTATTGGTTTGGATTTAATGGTTTCGAACTTATTGGGATAAATAACACTAAAAGGTATTGATTGTGTCAGTTTGAAAATATGTTACAGTAATTAGAAGATATTGACTCTATTAAACTTGTTGAGATATTTTCTTAAAAATAATAATAATAAACTTGTTGAGATAAATAGTACAATGAATACATCAATATTTACTCTTATATGGGAAAAAACATAATAGCTGAATTGTTATTTATTATAACAATTGGGACAAAACTTATTGCACTTATTGATTACTTGCATATAATGCACACACCAACGTGAGTCAAGTCAAGCAATGGTAGGACTAGGATCGGCAAGTTGCATATATTCCTCGATTCTGTATAAACTGGTACTACGAGTTATCGACTTTGTCGATTTGGATTTATACTCCAACAATTAGGAGATATTGACTGTATTAGACTTATTAAGATAACAATACTATGAGTTATTGATCTTATTGATTTGGATATCTATTTTAGTAATTAAAAGATATGGACTTTGTTAATCCTATTAAGATAAACAAAATGATGAATGCATAAATACCTTACTCTTATCAGGAAAAAAACACAACGAGTGCATGGACGTTTACTCTCGTAACAAATTTGGAAAGAACTTTTTACATGAGCCGATAGTTGCATAAGATGCACAAACCAAATGAACAAAGTCAAGCAATGGTAGGACTAGTTGGCCCATTTTAAATAGTGTTTTTTTTTTTTTTTTTCACTACATACACAAACTAAGCGTCTACTCCTACAACATCAGAGAGAACTTCCCACTCAAATATGTAATAAACAGCTCACATATGAGTATAAAATGTGTATGATATGACTCAAATTCCCTCCTTACATTTGACTTGAACCCTAGCAACCACCAGGAACATGAAAAGGGAGATGACAAACTGCATACCACTTAAGCTAGGAGAGGATATATGATTTAGATTCATATCATTATTGGCTATATATTTGTAGTAAGATTGATTAATAATACTAATAATATTTTGATCTAGGATGTTGATTTATACACCATATTTTATTAAATGCCTACACAAAATGATTAATAAGGATATATAATTGTATCTCTCATTAAAAAAAAAAAAGATATATAATAGTAATTAAAAGAAATTAAATACTATATACATCGTTTAATTTCACCTATAGAATCTTATGACGAAGTCTTGGAGAGTTAGAATTGCTTCCAACATTTATTAATTATTCATTCTAACAAGCCTTTGCCTGATTGACAACTACGAAGTATGGAAGTTTTCAGCTAGTGTTGGTGAACAACAAATAGTATTTAATTTCTCGAATGTAATAAATTTTACTTACAACAACTAGTTGAAAACTTCCACACTTCGTAGTTGTCAATTAGGCAAAGGCTTGTTAGAATGAATAATTAATAAATGTTGGAAGCAATTCAAGAACTAATATATACACAACGAGAAGAGAAATTAGAATAATTACTCTGTCAAACCACTAGAGGAAGTCGGACGCTAATTGCATTGACCAGTGAACTTTCAGAAGAACATGAAAGTGCAATCCCACATTGCTTGCAACAAGAAGTTTTCAGTGCTTATAAATCCGTACAAGGCGAAGAGTCGGTGGTTGTGGTTACTAGAGTGGAGGGCACAGCGTGAGGCTGGTTTCACAGAGCAGTGACCATCTCTTGCTGTTGACAGTGAAAGAAAAATAGGTCAGTGCCATTTGGGTTCAACATAGTCCACTGGGTTGATTCTAACTGGACTATCACTTTTTTATTAGTATATAATTTGATTGATTTTTTTTTTTTGACAACTAAGATTAGTTCAAAAAACTGTTAGGATCTACTGAGATTGGAACACTGATAGTGCAGCCACGAATCCTACTCTCATATGGGAGGAATCCGTTCACACGAATATGGAAGAGATGCTCACACAAGAGTGGAGGAAAACAACCCACACATAAGGTGAGAGACATATTATTTATTTGTTATAGTCGGTGTTTAACTTTGCCATTCATAGGTAAGAGGCAGCTGGTGCCCATACCAACTGCGTCAGCTGCCAAACGACTAATTTGATTGATTTTACCTGTATATAATTTGATTAATATAGAGTTATTTATTTATTTTGAAACTTGATTTATATAGACTTACTTGGGTCCAATAGTGTTACTTTCTCAACAAACTTTTGAACTCTGAATTACATATTGGCAACATAGATTGAAGAACAAAAGCTTTATAGCATTGTAGAAAATGCCACCCACTAATGACAGTGTGGAGACATACATGCAGCAGTACATAATCCAACATGTCTCCATGAATAAAAAATGCAGATATTCTGATAATGCACAAAAGACCCTTCAATAAGTCCTGTTCAACATTTAGAATATCAGTACCAAATTTGTGAAAATCAAAATGAATACATGACTTCAACACATACAATTTGTTACATAAATTAAATAAACAGATAAAAGATCTGCTGCTGATAACCCGACCTAAACAACTCATCACTCAGCCCCAACAAATTCCAGCATCGATCACATTTCTTTGAGCACCAAGCTACATTGTTGCATAGTTTTTTGCCTGCTATGTTCCAGTCATATATTCTTGCTGTGTAGTAGATGTGCAACTCTTTCCACTGATTTGAACGCCTTAAGCTCTCAAAGCCTGTTGATAACTCAACAATCATGCATTCCAAAGCAACTTATGCAAATCCAAGAAAAACAGGCATACAGAGTGAAGCAGAGATCACATTCACCAAACAAAAATATTTAAGACAAATTCGAGCGGGCATGATGAGCATCAAAAGTTTTTTCAAGTTACAAGCACCTCCAACTCCTTGGAATCAGAATCCAGCAACCATGATCCTACTTGAAAATTGAAAAGAGATTTCATAGAGATTCAAAAGAACACCAACTTGTTAGCAATACAAAAAATGGCAACTTCAATGCAGGAGACAAACACGATTCACACAAACTGATATCGAAAACGACACAAAGAATATCATCTTAGCTTCAACCTCAATGTTAATATTCCACATACATGATCTCTGGAAAATTTAATTTACGGTTTCTAGAGCATTGCCATCTCCATTCTTCCATTTTAGCTTTGAATCAAAATGTGATTTATATTTGAAATCCCTTCTTTTGAATTTCAATTGAACTCATTAGTGAACACATGGTAAAAGCCAGTAAAAGCGTGCTAAGCTAAGCCATTTTGACTCAAAGAAACTCTATTGACTTTCCTCCAAACTTGTATAGACAGATCTTCATTAGCAAGACATAAGGGTCCTATCATAAAGTTAACTACTTGAGAAACCATAATCTATCCCAAATTAGTAAAAGCCAGCTACATCAAATCAATCAAAAACAAACAAAGTAACTGAAAGGCTCAGATTCAGGTTTGATCAAACAAAGAGAGGCACCACCAGCAGTGGCTGCATATCTTCTCCAAGTTGCCCCGCCACGAAAAGAACCTCTCAAAGCTCAACCAAAAACTGAAAACATCATCACAGCCTTATAATAATATCCACTTTGGAAGAAGAAGAAGAAGAAGAAGAAGAAGAAGAAGAAGAAGATAATGAAGCGAAAGAAGAAGATGATGATAATGATCATTATTATTATTATTATTATTATTACATTCTGTTGCTCATGTTGATGTAAAAATGGACAACTCATTGGCTCCGCTTCCATCAGAGAGCATACAAAACTGCAGTCTGAGAACAAAGCCTCATTTTTTTAACTAATGATAGTTAAAATAAACATATGAGGCTCATATTCGTCTTCTATCAGACATGAATGAGACCTCACTCCACCATGGCTGCAGCAACATTTTCTCTGGCTGCCCCGCCATGTAAAGCAAACGTCTCCCCACCGTCTGATTAGTTTGACTTTCCAATAATCATCATCACAGCCTCATTCATGACACAGATATATATATATATATGTATATATATATATAGAGAGAGAGAGAGAGAAAGAGATTGTATTAGACATACAACAAAAATGCTTTAACATACAAAATTACGATGATTATATAGTGTAGTTTCTGAATGACTTACACAATCTATAGCTGGAATTAAAGGATGCTGAGATTTGCGTTTTACAAGACAAGAATGAAACCCCACATGAGACATCACCAGGGCTGTAGCTACGAGTTTGTGTTGGGTGAAATCAGAAAGAACCCCACCATTTTGACAGCGACCCAGCAGCTACAGTTCCACGAGAAGCAGATGTTTCTCGGAAGAAAAATGGAGAAACGAAAAATTGACCGTGTATCTGAGAGAGCATATGCTCGTGCTGTACATTTTGAAATGGCTTAATGACATCGGCGAGGGACTCAGAATGGGATGCGTTGGTCATTTTTTGATGCAGGAATCAGTTTGAGGAGGGCTGACTTACTGAGGAGAGTAATGGTAATATGAGGAAATGTCGGAGGGTAATTTTCTAAAGATGGGAGGATCCTGATTAAAGTAACTGTTTGGACTTCGGAACTTGGAAAGTGTTTGGTTTTTACTTTTGACTTTTGATTTGAACGATGCTGTGGTTTTATCCGTTTATATTTATTTTGAATTTTTGATTAGAATGGATAAAAATCATTGTGATCCCTATATTATGAGAAATTATTAAGATTTTTAATTGTGTTTTGAAAAATGATGAAATCATCCCTAATATTTGGAAAAAATCTACCAACCACTAAAATGAAAAATAATACCAATTAACCCTAATTTTTTAAAATATTAGCCAAAATACCCTTTATTGTTAGTGAAATAGTGGTTTCATCTAAATCAAAAACGGTTTTGATGATTTAAAAAGGAGCATTAATGATTAATAATAATAATTAGTTGGCAAAGAAAAAACAAAAATATAGAGAAAAATTTCAAAAGTATAAAATATAAACTAATAAAATCTTTTGTTCTCCAATATTTTTAATTAAAATTAAAAAAATAAATTAAAACAAAAAAGATGAAGATCTGAGTATCAAATCTTCAAAGTTAAAAGATTTGGGTCAGATCTTCAAAATTTGCATTAAAGAAAAAATATTTTTAAAAAAAAAAACTTAAATTACATTAAACAAAAAAATAATTAAACAGACTTCATTACGTCACAACAACACATATCAAATAATAATAATAATAAAACACACATCTAAGTTCATCCAATTACATCAAACAAAATAAGCCAAATTTCAAATGCATAAAACCCAATAATCTCTGCAAAAGTTCATCCTATTATATCAAACCCACAAAACGCAATAATCACTCATCTAGTAATCAAAAAACCTAGGAATAACGCCCATAGATCCACCTTTGCACCACCGCACCGCTCCATGACGAAGGCACACAGCCCGTTGTTCCTTACTATCCTCTTCATCTCTTTCACGAACTGCATCAGAAACAACGCTTGCATGATCTGATCCACTTCCACACTGTCACACCACTCAATTCAACGACACTCAACCCTTTATTCCTCATCATTCTCTCCATCTCCTCCACGAACCAATGTGCCGTGAACACCATGTCAAAGATCCCATCGAAGAACAAACCAATATCACAACTTGTACAATCAAACTTGACGATGTCATAAAAGGAGGGCGACGACAATGGGGTACAGTGGTGTGTTGAGTGGTGATGCGTTGGGTTTTTGAATGGTGATGATGGTTGGGTGAGATTAGAGAGAGAGAGAGAGAGAGTAGTGGTGATGGGAGAGAGTAATAAGTGGTGATGAGTGATGACAGAGAGCCATGGATAGGTATGGATTTTTTTTTTTTTTAATTTTTTCCTTTTTAATTTAATTAAAACCTTAACAAATAGTATATATTTGTCATCCATGTATGTTATCAACTTCAAATGACGATTTTACCTTCAAAATTAACGAATCCGTTACTTTATTGATAGATTTACTATTTCATTTAACAGTTGGACTGTTTTGACTATTATTTTCAAAATCAGGGGTGATTTGATATTATTTTCAATTCTATGATAAATTAATAATAACTCCTAATATTTCAAAAAAACATTAAAGCAGTCTCTCTCATAATTCAACTTTTGATAAAACCTAATGCAAAGAATAATGGATAGGGATAAAATTATTTTTTCTAATCACGCTTCAGGATGATAACATATGTACAAAAATATATAATTATTAAAATGTTTATAAAATAATTTTTTTTTTTAAAAAAAATGAAGATCTGAACAGATAATCAAATATTGAAGAAGATAAAAAATATATATATGTTATGCTTGTTTTCTTGATATAGATCAAAAGGGCCACAGAAGACCGAAAAGAGGAATAAAGCCCAGAGATGCCCAGAAAGCCCAACCTTCATATCGCTATAGCGAGCTCGCCGGACTCGCGAGCTCGCGTAGTGCCAAGTTTGCCTTAGTACATCCCCTGCTCATGTTTATGCAAGAGCCCACTTCAGCATCTCTCCAGCCCGCGCGGTTCGCCAAGTCGACGAGCTCGAAGGTGTCTTGTAAAGCCAGTCATCTGGTCAACCTAATCTCTTGATTTCTTGCCGGCACCGCCTCAGCAGTTCTCAAGAAACATTTAATGCGGTGGCTACTCATTTAATGAAGATAAGACTTTACCTGAAGCATTTAATGTAGGAGTAGGTGTATGGAGAATAATCATTATTATAGTATTAAATGCAGTATGACTTATGTCAGAATTAGTTGAAAATGATCATGATTTGTAACGTGTGTAATATTCCATTGTATCTCTTCCTCTCTATAAATAGGGGAGATTCTCATTGTAACAAGAGGTGAAGAACACTAGTATTACCGTTACTCTGTCGGAATTAATTCAGAGTGACCCGTGGACGTAGATGCACTCATCGAACCACGTAAAAATCCTTATCTTTGCATTCTTCTTCCCCCTTTCTTTCCTTGTTAACTATTTTAGTGCCGTTATTCATTTACCTTAACCAGCATTTAACTCTATTCATTGCAACATCAACTTTAAATCGCATTCATTATCATTTATTATCACGTTTACAGTTTGGGCTTTTGAATCTCTCAGTTGACCGTTTCTGGACGTCGACAATATAATTATTAAAAAAACAAAAATAATGTTAAAAAAAAAAAAAAAGATGAAGATCTGGACAGATCTTCAAATATTGAAGAAGATCGAAATGAATTAAGCATCAAGAACAGACACCTCATCAAGAACCAGATTGAAGATTTGGATTCAAAACTTCAATATACAAAATTAAAAAATAGAAATTTATTCAACTGAAAACTTCATTAAAAAAAAAAAACAAAATAAAGTTAAAAGTTTGAACATCTGGGAATGAACCTAGATTTCAATATGAAGAATGAAGATCTGGATTTGTTATATGAAGATCTGCATTCGTCGCCAGATCTTCAAAATCTTCATATTTGGCCTAGAACTTCATCTTAAATCACACTTTTTTGTAGAAACCTTATTAAAAATCACACTTCGTTATTCAGAAACTTGTTGCAAAGTTTCAGAAACTTGCCATTAAGCTTTTGCAAACAGACAGAACAAAACCACACTCATGAAACATGCACATTCAAGCTTTTGTTCAAACAAATTTATTGGAAAAGCTTGATCCCAACAATTATACCCCATGGATAATGTTCAACATGACAAATATCAAATTTACAGCAAAAGCCAGAAACTTCAATGACCTTGACTTTGGGTTTCTTCTCCTCTTCTTTAGGCACAGTCACAGTAAGCACACCATTCTTCAACAACAGCAGATCGATTTGTTAGAGTTTGAGAGAGGCGATGAGAGGAGGATCGATGGCGAAGAAGATCGCTAGGAAAAGATGAGAGTGTCCTCGATAGAGGTGACGAAGCTAGTAAAGTGTGATTTGTTGTCGTAGATTTCGTCGACGACGAAAGTATGAAGGTAGTAGCGGCCGAAGGGGAGGTTAGGGATGATGTAGCTTCTTTGCCAAAATCTGGGTACCTAGATCTCAACCTTTTTTTTTATTTATAATTTTTAGTTTTTAAATTGTGATGGTAATGATTTATTTCGTTTAAAGCTTTTTTTTTTTAACTAAAATTTTTAATATTTTTGTTTTGTTTCAATTTAATAAAACAAATTTTTTATTTTTTAATTTGTTATTATGTTTTTATTTTAATTTATTTTTTATTTCATCTTTTCTCAATTAAATTATAAAAGAGATAATTTTGTAATTAAATATTATTGTAATATTTAACTACGGACAAGGATATAATGATCTTTTTGTTTGTTTTAATAGAGTCCAAAGGTAAATAAATTTTTTCATAGTTTCCATTAGGTTTGATCGTTGATTGATTGACAAAATGGACTGATTTAATAATTTTTCGAAATATTAGGATGATTTGATCATTTTTGAAAAATAATTAAAAATTTAATCATTTCTCAAAACTAGAAGATCAAAATAATTTTTACCATTTAAAAATAGGATTAATGTATATTAGTCAATTGTATCATTCATCATTGGTATACACAAGCTGATATTAAATAATTTCGAACATATATGTCATATTTTAAGAAGAGTGGATGAACATCTCTCTTGATACTAAGACATCTTGGATTCAAACTTAACACTTTCTGAATCATTGATTTGAATAGCTTAACTTCGTTCACATAGCTTTGCCTAGCTAAAAGGCAATGGGGGATCATATAACATTCTTTGTAAACACAAAATGACTAATATTTGTTATGACAAACAAATTATGGTAACCAAAACTAGGTAAAAACCTTGGTACTCTGCGGTTATCAAAGAGGCAAAGGAATGAATGAAGCTATGTGTTGTAAACATTATTGGAAGCAACAATTTACTCGTCTCAGTTGTAAAGACAATAACTGGAACAAGATACTATATATTTTTTTTCTTTTAACTAATTAAAACAAGATACTAGCTATTAACAGTAAAAAAGAAAACATATGGACTCACAAAACTTACTACAACAACAAAACTTAATAGAAAACATACACGAAAGAGACCTTACTAGAGATTTTTATCCACTTAGCACACATATATACAAACTGATGCAGCACAGTGCCACATGTTGAGCTAGAAATTGATTAACGCAATCTCAAGCTTTCCACTTATTCTTAATTAGTACTCTTCTCTTCCCATCCTTACCTCCCCCTCCTCCTTCTCATCCTTGTCTGCTTGAAGGTTGTCGTTCCTCTTCTCTTCCTCCGCCTCCTCCTTCTTGTCTGCTCCAGGGTGGTTTTTCCTCTCCTCTTCCTCTTCCTCCCACTTCGTGCTCTCTTTCTTCTTCTTGCTCTCCCTGTTTCCCTTCTTCTCTTCTTCTGACTTTTTCTTGCACTCTCTTTTTGGCTTCTTTCTTCTCCTCTCTTTTTGGCTTCTTCTTCTACTGCATTCCTAACTGCTTCTTCCTTCTCTCTCTTTTTGATTGCTGCTTCTTCTCTTTTCTTGGCTTCTTCCTCTTCTCTCGTTTGGCTTCTTCTTCCGCTATCTTTTTGGCTTCTTCTTTTACTGTCATCCTAGCTGCTTCTTCTTCTGCTCTCTTTCTGGCTTCTTTCTCTTCCCTCTTCTTCTTTTCTTTCGCTCCTTGTTTAGCTTGTTCTTCCTCTTCTTTCTGCTTCTCTTCCTCCTCTCTCTTCTTGGCTTCTTCCTCTTTTCTCTTCTTCTCTTCCTCTCGAATTTCTTCCATCAATGCGCGCTCCTCCTCCTTAGCACAAGATGTGCACTAGATCTAATATGACTAAATCTTTCTGTGGAGTAAGAAGTTGATCAATTGTCTTGTTTGTCACATTGAACGATAAAGCCAATATCCGTTTGTTTAATGCATGGTGGACTGAGTTCTTCCCTGCTAGACATTGTGGATGATTTCTCTAGACTGAGTTCTTCCCTGCCAGACAATATGGATGATTTCTCTTTGTTGAAATGCTGAATCCCATGAAAACAAATGAACCATTATTGAACGACATATGAGCTATTGGATGGAACCTAGCTATGTACCGTAAAACCGTCTCCTTCCCCAATCTTGAACCTCATGTCTTTGCAATCTGATCGTTTTGTCGTGCTCGGACAAGCCACCCTAACTATTCCTTGTCCTTGAATCATTATCGCCATCTCACTAGTCATCGGGTTCCAATGTGGCCCCATCATTGAACCCTTCACATGAACACAAATAAATATGTTAAACTAACGTACTGTCACCAATTCAATTCGATATGTATATGTTGTAACAGCTTTTAAAACATTTTAGAAAAACTAACCTTCATCAAGTTCACCATAAAAAGACCAATATTGGTATGATTCAATTATTTCAAGTGTTTCATGTCCATTGTTACGCCTCCATCCGTTACAATTCTTGAAGTTTGGTTTAGTATCAAAAATATTATATGTTTTCATTTTATTGCTGCCTTCGGCTTGCAAGAGGCCGCCTCTACCGACTAGAAATGCTTTCAGGAATCGATCCTCCAATTGCCATAGAGTTGGTTTCTCCGATGGCAATGCATGTACAATTGCTAGTGGCTTTGTTGCATTTGTGATTGCTTCAATAACATCTTCAGGGACCTTCACACACCACATCTCGTTACTTGTTCCGGTATTCAATAATGTAATATATATCAGTGACACTTGATATCATAATTACTATGTAATTATATTTATTTGAGAATGCATAGATGCTTTCAAATAGTATTAAGAATCGTAGAATTAGACTTTGGTTTTTAGTAACTAGAAAAAATAAAAAGAAAACTAATGACAGTCAATCATGTGTGTTAAAATTTAACTAGTTCAAGTTAATACACATTAAAAAGTGTTCAACAAATGTACATCCCCTTCTAATACATGTGGCAGTGCACCTCTCATTTCACCTAAATGGTGGAGATTTAGGTCCCACTAAATATATTCAATGAATTCTAATAGACCGTTACTCATTTGGTGTCAGTTAAAAAAATATATATATATACAAAATATGTTCTAAATATTCTCCATATATATATATATATATATGTATACAATATTATATGCTGACAAGCAACATCTAATAATCGTTACTAATTAATTCAGCCTTTGTAGTGTAAACTACATGTCTTGTAAATAAAAGAAAGAATTGAGGATGTTGATTATCACCTAATGTAACAAAAAAAAGGGAACCAGTAATATTAAAATGATGTAGGACAGTTGGCTTTGGAGTTTGAAGAAGAGATGGATCGGAAATTGTCCAAAAGAAGCGTTTCAAAGAAACGGACATAACTTTTGACTCGGTTGTCAGATTTCCTATTATAATATGTTTTCGGAAAGAGTTTTCAGAGTTCTAGAGCGTGTCAACCCGTTGGCCCGGTTGACGTTATTTACATCCTCAACGGAGCTGTTTAAGTTGGGTCGTTGGGCACCCGAAGATTTTAGCGTTTTTATTTGCGTTTTATTTGTTTTCCGTTTTTGCTTAGTATAAGGATATTTTAGTATTTTTGTTTCTTTAGGGTTTCTAGGAGTCTATTTAAGGATTCTTTGTTATCAATTTCAGATTATTCAATAATATTTTCAAGTTTAAGTTTACCTGCATTCTATATTTGCTGGTGGATTCCAGTTTGTTACTTTAGGGATTACGCTGGTAAACCCTAGAACTTCCATTCTGCGTCATAAAATCTTGCTTTGTAATAATACCTTGAACGCTGAAGCCAGGACTTTCTCATCAAAGCCCAGAACCAAATCACTAATGCTAGTGTATGCCCCAATTGATGGCTCCTGCATTTTCGTATTAAGATAACACTAAATCAAAATCTCTGCAATTTATACTAAAACTCAAGTGAAAAAACTAAATGGAATGTCTACTTGATAATTAAAGTGACAGTGATAAGAAGAAGCTATAGACCGTAAAAATGCTTCCTCTTCTGTATTAGAATACACAGCATATATTCAAGCTTTTCTCTTTCGACCAGCTCTAAGTTGCTCTCTCTACGAAGAAAACAGTCCCTGGCTGCAGCCTATAGGTGTCTCCTCTCCTTAAATTCACCCTTTTTAGATCACCTTCATCAAAAACCATTTACATTAATTTTTCTTATGCCCGGAACTTAGATATAAGTTATATCCATCATAAGGGTTACGCACTACATCGAATTAGCAACAATCAAGAGCAATTTAATTCCATTAGATTTCAATCTAATTATTTAAAATAAGGTGTTTCAAAAATAAAAATTAATGAAATTAAAAATGAACAATGTTTTTCTTGTATTGAAACGGTAAAGCCCCCCATGATAAATGTTTAGTAATTTCTTAGAGGTTAGAGAAAAATTTAACTTTTTGAACCGTTGTTCCGAATATAACTAAATCCAGAATGCCGAGCTAGGAAGCTCTTCCATTACATCATGAAAGTAACCTCCGGTGGGAAACATTTGTAATAATTTTATGAATTTTCAACAAATGTATTTGATATTTATCAAATTCAATGAGCGAGAATGTCAGATTTAATGGTTTTTTTTTTTTCTTGGTGTGAGGTGCGATTTTGAGTAAAATAAAGTACCCGAGCGGACATAGATAGAACACCATGCCAGCATGAAGCACAGGAAGAAAGAGTGAACTGGGCTCCAATGTGATGAACTGAAGATAACAAGGGCTTGTTGATCCATCACTGACTTGAACTGCTAAGATCTCCCCGAATTCTGTTCGAGCGAGGGACTGCCTCTCCTCTCTCTCTCACCAGAGAGTCAGAGACTCCACTCCTATGCATCTTCATCATTTAAACTCTCTGCTGCCTGCAACAAAGACGGAGAAAAAAACAAAACACGAGGAAGAAGGACGGCAAAATCGAAAATTCGAGGGACATTCTTTCCCGACAAAGTCGAATGACAGAACTAATCAATGTATGCCTCGAAGTATTGGTGTTTGGTAGATAATTTTGTATTATAAATAGAAAGATCATGAGTTACGTGTCTGGTGTCTGGACACGCGCATGTTCCATGCAATGTGTGGCATGTGCTTAGCTATTGTGGTTCTCGCTAAATTACAAATTCGTTGAGATTGATTTTGATCGAGCATGCAGGGTTTACGAGATTGGCTTCATACCGATTCCGTATCTAAATTTCGCAGAAAGAAAGCGATTTCTACACCAAAATTTTTTACTGTAGTAACTGAAGACGTCCACTGCTTGGAGATGTATACTACTGTGTAAAAATAAGGATTTTAGATATACCGATGTACATAATTTTTTATTTTCAATAATTTTTTTAGTTATTATAGATTGGAACATGATTCAAACTCATAATCGTAATGATATAAATATGAGAAGCTTACTATTGCATTAGGCTAATAATACTACTTCGTGGAATTTTTTTCCCCCGGAAAACACAATCCAGTCAGTGGAAAGTGATTTAAATTGATTATACATGAACATAATATGATAACATGATGAAGGGGTGCTTGCGACCAAAAATCATCCTATGATAGAGATTTTTATGAAAAGGTTTGGATCAAATAATTTAACAACTACTAAATGGTAGCTTAGGTAAGTTGTAGGTGAATATAAATTACGGATTGATATATGTCCTTAATTTCAACAATTTGTGATTTATTAAAAAAGTTTTCGGCGAGAAGGATGTCTATGTAATACAAAAATTAGAAGAATGAATACTTATTAAAAGCATTATTAAATTAAGTAATAATAAAATAATTTATAGGTACATGCATTAGATAGATAGATATTTAGTGCTTCTTATAGGCACATATATATAATGTAATAAAGACTTCTATCAAAATTGTGAAAAATAAATTCGCACAATTGGCACGGGCAACTCCATCTCATGGCAGAGATTTTATGTTGTTTTACACAGCGAACTACTAAATGCAGTCAACACATGTTTATAGGCACCCACTTCTGGGGGTCGGTTGGCAAATTGCCTGAAACTTGTGAGCAATAGTTGTCAGTTGATATTGGACTCGTGAGTCGTATCACAGTCTTGGATCTCAGTTTGGAAAACGACATAGGCCTTGAGTGGCGATATTAATATCCCACTAAGTCCCGGTTGACACACCGAATTTGATATAATTACATGTACGCCATTTTTAATTTATAGATACATCTATCTCATTAAAAATTATTATTAAAAAATTCAAATACATAATTATAATTAACTTAATACAAAAATATTATTTTTAATCTATTTTATCGTATTTTTATTAATGAACCTCTATGAAAATATTTTTTAAATAAATTAAAAATATTTAATAGAGTGTATTTATAAAAAAGGATATACATACATATCGACGTTGATTTCTTATCGACGACAGTTCAAAACCCAATGTCTGCGATCAATGTGAAATAAAACAAAGAACATAAGAAAAGTAAAACTAGCAGAGAAGAAAAACAACGCACAAGGAAGATTTTTAACGTCTCAATAATTCTATAGAGAAACAGTATTATATTATTTAAATGTTTGTATCTCTCTCTCTGTTACAATGAATTTTAGCCTCTATTTATAAGGAGAGGCGGTTATAAATTAGGTTGAGATAAAACATAAAAAGAATTATGAATTAACTACACTTCCTAATCAGTTAGCACTGAATCAGGAAACTGTTACGCCAAATTAAGGATCACATTTACTAAGTTTGAATTTAAATTTATTTCCAGTTCTAATAGAAGAATCACGATTAAATTGAGTTACTGCATTTTTTTGAAGATTTTTTCATTGAACTGGTCATTAGGCGAGCTGTAAACTGCATTAAACGATTTCGAGCTAGACCTCGTTCTGAGTAACGAGTTGTGCATGGTGCAAGTTGTATAATATTAGTAACGATCTATAATACTGCCACTGTGATGCGAGCTTGCTGGTGCGAGCTGTAGAGTTTGCATGGACTGAACGTTAATAGACCAGGCCTTGTCTGCCGAGCCACTTTATTGAGTTGATTTATTGGACTTCTACTAGATTTTTACTATCTCATTTGTTGAATCTAAAAAATACTCATAACAATACAGAATAGTAGGGTATAAATATCACTACTCCATATTTTCATACACTTTCACTCGAGTAATTTTGGCCAACAATTCTGCGGCAACACATTTCAGACCTAATAAGGGTAGTGTTGATTTGTACCCCAGGGCACAGGTTAATGCCTGCAAAATTGGAATTTTATTTGCAAACAGTCAATGAATTTATTCATTCATTTATTTGTCTTTATCCTACTCTTTTTCTTATTTATTCATTGGTTGATTGTAAATATTAACTTGTGCCCATATGACACATATTAACAGTATCCTAATAATAAATATAAGAAGTATTTACACCCAACCCAATCTACTCGTGGCTACTAAGCAGATTCAAATATTCCCTTAATTGAGTCAACTGGAAGTTTGAAACACCTCCCTCACGATTGTGGTTTACCGTTAAGTTGTTGACCATTTCAAATATGCAAAAGACGAAAATATCTCTAAACACTGATTTACATCCTTATGATAATCTAGGAAATTACAACTGTTGACGTCCGGAAACGGTCAACCAGAGATTCTGGGGCCCAGACGACGGACTTGGTAATTAAGGATTGATTGGTACGGGTTGAAGGATAGTAAATGGTGTATTAATGGGACGCTAGGTTGGTGACAATTAATTCAGGTGGAGGAATGTTGCTCCTGGTAGTTGGTCGGAGTTAATAAACTGATGAACAAGTAATTAAGGGAAATGAGAGAAAGGAAGAGAGAAAACACAGGGGTTTTCACGTGGTTCGGTGACTGCACCTACGTCCACGGTCACTCTGGAACAATTCCGGCAGAGTGATGGTTATCTAGTCTTAAGCTTCTTGTACAGTGAAAATGTCTCCCCTCTTTATAGAGGAAGGGAGCTCACAATAAAATAATACAAAGGAAAAGTTTACACGTTATAGGCAATGGCTAGTTTCAACTAATCCTGACATTGCCATGCTGCATTAATTGTAAAGGTAATGATGATTTCCTCCCTTCACAAGTCTGCATTAATTACGCCTGAAGAAGTCTTCACTTCATTAAATGCTTCTGGGTACTTGTGTAAACAGTGTCTTGCTGGAAATCATGGGGGTTGGCAGTTCTGACAACTTGCTGCACACGGTTTCTTATAGGTGGACTTTCTGGTCAGCCAGATGTATGCTGGAGAGGAGGTGTGGCGATCTGGAGGTTAACGCGAGCTCGCGAGCTCGCGATTGGCGCGACCTCGCGGGCTCCTCGGGCTGAAAGCACTGGCAGGTGACATGCTGAAGAACTGTGGCTAGCTCGCGCGGCCTGGATGGCCTCGCGAGCTGGGCTTGCAACTGTTGACTCCGTCTTTGGGCTTTCTGGGCCTTTGCTCTGTTCAAATTAAATGGGCGTGTACTGTTGCTAGTTGGGCCGAACCAGAAAATGGGCATAACATCAAGCCCCCCAGCTCTCTGTGCGTTTTGCGGACTGGGAGCTGAAATAAACACACAAATGGCGCCCATTTTCAAATCTTCTGGTTCCGTTCCAATTTTCGTACTGTAACCGCTGACACGCGGCGTCCATTCAGGCGTTGGAGCCGAAAAACGTGTCTCGGGACCGTACGCATTAAATGCGCACGTCTTGTAACTGACAGACGTGATGGCACGCGACCGAGATCGATGCTCGGCCGTTGGATCTTTGGCGGTTACACCTTTATGTTGGATCGGATGGCTAGGGATGGACGAGCTGGCCTATATAACCCACGGGTCTCCTCATCTTCTTCTTTTTGCTTTCCTGATACGACTACAGTACCTTTTCTTCCCATTTTCCATTTTTTCCTTCACTTCTGCTTCTTCTGGCCTACTGTTTGTCACTGGACAACCCCTTCGAACTTCGCTACTACGAAGATTAGCCACCGTGCTCAGCATATCGCACTCGGTTCGAGCAAGGTAGTCTTCTTCTCGCTTCGTTGTTGTTTTTGTTGTTGTTTTTTTTTTTTTTTTTTTTTTTTTTTTTTTGTGACATGGTCTGTCTCTGGTTAGGATTGTCGTTTTCTGCCTTCGTAACACGTCTGTTGGTCCCTGTGAGCTTGTTTGGCCCTTAGGGAGTCACTGTGTCGGTTGCCTGAGTACCTCTGTACGCTAGGGGCGACCTGTAAACATAGGATTAGAAATATGTAGACTTGGGGTGATATTGTACCTGGCAGATTCGTGTCTCTGGGCCTTTTCTGGTCCTTTAGAGACCAAGTGCGCGACCTGACAAGTAGGACAGCTGTCTTAGGAGTTCTTTTTCCTGTGTCTTGTTAGGATCAGTATGCTGTAGGCGTCCTGATGTCATTCCTTCTTTGTTGTAGATGTCAGGTCGTTCGCGCACAGGTCGGGGCAGGACTGCTGCTTCCAGGAGGCAGGCAGGTCGCCAGGATAGCGAGGCTGAGGCTACGACCTCGCGAGCTGGTCCGTCGAGCGAGGAGATCGCAGGAGGGGACGAGGTCGCTGAGGAAACGGACACCCCCCCCTTTAAACCCATGTTCTCGTCGCTCACCTTTGATAAGTTGGAGGCTTGGGCCCGGGAAGTAACCATCCCCTTGGGGTGCAGGGCTAACGTTCCCGCGGGCACTGATCAAGCCGCTTATCCCCCTACGGGCTTTATTGCGATCAGCAGAGAGCATATGGAGCTCGGCTTCAGGTTCCCTATCCCTGGATACCTCATGGATTTGTTAAACAGCCTCAATCTCGCACCGTTCCAGCTGACCCCAAACTCATACGCTCATTTGACCACCCTGGCTGCGGCGTTTCGTAAGTACGCACTAGGATTTCCCACACCCCGCATCATCCGCAGCCTTTACAGCTTTAAAGCGATCACTGGAAAGGAAGGGTTGTACTACGCCACTCCTCGCCAGTCTTCTGACTATAGGGCGTTTCTGCCTCAGAAATGTACTAAGTCAAACGTGGGGGAGTACAAGTCCAACTGGGCCTGGTTCACGTGCCCCTCGATTGCTGGACTGAATAACACGAGCTTCGTGGAGGAACCTAGTAGGGATATGAGTGCTCAAAACAACATCAGTAGCATTATTCATATGTGCAAACATGCATAATGTTTATTTACTTATTTATTTATTTATTTATTTATGAGCTGACTTTTATTGTGCAGACGTCACAGCTCCTAAGGGTAAACCCAGGCAGGACGAGCTCGCTATTCTGAACTCTTTTGCAGCTGCCAAGGAACCAGAGGAGGACAGTTTCCCTTCCGGCAGCGAGCTGGTAGCTCGGGGTCTATCACCATCTGCTTCAAACCCTCTCTTGAATACAGCTCGGGACCTGGGAATAAGGGGGAGAGCGAACGAGGTCGCTTCTGCCCTTGTTGATCCTACCCAATCAGAGCCAGAACCCCAACCTCTTCAACAAAGATCACCGAGCACGAGCTTCACCACCAGCACTTCTTCGGATAATATGGGAAGAAAGCTCACCATGTCTGTCCCTCCCCTCAGGTCAGTTCCACCTGCTAAGCCGGCCGAGGTCGTCAACGTGGACGACACCTCCTCAGACCACTCTCAAAGAGCGACCTCACAAGCTGCTGCAGTTGCCCCCTCTCAGACCAGGGCAGCTGCAGCTCCTCAAAAACGGGCTGCCCCACCCGCAGGACGGAGCTCTCCTCCAGCCAAGAGGGCCGCAGTCCCTGCTGGGGGGGACTTACCTTCGGGGCAAGAGTCTGAGGCCTTGACCAGGAAAAGAAAAGGAAAGGCCATAGCTCCTCCACCACCTCCAAAGCAGAAGGGCTTCGTTGCCGTCCCTTCGGTCGGTGGGGTCGTCATCGGACGGGAGCCAGGTACTGGAGCGCCAGCACGACCGGCGAGGTCTGCAACAGTTGAACAGGCAGATTCTGGCCCTCCTCCTGATGCAGTCAAGGAGATGGAATTTTTTAACAGCTTCGTTGAGCTCGTTCCTGAAGTGATGGGAAAACGAAGCCCGCAGCTACAGAAAAAAGAGCTTTCAGGCCGTACTTTAGCGACCTATATAGCTCGTCAAGTTGCGCTGGTAAGGTTCATATCCTGTCATACTTTGATTCTGATTTTTCCCCTTCCTTTTTAAAAGGATTTTGTACCATTTCTTTTGTTGTTTCAGCTCGGTATGGCGTCTGCAAAGTTAGTAAGGGAGGCAGACATTCACATCAACGAGGAAGAGGCCTTCAGGATTTCTCAGATACAGTTTGATGAGGAGAAGAAGCTGCTGCAGGAAGAGACCAATCTCCTTCAGAAGAACTATAGTGAGCTTTCTGCCAAGCTCAAAGATGCTGACGCGGCCTTGTCGCAGGAGACCGCTCGCAGGGAAACCGAAGCCAGCAAGGCCCAAGCAGAAATAAATAAGCTGAAGGGCGAGCTTGCGGATGTAAAGGTAAAGCTGCAGGTCGCTGAAGATAAAGTGAGCCAGCACTCATGGGACTTGGCAGCAGCCAAAGGGATGCTCGCGAAGTCTGAGGAGAAGCGGGCTGAGGCAGAGGCGGGCTTGGCTCAGACTAGGGAGAAGCTGACCCAAACTGCGGAGGGTATTGAAGCTAGGGTAGCTCGGGAGCGGGATAAGATCGAAGAAGAGGTCGAGAGGGAGTTCCTGTATAGCATGTGGGAGCACCATCCGAACTTGGACTATTCCTTCTTTGGGTCAGAAGGGGTCAAAATGATCCAAGAGTTCGTGGAGCTGGCTGCAGGTGCTCAGAGCACGCAACATGCTGATACTTCCTCTGCCCCTCCAGATAATCTACCTGCTGACTCAACCCCTTCGCCAGAGCAGGTCCCCGAGGTACCTTCAGTTTTAGAGAATCCCCCATTGTCTGAACCCACAGCAGAAGCTCCTTCTGATTTACCAGCTTCTGAGTCCGTTCCTGAGGCAGAGCCCCCAGCAGAAGCAGTAGTTGGTCCTGCCCCTTCAGACGCACCTGCTGATATCTGAAGCACTTTTATTTTATTTTCTCCTTTAAATTTTTGTAACTTTCCTTCGTTTGTTGGAATTCATATGACGAGCTTGAAGCTCGGATTTATAAAACTAAATTTCCTGCGCAATCTCGATATTTTATCCAAGCATGTGTATGTATATTTAGTTACATAATAGGTAGCGAGCAGGTAATAATAACACAATTTTAAAGTGTTAAAATTTTGTTAAGGAGATCACAATCGCGAAAATTATATTAACTTTCAAACCTGCTAACTGCAATAAGCAGTTTTGCTCAAGCGCTAGCTCGTAAGGGCTTGGGCTCAGCAAACAACTTGGCTGAATAAGACGTTTTGTAAGCCTTGGAAGATTGGCAGGGACTTACTGTTAGTGAGGAGCTCGGAATTTCCTTGTCCTCCATGTTTTAATGATATAGAGCGTGCTTGTCAGCAACATTTTCCCAAACTTTGAGAGTTTAAATCGTCGCTTCATTCGCAGTCCAGGACTGAGCCAATTTGGTGAATCCGCGGGCAGCTTTATATATGAGAGGCGTAGCCTTACCCCCTCCCGCGAGGTCGCGGGGCAATTAATACGCGAGTCCGCGGGCAGCTTTATATATGAGAGGCGTGGCCTTACCCCCTCCCGCGTGGTCGCGGGGCAATTAATACGCGAGTCCGCGGGCAGCTTTATATATGAGAGGCGTGGCCTTACCCCCTCCCGCGAGGTCGCGGGGCAATTAATACGCGAGTCCGCGGGCAGCTTTATATATGAGAGGCGTGGCCTTACCCCCTCCCGCGAGGTCGCGGGGCAATTAATACGCGAGCTAGTAAATGAACTCGATGCGTGACGTGAACCTCCGTTAATGAGGGTAACACGGATGAATTAAGCATCAGTTGATGAGGCGTTCTCAATTGAGGCCTTTTGTGGAGATTTATTGCCAGAACATGGTCGTGACTTTGGCAGGCCATTTCATGTGAGAACTCCGGTTAGCGAAAGATTCCTTGGAATTTATACAGATGTCTTCAAGGAATAAAAATATGTATATAAACATTTATGGTAATAGATCGCAGCTTGATTACTTTGAGAAAGAAATTTCATTAGCTTTGCTCTTTTAACATGTACATTTACTGGCTTATCCAACCCGCTTTCTGCATCACATTTGACATATACAACAGAAAACAGGTGAAAGCATGTTTACAGACAATCGTCAAGAATGAATCATGTACAAGGTTAGAGCGAGCTGACAGTTCTTAGGTGTAATATGGCCGCAAGTGTTCAGCATTCCAGGCACGAGGTAACTCAGCCCCGTCCATGCAAGCTAAATGATAGGCTCCGTTCCTCAGGTCCTGCTTGATGAGGTACGGTCCCTCCCAGTTGGGTCCGAGTACTCCTTCACTTGCTTTGCGAGCTCCAGGAAGGACTAACCTGAGCACGAGGTCTCCGGCTTTGTAGCTTCGAGCTCGCACCTTTTTGTTGTAATACCTGGCAACTCTTTGCTGGTATACTGCTACCCTTAGGCGAGCTGTCTCCCTTGCTTCCTCGGCTAAGTCCAGACTGGTCGCGAGAAGCTGGTCATTGTCCCCAGGTCGGAACGAGGCCCTTCGCTGGCTGGTCACTTCAAATTCTGCCGGTATCATGGCTTCCGTTCCGTAGACCATAGAAAACGGGGTCTCACCTGTGGAGTTGCGGACCGTCGTCCTATAAGCCCAGAGGACTTTCTGTAGCTCATCAGCCCAAGCCCCCTTTCTTGCTTCTAACTTGGTCTTCAGATTCTGTTTGATGATCCTGTTCACGGCCTCGACCTGACCATTGGCTTGAGGATGGTCTACAGCCGAGAAGCTCTTCACGATCCCGAGCTCATTACAGAAACCTATGAACTGTTCGCTGGTGAATTGGGTCCCATTGTCCGTGACGAGCTGCTGAGGGACCCCGAACCTGCAGATGATATTGTCCCACACAAACTTTTCTATCTTCGTTGTGGAGATTTCTGCTAATTCCTTAGCTTCGGCCCATTTAGTAAAGTAGTCAACAGCGACTACAGCGTGCTTGCAGTTTCCTCGAGCTGCGGGCAAAGGTCCGATCAGGTCCATTCCCCAGATCGCGAACGGCCATGGACTCACCATCTGCTGGAGGTAGGCTGGGGGAGCTCGCGGGACTTTAGCAAATCTCTGGCACTTATCACATTTCTTTACCAGGTCTAAGGCATCTTGCTTCATAGTTGGCCAGTAGAACCCCTGTCTGAGAGCCTTCTGGGCCAAGGACAATGCTCCCGCGTGGTTCCCGCAATGACCTGCATGGATATCGTTTAGCACTACCTCACAGTCTTCATCATCTATACATCGTAGCAGCGGGGTTGAGAATCCTTTCTTGTACAGCCTGTCGTCATAAATGCAGTACCGGGCTGCTCTAGCTCGGATGCGGCGAGCTTCCAGCTTGTCTTTTGGCAGCTTCCCTTCCTGCAAGTAATTGATTAACGAGCTCATCCAGGAGTTAGGCCGAACCTGTACGGTCATCATTGCACCTTCGCCGTCGATGCTTGGAGCTGGTAAGAATTCCATAGGGAAGGATTCAAGGAGATCTGCGTCTTGGGAGGTCGCCAAGCGGGCGAGGGCGTCCGCATTGACGTTCTGCGCTCTGGGAATTTGGTTCACTTCAAATCTCTGGAAAGCCCCCAGTAATTCCTTGACCTTTTGGAAATACTTTGACATCCTTTTCCCCTTGGTCTGATATTCTCCCCTGACATGACAAACGATAAGTTGAGAGTCACTGAAAATCTTTACCTGTTCAGCTCGCACCTCCCTTGCTAGGCGAAGCCCGGCGAGCAATGCTTCGTACTCGGCCTCGTTATTGGTAGCTGGGAATTGGAACCTTATGGCACTCAGGATCTTATGGCCTTCCGGGCTGATCAGCATTATTCCAGCCCCTGAGCTTCGCTCGTTAGAAGATCCATCTACATAAAGCTCCCAAACTTGGCCACCTGTTAGCTCCTCGTACTCTGGTACTGGCCCCGTGAATTCCACAATGAAGTCTGCAAGTGCCTGAGCCTTGAACGCCGTTCTAGGCTTGAACTCCATGTCGAACTGAGCGAGCTCGATGGCCCACTTGAGGAGTCTGCCAGAAGTATCTGCTTTCTGAAGGACTTGCCTGAGAGGGTACTGCGTGAGGACCTCAATCTGATGAGCTTGGAAGTAGGGGCGTAGCTTTCTGGAGGCGGTTACTAGGCAGTAGGCGAGCTTCTCCATTCGTGAATACCTGGTTTCCGCGTCAACCAGTCTTTTACTGATATAATATACGGGCAACTGCGTCTTATTCTCTTCTCTTACCAAGGCCGCGCTTAGTGCGTGCTCAGAGACTCCCAAATACAAGAACAGTTTCTCCCCCTCCTTGGGTTTGGATAGGAGAGGGGCTTGGCCCATATATTCTTTTAGCTTCTGGAATGCCTCCTCGCAATGCTCATTCCATTCAAAGTTCTTGGCTTTCTTGATGGCTTCAAAGAATGGTACACACTTGTCAGTGGCTTTTGAGACGAAGCGGCTGAGAGCCGCGACCTGGCCAGTAAGGCTCTGCACGTCCTTGATTCTGGACGGGGACCTCATTTCCACGAGCGCCCTGATCTTCTCCGGATTGGCCTCTATTCCTCTGCTGTTCACCATGAAGCCAAGGAACTTACCAGATGCTACCCCAAATGCACACTTCAGCGGGTTCAACTTCATCTGGTATTTTCTGAGGACTCTGAATGTCTCATCCAGATCGCGGACATGATCTGGTGCTTTCTGGGACTTTACCAGCATATCATCTACGTACACCTCCATAGTTTTCCCAATCAGGTCCTGAAACATGGCGTTGACTAGACGCTGGTAGGTTGCTCCCGCATTCTTCAGTCCGAATGGCATCACCCTGTAACAGTACAAGCCCCTATCGGTGACAAAAGAGGTGTGTTCCTCGTCTTGCGGGCTCATGGGAATTTGGTTGTATCCTGAGTACGCGTCCATGAAACTCAGGAGTTGATGCCCCGACGTCGCATCTACCAGCTGGTCAATCCTGGGTAATGGGAAACTGTCCTTCGGGCAGGCCTTGTTCAGGTCGGTGAAGTCAATACAAGTTCTCCACTTCCCGTTCTTCTTTTTGACGAGGACTGGATTGGCGACCCAAACTGGATAACGAGCTTCCCTGACGAACCCGTTAGCTAGCAACTTCTCAACCTCCTCCTTCAGAGCTGCATAGCGTTCTGGTGTCATCGGCCTCCTCTTCTGCCGGACTGGCTTGTGCTGGGGATCTATATTCAGTCGGTGACACATAACCCCAGGGTCTATCCCCACCATATCCTCGTGATTCCAGGCGAAGACATCAAGGTTTCTCTTCAGGAATCCTACGAGCTCGGACTTCACTTCTGGCAGCAGATCTTTTCCTATCTTCACATATCTCTCTGAGTCCGCCTCACTGACTCGTACATCCTCTAACTCCTCGACGGGTCCTGTGGCCCTGTCTGCATCCACCTCGCGAGGGTCGAGGTCATCACTTACCCCGCTTCCAGAGGCAGCTCGCGGTTGGCCACCCGAGACCACATTTACTTTCTTTCCCCGAACTCCCATTTTTACTGCATCCTCATAACATCTCCTGGCTAGTTGCTGCTCGCCTTTGACACAGCCTACTCCATTGGGAGTCGGGAACTTAACTGTCAGCGTTCTGGTGGAGGTGACCATATCCAGTTCGTTCATCGAAGGTCGCCCCAATACTACGTTGTATGCTGAAGGGCTACTGATAATAAGGAAGTCTGCAAGAACGGTAGCTTGTCGTCCTGGCTCCCCGAGGGTGAGGGGCAACTTAATCTGGCCGATTGGTACCACTGCATCTCCCGTGAACCCATAGAGAGGCTCGGGCGAGGGTATTAACTGCTCAGCTCCTAAACCCAACTGGTCATAGCAGTCCTTATACATGACGTTGACTGAGCTGCCAGTGTCTATCATTATCCTCCGCACCTCGACATTACTGATCTGAGCTCTGATTACAATGGCATCGTTATGGGGCCAGCGTACTCCTCTCTCGTCCTCCTCTGTGAACACAATGCTGTCCGAGGACGCCTTTGCCCTTTTGGCGGGTCCCTCGACCCCTCCATATTCTGCCAGTAGGGTATGGTTGGCTTCTCGGATATACCTCTGGTGTGACCTGTTAGATGTACCTGCGACATGAGGTCCACCATATATAGTGAAGATCGTTCTTACCGCGGGTTCACGCTCGGGTTCTTGAGCTCGCTGAGGCTGATGCTGCTCGGGCTGCTGGTCTTGGCCCTGAGGTCGCTGGCTCTGAGGTCGCCTTCCAGCGGGCTGTATTACGTATTCTCCCAGGCGGCCTCGTCTGATGAGCTCCTCAATGGCATCCTTCAACCGCCAGCAGTCTGATGTATTGTGCCCGTTCTCGTTGTGGTAGGCACAGTATTTCTTTGGATCCCGATGTCGGTTAGGGGGTCCGGTTGGAGGTGGCTTCCCAAAGTTCTCCCTGTTTCTTTCTGCGGCGAAGATCCTGTCCTGCCTGTCCGATAACAGACTATAGCTGTCATATCTGTTCTGGTGCCTGGGCCTCTCCATCCTTGGCCCTGGCCTAGCTCGCTTCGCCACTACATTGGCCGACTGGTTCCTCGGCTCCCCTGGCCTATCACCACCAGGATTCTTCCTTTTCTCACGATGGGAACCACCTGCCTCACCCCGCTGGCCACTGGGTTTCTTAGCCCCAAAGGCTTCTTCCCATCTGACTTCTTTAGCTGCCCTGTCGTAGAACTCCCCCAGATCCTTCACAGGGGATTTGTATATGCTTTCATACAGCTTCCCATCTTTCCTGAGCCCTGCAGAGATAGCTGTTAAAATACTCTCGTCAGAGGGTGTTTCCACATTACTCACCTCATCTCTGAATCGAGTGATATAATCTTTCAGGGATTCGTTCTGTTTCTGAAAAATGGTTGCAAGGTGGCAGGCTGGCGCGAGCTGTTTCCTTAATGCCTTATACTGATCTAGGAACTTCTTCTGACATTCTCTCCAGCTTCCGATGCTGCGGGCTGGAAGGCGGTTGAACCAAGCTCGCGGGGCGTCCCCTAGAGTAGCTGGGAATACCCGGCATTTGACCAGCGGGTCATCTGTCTGAAGATCCATCTGCACGTTGAAAGCATCCAGATGGTCATAGGGGTCCGTCCTGCCATCATATTGAGGGATACTGGGGAGCTTGAACTTTGCTGGTAAAGGCACTGTCTCGATCTCCCGAGTGAATGGTGCTCGGCGGTTGTCTCGCTCTCCCCCAGTCTGGCCTCCAGGTCGGGCTTCCAACTGCTGAACCCTCTGCAACAACTCTTCGACTACTGGGTCCTGGGTCAATGACCGCTGACTGGGGTTCCATCTACTGGTACTCTCCTGCTCCCCAAAGTAGCGGTTCTGCGACCTTCTTTCTTCTTCTAGCGCTTCTGCCTGTCTGGCAGCCCTTCTTGGCTCGGGCTCGTAACCTGCGCGATGTGCACGTACTCGCTCGGGCCCACGGCCATCCTCTTCGCGCCTGGCGCCCTCGATACTTGCCCTCGCCCTCATCTCGTTCTGGCGAGGTGGGATTCCCCGCTCTTGGTTCCGCTCTCTGATTCTCCTTGGGTGCAAGTTCGAAGAGCGGGCTGATCCTTCGGTAAGCGACCTTTCCCTTGCGGCTACCCCTTCTGGAGTTGGTATCTCTTCTGAAGGTCGGCGGCGAGCTCTGCCTGGGGGTGCTGCATTTGCCTGCCTCGGCGCCGCGTGGGCTTGGACTTCCACCAACGCCCTCACTGTTGTCGTCAACTCCCTCACTGCATCCTCCAGGGCTCGCTGGCGTTGCTGCCATTCTGGAGCGACCTCGTTTCTAGAGGGTGAAACGCTCTGTTCTTCTTGAATCTCACGTCGCTCCTCTGCTACTCCAACACTCCTCGTTGCTTTGATCCTAGCCATAACAAACAAGTATAGATGAAAATGACGTAATGACTAACTGGAGATTACCAGGTCGCTGTTGGGCCCTCCTTCTAGCGCCAAAAGATGTTGACGTCCGGAAACGGTCAACCAGAGATTCTGGGGCCCAGACGACGGACTTGGTAATTAAGGATTGATTGGTACGGGTTGAAGGATAGTAAATGGTGTATTAATGGGACGCTAGGTTGGTGACAATTAATTCAGGTGGAGGAATGTTGCTCCTGGTAGTTGGTCGGAGTTAATAAACTGATGAACAAGTAATTAAGGGAAATGAGAGAAAGGAAGAGAGAAAACACAGGGGTTTTCACGTGGTTCGGTGACTGCACCTACGTCCACGGTCACTCTGGAACAATTCCGGCAGAGTGATGGTTATCTAGTCTTAAGCTTCTTGTACAGTGAAAATGTCTCCCCTCTTTATAGAGGAAGGGAGCTCACAATAAAATAATACAAAGGAAAAGTTTACACGTTATAGGCAATGGCTAGTTTCAACTAATCCTGACATTGCCATGCTGCATTAATTGTAAAGGTAATGATGATTTCCTCCCTTCACAAGTCTGCATTAATTACGCCTGAAGAAGTCTTCACTTCATTAAATGCTTCTGGGTAATTGTGTAAACAGTGTCTTGCTGGAAATCATGGGGGTTGGCAGTTCTGACAACTTGCTGCACACGGTTTCTTATAGGTGGACTTTCTGGTCAGCCAGATGTATGCTGGAGAGGAGGTGTGGCGATCTGGAGGTTAACGCGAGCTCGCGAGCTCGCGATTGGCGCGACCTCGCGGGCTCCTCGGGCTGAAAGCACTGGCAGGTGACATGCTGAAGAACTGTTGCTAGCTCGCGCGGCCTGGATGGCCTCGCGAGCTGGGCTTGCAACTGTTGACTCCGTCTTTGGGCTTTCTGGGCCTTTGCTCTGTTCAAATTAAATGGGCGTGTACTGTTGCTAGTTGGGCCGAACCAGAAAATGGGCATAACAACAACAATGTCACTAACTTATTTTAATAAAATAGAATAATTGAACCAAAATTTGAAAAAAAAAAACCTACAACATATTAAATTAAATTAAAAGACAAAAAGATAAAGATTAATTAAAAGGTCTCCTTAGTTTATATAAGAGATAGATGATGCATATTAAATTATAAAAAAATAAAAAATATATATGGAGATCGAATTAATTTGCAGATTGGATATCCATCCAGACAACAATTGAGATCTCTATTGCTAATGGAGATCCTAAGTCACGATATTTCCACCACAGTGGAGATTCTAGGCATTGGGATCTCACTTGAGAATCTCTATCATCCACCTTGTAAGAAAGAAGGTGATAATCCAATCTAGAAATCGGATCTCCATTTAGAGGTGTCAATTGGACAAGTTTGGCCTAAAATGTTAAGATTTAATTGGGGTTTAGGCCCTAGTATGTATAGGACCCAAAAACTTTTTTGAGGCCCAACTCTTCACAGAAGCCCTGTTTTGAGCGGGCTTGAGTGGTCTACTAGGCTTAAGCATTTTTTTTATAATGAAAAACTTCAATTTTTTTTCATGAGTGTCGATATTCGCTGTATGGGCATTCATCCCGTTAATTTTTTTTAAATGTTAAAAGCTTGTAATCACACCCTCCACGAATTATTAATATATTATTTTCTTCTTCCGAACCTCCATCACCACCATCATCATGCTCTTTCTCAAAAAGATATCATTTCTTCTCACAAACTCAAAATCCCCTACACTTTCTATCACTTTTTCCCTAACAGAAACATCCACCACCACAACATTTACCTGTTTTTGACCTTTACAAGTCCTCTCATCAAATTCCCATAAACTAAACATAACCAGAACATATTAAAAATGAATGACAGGAGTACAGACCTTGGAAGAAGATCGAATTGTTGAAAATTTGTTGATATTGGATAGTGTTATATTAAGTTATTAACACAGGAAAAAAATTAAGAGAGAGAAGTTGATATATAATAAAGAACATCATGTATAATTTATATGAAATCACAAGTAAAGCTAGTAGAATCCCAGAAATCTTTGAGTGAGAGAGGACCTAAAATAGCAAGGGAAGCTCTAAAACTTTAAGATCAAAACAAGAATTATATGTTTAAAAAAATAAAAAAAAGAATTATTTGGATGAGCGAGACCGACTTGAACGACACAAAGAGAGAAACTAGAGTTTGGTCTTGTAATAATCAGATTGTAACTGAAAATATTGACAAGAGTGCACGTCCGGAAAAAGGGTTAAAGGATAATATTGGAATTTTAGAAATAATTGTATTTTGGGGTGTACATACAATTTTAGAGGGGTGGAAATATAGCTGCTCTTTTTTCAATTATTTTCTTAGGCCCAACTTTATCCACAAGCCCCGTTTGAAACGGGCTTGGGCAATCTATTTCTCTTAGGCTTTTCTTTTTCCATGTAAAACTTTTAATTTTTACAATTTTTAAACTTGATTATGCCGTCAAGCTTACGCCTCGGAGCTCATGAGCAAGGGTAAACCACGGGTCATGCTTGGGCCACTGGGCCTAATTGACACCTCTATCTCTATCAACTCATCATTTTTTTTTACCTCCAGCGTCGACAGTGGAGATTTACTATTTGTTCCTTTTCCATAATGTTTTTATGTTCTTTTCAAAAAAAAATTTGAAATTGAGATCTAAAAGACCAAAATACCCACAGATATGTTAACTTTGACCACCATCAACAAATCCAGGAGAGATGTCAGCTTTTGGAAATGTAAATTCCGCCAATAATTAGGCAAGAGTCGTATAGGTTGTGTGTAATTACTTCGAAATATAAACCAAATCCACCTCTATGTTTATATAATGAAAAGAAAAAATAAACGTAACCAATATAATTGGTTAATATCCATAAGAGATGAAAAATTATTGTTAACCCTTAGATTAAAAAATGATGACATATATATATATATATATATATATCACTCGATTGTTTAAAAACTATAAGAAATTAAAAACGTGATTACAAGAGATTGGTCCAACCTTAAAATTTTTATATCTTACATAAGTGAGATTGTGGATTAGGGTCAAATTACCTTTCCACAACTCTCAAATTATAATAACAAAATTCAAATTGTAAAGATGTTTTTTCCCTATTAGTTTAAGAATTAATCTATTAATTAATCTCAATATCATAATGAATTTGAGCCGATGGTTTTTTTCTTTACGGTAAATTCTTATAATAGAACATTTACCAAAAAAGCATGAGTTGTAGATCATTAACAAAAAAGAGACACACTAGCTCGAAATTTATCGACCTCATGTGATTACAATATGTACATGGAAATTCAGGATAGATAGCAGCATGCATCAGTTAAAATTGGGAACAGAATATTTCTAAGGCATGTTATATAGATCGAAATTCCACAATGTCAAGTACAATGAAACGAAATATGATGTGATAATGCATTTACATCACGTACAAAATCACTTGTCAGTATTTGAAATAAACATCTAGAATAAGTTTTGAGATATAAAATATTCCCCATATAAACATATTAGAAGAACTCACTATCAGAGTAGAGACTTTATTTCAGAATAAAATTTGATTTGATTGACAGAAAGATGAGAAATGCAGCAAAAAGGAAAATGCTTTTCAAACATGATGTAATTTCATAAAGATACTTCAGATTGAACTTTAATACATTGAATTTCATGGTTTTGAAAGTTGAAACATTTTATTGGACCACTGGATTGAGTTAGATGCAACATAAATATTATTTCTAATGTTTGGACCATTTTTAATTCCACAAGTATCCAACTAAACTGAGTGTGACCTTTTAAGAATTCTCGATCAAGTGGACCATCTTCTAGGATATGGTCATGTCCTCAGTTCATGTGGCTCCAATGCACCAAATGAATACCCTCCATTCGTTGCAAATCAGATAACAGAGTAGCTGATCATCTTTACTATTCAGTTTCATCGTGACCCACAACATAGCACTAACTCATAGATGCCATTGCATTGCCACGTGTAAAATGTGTACGTAGCAATCACATAAAATTGGAAAAAAAAAATGAAGAACAAAGGAAAAACAGTCGTGGTTGTAAAGATAGAAAATTTTCTTTATCTCGTGACATCATTTGCATGATTTAAAAATTTATTATAGGACAAATTTGATAAAATTGCATAAATATGACATGTTTGACTATAATTACATGAAACCTACCTCAACTTTTAAAAATCCAACACGTATAACCTTCCTGTTAGTAAGGCACCGTTAAGTAAAATATAAAATGATCAAAATATCCTTCAATTGCAAAGTCAAACTTAAAGTCAAATTTTTATTTTTTTTAAAAAAAAAATTATGATTTTGATACTTTTATCAATTTATTTTTTAAATTAAATATTGTTCATTTACTTTTAATTCGTAATTTTTTCTAGTATTATATTAATAACAAATTGTATAGATAAATGAAGATTAAAGTCACAAATTTTAAATTTTATTTACATTAAAAATTTAAGTTGATTTATATACTCCAGCCTTTAAAGGATTTACAAGATTTTCTTGTTTATAAGTATTACTAGATACTTTTATAGGATATATGTCTTACAGGTTAAAGGTTTCAATACAGATTTTTCACTCATATTTGAAGGTTTGGACATGTGTGTACACTTCATATTAAATAATAATAATAATAATACTTTGCTTTTTTTTTTTTTTCAAAAAAATTCATATATTTATTTTTTTTTTAAAAATATAATAAATAAATAAACAAATAGATAATTGAATCAAAGGGTATTATTATTTAAAAGGAAAGGCAAAAACATATCCAGAGAGATCCCCATATTGGAAAAAGCACCCCATAAGCTTGCTTGTGAAACAGAAGAGGGAAGATCCACCATTATCGTGGGTTCAAGATCACCTTAAGTGTGATCCATTCCGCCTCCTGCCTTTGCTTTCCCTTTTCTCTTCTTTTTTAAGACCATTATATATCTTTACACTAATATCATTTGTATTAGAATCTCGACCTCTCTCACCATTCTCATCTTTTGTATTCTACAAGCTGCCTGCCCTTGCACTTTCCACCGCGTGTGTCCCGTGTGTCCCGTGTACGTGTATTTATAGGTCTTAAATCTTAATAGCTAAGTATTTGACTTAATTATAAATCTGCTCATAAAATGCTTGTGCTTTCAATGTTAATCGTGCACCTCTATGTGCTTAATATTTATAGGCCCTTTTGAGATTAGATGCCGATCGAATTATATTTTTAATGGGAATGAATTTATACTATATACAATTGTATTGTCATTCTCAAAAAGAAGAAGAATATGTTTGGAACTTTGGTATAAAATGATGTAAATTTGGTTTTTCTTTGTATTGATTATGTAATATTTAAGAACATGGTCCTTCTTTATGTATGATAAGAAAATTAAATGTCAAATAATATGTATTTGGATAGATTTGGATGCTTAGGATCTCTTGGATATGTTTTTTAAATTTTGTCTGTGTTTCATAAATTTAAGATAGATAAAGACATGTGGTTGATGTTATATTTATAAAATCAGATTCGGAAAACATATCATTGATGAAATATTAAACTATGTATGGTTTCAGAAAAATACATAAAATGTTCTTTTCAATTTATTTCGAAATTTATATTTAAATTAAACAAGCTGATTCAATCTTAAAATGTTTAACATGTAATTTTTTATTTTAAAATATTTTTAAAAAATTAATAAAATATTACATCTGAACCTTCAATTGCTTTGAAACTGAGAACTGATAATTCTTTCTTTTTCTAGGTAAACAAAACCATAAACTTATTCAAAAAAAAAAAAAAAAAAAAACCCATCAGACTTAGCCCAATTTTCAGTTGTATTTGTAAACCGCCATGCTTAAGTTGACAATAATTATAACTATTTAAGCATCAGATTCTTCTTCAATTAAAAAACCATACCAAATTATTAATTTTCTTATTTTAAAATATTTTAAAAAAACTTAATAAATATTACATCTGAACCTTCAATTGCTTTGAAACTGAGAACTGATAATTCTTTCTTTTTCTGGGTAAATAAAACCATTAAACTTATTTCCAAAAAAAAAAAAAAACCGTTAAACTTAGCCCAATTTTCAGTCGTATTTGCAAACCTCCTTGCTTAAGTTGACAATAATTATAACTATTTAAGTATCAGATTCTTCTTCAACTAATAAAACCATACCAAATCATTAATCAATCGACGGTTACATGAATGATATCTGCATCACAGCAACCCTTCTTTTTAAACTCATCAATTCATCAAGTCTCTTAACCAAAGTTGTCTCTTTTTGACTTTTCTATTCCTTTGACTATAAATCAAACAGACCTTTGCATGCCACTTTGGCGCCTCTAATCCTCTTAAATGTTCTAATCTAACCAAATTTGTCTCCACTAGCCAGTTCAATTCTTTAGAAAGAAAACAAGTAATTAAAAAAGTTGAATTATTTTATACAATATATAAACATCAAAGTGTTGGCAGCATTTAGTTATACTGGCATTGGATCCCTTTAAAAAAATGTGTTCACACCCATAAATCTATATTATATGCTTATAAAATAATTAAACTAAAAAAATTCCCATTCAAAAGACAAGTAAACCAAAGAAAAAAGTAGTAATGACCCTCGTAAGCTTGATTACGACATGAGTGTTACAACACAAAAAGATTTTCATTTTGTAAATTTTATGTAGAAAATGGCTTTAAACATCTTTATGTTGGTGGGAAAAACTTTCTCTTAAAGTTAAATAAACAAACAAAAAATTGAAAGGTGTATGTATATAGATATTGCTGTTCTCTTTCTGGCTTGTGAAAATGGACGGATAAGACCTAATCTTCAGTCAATGATGCAGCACTGTCACCGTTGATCTGATGAGAACATATTCGATCTCCTTTTCTCCGTCGCCGCCAAAGGCAAAGCTAGTCTTACGTGGGCGTGGATTTTACGCGCTGACTTAAATATTTGCATGCACATATATTTGTGAAAACATCCATGTCCGACAAAAAGCCGTCCTGGTGGTTCCCATTGTGGGACATGCTCTGGCCAATCGGGTCTCAGAGCTTGACTGCCATGTCAATTTGCGGGATCCACTTGCTGTCATTTCTCTTGTCAACCAGAAGAATTCTATCAACTTTTAGAATTTTCTTTTGTGGTATGAAGTATGAGCTGACGGGAGGATTTTGTGTGTTGTGTTAATGTAAAGACTTTGATCAGGTTTTGAACCAACGGCTGTTGATAGTTTTGAGCATGGACATGCATCCTCCCAGACAACTTTTATCAGATCAATGGATTTGGATGGATTCACTCTTTTTAAAGGTAAGGGTAGTTCAAATCAGCATCTGATCAGTTAGGTTAGGTTAATTTCGAATTGATCAAAAAAAAAAAAAAAAAAAAAAATGGTGAGATCGATTTATTGACAACTTGGTTGATGAAATTTTTTTAAAAAATTTAAGATGCATGTATCTAGTAACTAGGGAGTTAATTGTGACGATCAAAACTTAAGATTCTTTATAACAATACTAAATTTAAGATCCAAGATCTCAAAACTATGTATAGATATTTATTCTTCTGTGAATTGAATTGTACTGATAACCATATATTTCAAAGTTGAATTTTGCTAAAAACCATCAAAATCGCGCGATAACGTTATTCTGATTGAATTTATTGCCTCTCTAGTGCGATGAGCCACAATAAAGTGGTGGAATGAGATATATATTTTAAAAGCATATTTGATTTGTAATATATATAACGAACGCATGCAACAGCAAAAGTTCAAAGACATTCGTTGGTACATGTTAAAAAAAATCTGGATATATTCCTGAAGCTTATTTAAAATTCACAATTCATGATAAATATTTTCTTATTTCATAATAATGTCAAACTATTCGCAGACTATGTTTTAATTTTAAAAATCAGTTGACAAGGAGAAAACGAAGTTTCGTGAGCAATATTATGATCATTTCCATGTTCAATATTTGCATTTCCGATCCTCTTCAAATTTCGCCTAACCGTTGTGTTAGCTTAATTAATAAAGTAGTAGGTCTGAAATCTCAAGCTACTTTATAGTACCATTTTCTGATGTGATGTGACTAGAGGAGGGTGCGGTGGTGGTGGTGTTTGTTTTTGGCTCTCTGTTTACAACTTTTGCGGGTCCTGGTAGGAGTTGGACCGGAGCGATGCAACTTTAAAGAACACAATTTGACTTGTTTGTCGTTTAGTGGTTGAAATGTCTTTTTAAGCTGTTAATACTTTGAACCTCAATTGTTATTGTTGTATTTTGGTTTTAAATTACGAGTTTTTGGAATACGAGGATCATTTTTGATATGATTTTCTTGTTTCATATTGCGTATAGAAGCATCCAAAAGAAAATGGCAACGTCGTCTTTCCATATATTAGACTTCTTTCTTATTCTTGGATACCGAATTGCCTTTGAAACTACAAGGATCTTGAAGAAAAGTGATCATTTTGGTTTATATGTCAAAAGTGATCATTTTGGTTTACATGTTGTTTGAAAAACATAATTAATAAGTATATATTTCCTGTCTATCACTAAAGAATTACCAAATACTTCAATCTTCAAACTTAATGTTTTGTTTAACTTCATCCATTGAAATAACGAAGTGTAATAATATTGTCAAATGAAAAGATCAAAACCAACACAAAGCACATGAAAATTTTCTAAATCGTGAAATTATTAGTCTAAAGTTTTTAAAATAGCTGTCAAAACGATATCGGACAAAAAAAAGAAAGTATGGTGCATGCAAGTGATGATTTGTATCAATAGACAAGTGAACATAGCAAAGTTTTGGAGTTTAATAGGAACCATTAGTTATCAGTACTTGAGATAATATATACCCTTTAAGGACGACTGAAAGGTGAAAAAAAAAAAAGAAGGAAAAAGAAACCCTAGAAGCTGTGCTGACAAAAACGAAGCTACGAATCCCACAAAGCAGATAACGAAAGCAATGACTTGAGTTAGAAGCTTCAAAGGAGATAAATTAAAAAGTGTGTAGAGGACTCTGACTTGTGTCGAGCATGTTATGTCCATTCATGTCTCTGATGTATAATAGATAGCATCATAGTACACACACACACACACACACACATCACACACTCGCAACCCCCATGCACATATACACACGCAAAGATAAAAAGCCCGCAATCATAACCCCGAAAAGCCACTCCTTCTCTCCCCACCACGCTTTCAAGCAATCAACAACCAAAGAGAGAGCTCTATTGGCTACTTTCTCTCTCTCTCTCTCTCTCTCTCTTCTCCAAGCTATGAGAGTTCCTGTTCAACCACCACAAATCGACCAATCTTCCACCCCAAAACCACCTTGCAACGTCAACAACAACAACAACGCCATCAACGTGGCACCACCAAACATAAGCCTGGCAGGTTCGTGTTACGAACCCACTTCGGTTCTTGAACTCCGGAGTCCAACCCCTATACCTGAAAAACCAGCACCCACTGCCACGTCAGACGTGTCAACCGCCGTCGTCCAATCGGACCCTCCTCTGGTTGAGTTGGACGAGCATGCAATTCGTAGCATGGACTGGGATTCCATCATGAGGGAGCTGGGCTTGGATGACGATTCTGCCCTCACTTCCTTCAAGAGTGGTACCAATATCAATATCCATCCTCAGTTGATCACCCGTTGTGACCCTCATCAAATCCAACACAGCCTCAACGAGTTCTCTCCTTATCATCACCATCATCATCATCATCAGCCACCTGATTCCAATTCCCAGTTAATTAATCATTCTGATTTTACTTTTAATGTCCCTGACACGTACTCTAACCAGAACCAAAATTTTGGTCACGTTTTTGACAACATGCCTAGTAACAGCAATAATTGTAACGTGGGTTTGGATTTCATAGACGAACTAATCCGAGCCGCTGACTGTTTCGACTCAAACGAGTTACAACTTGCGCAGATGATATTGGCGCGGCTCAATCAACGTTTAAGAGCACCAGTCGGTAAACCACTTCAACGAGCCGCCTTCTTCTTCAAGGAAGCTCTCAACTCGGTCCTTTACGGGTTAACTCGGCCGATTCGGCTCTCGTCATGGTCCGAAATCGTGCAGTCTATTAGAGCCTACAAGGCTTTCAGTGCTATCTCTCCTATCCCCATGTTCACTCACTTCACGTCCAATCAAGCCCTCCTTGAGTCGTTGGATCGAGATGGAACATCATCGTCACCGTTGATACACATCATAGACTTTGACATCGGATTCGGAGGGCAGTACGCTTCGTTCATGCTAGAAATTGCCGAGAAAGCTGAGTCTTGTAAAATGAATCCGGCGTCTCTTCGAATCACGGCTGTTGTACCAGACGAATACGCAAGTGAAACCAGGCTCATCAAAGACAACCTTATTCACTTCGCGCAGGAACTGAAGATCAGGTTCCACATAGACTTCGTCCTTGTCCGAATCTTCGAGCTGTTCTCTTTCAAAGCAGTCAAGTTCGTGGAAGGTGAGAAGACAGCTGTTGTTTTGTCTCCAGCTATATTTCGCCGCCTAGGTTCGACCAACAACGCCATCGCGTTCGTCTCAGACATAAGGCTGTTGTCGCCGAGCGTCGTCGTGTTCGTCGACAGCGAATGTTCGGCGGAGACGTCCCCAGCGGCGGCGGCGGCAGCCGGGTCTTTCAAGAGGGGCTTCGTGGGCAGTCTCCAGCACTACTTGAGGATGTTCGAGTCTTTGGACGCGGCGATAGGGGGCGGGGACTGGCCGAGGAAGATAGAGATGTCGCTGCTGAGGCCGAGGATAGCGGCTGCCGTGGAGGGGGCGGGGAGGCGGGTGGCGCCGTGGAGGGAGGTGTTTTCTGGGGCTGGGCTGAGGCCGGTGAAGCTGAGTCAGTTTGCGGATTTCCAGGCGGAGTTTTTGCTTGGGAAGGTGCAGGTGGGCGGGTTCCAGGTCGACAGACGCCAAGCTGAGTTGGTGCTTTGCTGGCACCAGTGGATCCTTGTTGCCACGTCAGCTTGGAGGTGTTAGCTAGCTAGGGTTTCATTCCTTAGATTTAGAAAATACGTAAAAACAAAAACAAAAAAACCTTGGGGTTGAATCGAAATCGAGGTTGAAAGGTGATGATGTAATTCAATGAAAAACCCAACTTCCATTTTTTTTTTAAAATGTTTTTGTCTTCTTGTTGGTGTATTATTACAAGCAGAAACTAAGGAGAGTGGAGGTGTAATTTTCATGGCATATAAATATATAATTATTATTGCAAGCAAACCCTCGATCCTGTAATAGATTTGATGTACAATATTGATGAAGAATTGTACTCTTTTTTTTTTTTTTCTTTCACTTACGTTAAAATGAAAGTGAATAAAAAGAGAGGATTTTCTAGGTTATACTTACATGGAGTTTGCTTATTCTATATAATTTTCAATATGCAAAATTGCTTGAGCTATTACAAGCATGCACGATAGGTAAATTTTCATGAAATTTGATTAAATTGTGTTGTTGTTCTAATGTTTAACCATTACAAGTAGGTGCAAATTTTCAAAAAAAAAAAAAAAAAAGACCTTTTATTTATTTATTTTAATCTGTGAAGGAAAAGTGAGGTTTTGTTTTTGTTTATTTATGTGAAGTCCTCATAGAACTTTAAAAAAAATTTAAGTTGCTACTTTATATCAATTAATGTCCTTTTCACATAATTCATATTATTGAGAAATATCCAGCTTTCAAAAAATAACCCAATAAACTTAAAAAAAAAAAAAATCTTTACAATGGTGTTTATATATTAGAACTTCTCCAACATAACAACTCATCAGATCAAGTCAATGAAACAGAAAGCTCACCAACAATTCAATTTCTTATGTGGTAGTTTGTGCCTGTCTCCAAAGACCCAGTGAGGATAATTTAAAACTTATAGAAGTATTATTATAGGAATATGCAACCACGGTCCAACCGCTATAAATGATAACAAGTTTTATTTTATTATTATTATTATTTGTGGGATTGGAGTATTAAATTCAGAGAAAACTACACCTAATAATAAGCTTTTATTCAATTATTACTATTATTATTTTTTAATTAAATTATTTTTATGGTGGGGAAGAGACATTCAATTGATAAAAAATTATCTACAACTTGTATTTTAGGATAAGGGTGAAACTTGAATTTTGACCGAAGTGCTCAACCACTTCTTGGTGGTGTGCAGCTCATTTAATATACTAAATATATTAATATCTTAAATTTGATTGCATGAAATTTTAAAAAGAATAATGTTATACTATAAAAAAGTTTGTCAAATGATTCGATGAATTTATATATAATTATCACATCATCAATATATTGGATAGGATTCCCAAAATTAATGATGCTAATCTTTATGAGAGCAATTTAAGTTTGAGTTGTATGAGAGAAAAAAATTTTTGGATAATTCATTTTTTCAAATGTTTTCATTAGATTATTAAAAAATGGTAGAGAATCCTTACTCAATATAATCTCAAAATTAATATGATTAGCTTAACGCATCGTTTGAATAAATTTTTGAATAAATTTTGTTGGAAATATAGCCTCATTTTAATATAATAATAAATAAAAACATCAGGTCACTTGTTGTAATCAATCTGTTTTTTGATAATAATTTGTCAAAATGTAAACAGCCAAAAACCATCCTACACTAAAACGACACCGTTTTATCTGCTCATCTAAATAACTCAACAAGGGAAAATAGATAAAAAAAAAAAAAAAAAACAACGAAAGCAAATAATTAATAAAAAATTGTAAAAATTAGTGCAGATTAAAGAAAATGTAATATAATAGGTGTGTTTGTTACCGGGTTCTCTACAGGTATAACTTCGATGGCTCTTCTCGGATCCAGCTTCACAAACGAGGTTCTCCAATCCTCTTCCGATTTTCAATTACAGTTGTTTCCAGCCTCAATTTAATTAATTTTGATGTTTGACTTATTTTATTTTTTGATTTGTAGGTTGGATTGCGGTTGCTTCTTTGTCCACTTGGTTCTAACATTGTAATTCGAACAGCATGGTGATTTATTTTTTCTTTTAAAATTTTGTAATTTGCTCATCAAAAATTTTAATTTTAATTCTGATTGAGATTTGAATGCGAGATTGTATACAGCTGTACGGTGGGGATTGGTTTGCCTGTTTACTCTACATTCAAGGCGATTGAGAGAAAAAACGAAGATGAGCAACAAAAGTGGCTCATGTATTGGGCAGGTCGCAAGTTTGCTTGATGCTTTTGTGTGTTGTTGTGTTGTGTATAGCAGTCTTAGTGTTTAACCTGTTATGATGCTTTGCATTAGCCACTCGAAATTAGTGAATAGATATTCGGTTTTAAAATGATCTTCTGGATTTATAATGGATGTTTGGTTATAGTTTAAGTAAGGAAGGAGTTTGGATGTTGCCAGTGGATGTTATATGAAGCCGTCTGTTGCGCTTTGTAAAATTGAGTGCTAAAAATTGCGTTGTGTTACAGAAGTGTGTGGCTAAAACCGACTCGTGCTGCTGACTGTGACTAGAATTTTTGTTGGTTGGATTATAGAATCAATGTTTAGATAGAGTATTGAGTTTCTCAAGTGATATTTTGATCACTAAAGTCAGAAGAAGGGACTAGTTGTGGAGGAGGATTCATTGATGTTGAATTTTTACAATCAATCAGAAATTAAGGCACTAGTTTATATATGAGTAGTTTTGTCTTCGAGAACCAAGGAGCGGTTTTGTTTAGCTCACTGAATGGTGACTGCAGCATACTAGGTTGTTCTGGATTCAGTAGGCTGTAGACAAGTTTAATTAAAAAGTTGCTGTGATTCTGGTTAAATTACATGTACTTTGTTAATGATTTACTAAGGCATGAATTGGGTAGAAGTTAAACTCCTATTTAAGAATGTTTCTTTCTAGGACAAGTTAAGATGCAAAGTGAAACCATATAAAGAATGTTTTCTTCTAGAATGTTGACATGTCATATCTGTAATTCCTGATCTCTATGCTTTAATTGTGTTAATTATTCTTCTTGCTTCTTATATGCAGTCATGTCTTATCATTTGATGCTGGTAGTGATATCCCCAGATAAATAAGTAGTGATTGCTGCAATATGTATGTCGTCGGGTTATGGCATTATTACACTTTTTGAACATGTTCAAGTGACTGGACAGAATATAGTCAATGGTTAACGTAATAAGTCATGTGCTTAATTTGGGTTAATTTATGTAATTTTGCTTTTGTGGTCTCTGGGTTATAACATGCTTAAATTACTCCAATGGCATTTGTCGTTCATGCTTAATGAAGATTTGATGGCACATTTCCTTCTCGTATTGCAGCTTATGGGTCTTTCAGCATTGTGGAAGTGTTTTCAGACAAGCTTATTTCTTGGTAGAGCTTTTATTTCAAATGCATTTCCATTTTGCTTATAAAATCGTTAAATGTTAAATCTCAAGAAGATATGCATGTGATACTCTACTGGACATTTATGCGTGCACTGATTTGTTATATGTTCTTGTCCAATTGCAGGTTTCCCATGTATTATCCCCTCAAATTTGCATTTCTTGTTTGGCTTCAACTACCATCTGTTGATGTAAGTTTAAACACCTGTTAATTTAGCATGTAGTGAAAAAAGAGGAAGAAAAATCACTAATGACACTTATCTGGGATAAAAGTGCCCTTTGACTGTATGTCTCCACTCTAGTTCTGTTTGATACAGATGCTTTCACCAACTTTGATTATACACTGCCTGACGGATTGGTGTGTTAAATTCTGATGGGGTGAACTGATAAGAGTAATGGATTTGTTTGTTTTTTGTTCAGGGATCAAAGCAATTATACAGGAATCACCTACGTCCATTCTTGTTGAGGCATCAAGCTAAAGTTGATCAAGTTGTGGACCTTGCATATGGTGAAATTGTATGCTACCTATGTCTATATTATGGGCGCTATAATTTATGTCAAGTGTGGAGCACTGGCAGTTATGCAGCCCCAGCTGGGGCTAGGTTGGGATTGGGCCAGACCTACAGGTGGAACTCTTTTTTTGAAAATCCAAATTACAGAACCGCTCCTATCCTAGAAAAATAACAACTCCAACCACCCCCTCACCAAATTACCACCAGAGTAGATCCTCCACCTTCTACCCCTTCACTTCCTTAGTTACATGTATTATCGTCGTCTCGGTGATGGGTGTTTTTCTATCTCTTTTAGTTTTCTTTCTTTATTCTACCGGGGCAGAAAACAAATAAATGTAACTAAGGGAGTGAGGAAGGGAGTAGGTTGGCGATCTAATATGCTAATTATTTGGTGAAGGGTTGGTGGAGTTAATAACAATAGGGTAGTTTGTTGATTTTTCAGGATAAAGGCAGCTTTGTAATTTCTTGCGAAAATTTTCAGCTGGGGCAAACCAGGCCTAGACACAGCCTAGCCTCAACTTGGGTTATGTCTTGAGGATATGAGTCCATTTGGCTGAATTGAAATCCAGTATTACTGTGAGATATGTATAAGAAGATAATATTCTGAACAGCTGATTTTTCTTTCAGTTATGTTCACTGAATCATGTTGGTAGATTAAATCTCTAGTAATGACTAGTCATGAAATTTTTTTCTGAACTTTTGATTTCTACCACTCAATTCACATGGGTTCATCTCCCATTTGTGCTGGTAGTTGAGGCTGGGTAGTTGAAATTGAGTAGTCACAGAAAACAACTTCAGGACCAGGCCATATTAGAGAAGGGCCTTATGTTGGTATACAAGATCCTTGAAAGTAAAATTATTTTCACTTATATTAGAGATACTAGATGCAAGAGTGTGCATCCATGTTTCACTTTCTCAGATGAAACACTGATTTTAAAGGCAGTTTTCCATTTGCTAAACTTGCAGGTGAGACTGATCAGCACACACCAAGCAGAAATTCAATTTGCAAGGACTATGCTCTTGAAGATTATTGGGACAGGTAAAATGCCAACTTCTATCTTACTGCTGTTAATTTTTACCAAGACTGATACTTATTTTTTTGTTTCGTAAACCAGCGGACCAGATTTTCAGGGGCATGGTTAAACCAGATCCAGCAGGAGGACTCAATGCAATTGAAGGCCCGCAAACAACCATCTCAGATGTAGAATCTGATCATGAGGATTGATGATATTCCTTACAAAAGAGTTTTGAAACCCCTTTCTCCCCACTCTGATGAGGTAGCGCTATATTACTTTTTGTCACGAGGCTCTCATTTAGTCTAATTGGTACAAGGATATCTCTTGATAGACAGAGTAGGGTTTAGTCAGCTTTTGTAATTAATGTTTGGTACGTATAGAAGCGTTTCTCCTCTGAGTCTGTTAATTTGCAATCGAAATTGATCATGACCCTTAGCTTGACGTGGAAGCTCTTGTTATGGTTCTTGGTTTTGAAAATATAGTTTGGTTCGTACTTGAATAATTGAATTGCATTGCCTTATACATAAAAAGCAGATTTAATTAAGTGATGTTCAATCAGGCCTTGTGCTATACAGCATTCTCGTGCGTGTCATTTACACCTATACCAAAAATGTATTAAAAAAGTTAAAAAATTCAAGATTTCCGGATAGATATTCACTGAAAAAAGAGTTTGACAATAAAATTGGACACCAAGTACGGTAGCACACGTTCGAATGCAAACTTAATACATTTTCCTTTGTCAAACACTAGCAATATTTGCGGCAACAGGGTTTTTCTATTTTGTTGTTTCTCTGAATAGGATCAACCTAAAAACTAAACAAACTGAAAAACACAGTGCAACTGCAGTCACTTGATTTAATGTTCAATTACTGTCCAAATCGATAAAACAGAAATTACAGTTACAAAGGTTGGGTTAAGTGTATAGATTAGTAAGAAAAATAAATGTTCTATGCTCACTAAAAGCCAAGGTCAAAAATTCCCGGAGACCCAGAAATTTCTGGTCTGAGCTATAAGTTATCTATTCGTGTTTGCTATTAACTATTGCCTTCATCCCCGCGAGACTGAAGAACTGAACCAGGAGGGTTGCTCTGTTCAAGGTTAGCCAGTGCCTCCGGTCCACACAATCGAGTTAATTCTTCCTGCAGATATACGATAACACAACACTATATGTGGTAATTATGTGTATAAATGACAATAAAAAAGCTTACATAATTAGCAAGAAATTAACTAGTATTACGTTACCATATGAGATCATCAGTGGATGAAATAATCAAATTCAATTGGGTAAGAATGTCAGACCTTAATTGAATCATTTTCTGACGAAAGCTTCTGACAATCCTCAGAAAGCCTCTGCAACTCCTCTCGAAGGCTGCGATTCTCACTGTTCAACGTCTCAACCCTGGCTTGTAGCTCTTCACATTCGGCCTGGTTGCAATGATAAAATTGATGACAAACTTGCCAAGAAATATGTGAATAGATGGGAACAAATGATAAACAGGAAAGAGTCACCACAACACCTGCTTGCGTAATCTTGACCTTCTGGCTGACTCCCTGTTAGATTGCTTCCTTTTCTGTCTTTTCAGTTCCCGTTCATCCTGTAGGAATATAAGGCGGCAATTCAGTAAAAAGACAAACTTTCTGGCTTTACAATTTAGCCTAATGAACTTGAATCATGAGGATGAAGCTGATAGGACAAACAAAACTTCACATTGATATGGATCTGAAAGGTGATATAACACCCTTCGCAGAACCAAAATTACTTACCGGAGCAAATACTTTCATTAAAATAAGCAAAATGAGGAGCCATTGTCGGTCAAGCTATGTGTGTAAGTGGAGGTTGTTATGCTGATTAATAATTTTGTTATTAAATTAAAGAGGATTAAATATATAATGTCACACAATCCAAAAAAAATGCTGAAAAACCAACCCAAATGATGTGGTAAGTGATTTGTTTCTTTTCATGGCATTCACTGCATCCTCCAATGATTTATTTGGGAATGGCAAGGCATTTACCATATCATTAGGCTTGGTTTTTTAGGCTAATTTTTCAAGCTGTGTAGTATTACTGATTAAGAATAGTGAAAGAGCACTATTAATAAGCAATTTAACAAGTAACTGCAGGGGCCATACTTGAATCCATTGGTCATTCATTGCGGAAGCAACTGCTGCTGAACCCCCAGATGGATTTGGCCTCATTTTGCAGCTCCGGCTGCAGCAGAAGACGGATTCCAGAGGTCCATCCCTATGTTAAGATTAGTTGCAGGCATTGAGGCTACAGGCTTCCCAGGCACTGAAGCCTGAACTCCATCCGTGTTACTCCGAGCGTTGGCTGTGAAGAAAGTTACCAAAATAAGAAACTTATAACGGCAAATAAGATGAGGTGGGAGCCGTTTAAGATGAGAAGAAACAGGAAAGCCTTACCTTCCGCTAGCATCTGATCAAAGCTGCCCTTTTTATTCCCAGCGAAGTCCTAAAGAAGGAAAAATCAGCTATAAGTTCACCAGAAGAAAATAGAATCATTATTTATTGAACTGCATTGGCTTTTTTTTCTTCTAAAAATGAGGCAGCAGGTAGGCAGCCAACAGTGCCTTAGATTTATTTACAATGGAATATTGAAATTTTAACACAATCAAAAGTATTACAATTTGGACTATGTATGCATAAGATGAGATAATAACAATCCAAACGAACTGTAAGGGCATCAGTGACTTCTTTTAGCCATTTCCAATTGAATGATTTTAGCACTCTGACGATGATAGGAATAACTTTGCAGATACCTGCAGGTTACCATTCTCATCACTTGCTTCAGACGAACCCTCGCTACCGCTTTCAGCACTGTTTAGAAGCCAAATTAAAATTATCAGATGACAATGCACCAAAACGGAGGAAACAGATTATTTGACTATAAAAACATGTGGTTGAGATTATTGTAAGAAAAATATACCTTTGGGAGACACCATCATTCCCTGAACCTGAAGCTGCCTTTCCCACATCTCCAGCCTTGCCTCCAGAAGTTCCCTTGGATTTTTTAGCAGAGGCTCGGTCCTTTACTTCAACGCCCTTTGTTTCCAGCTCTGTATTTGTCGGTGCTGAGATTGGAGTCTACAAAAGAAAGTTGAAAAGGAAATTAGAAGATAAACTACACATAATGAACCATAACATGACAAGACCATTGGTACAACTTACAAGTAATCTAGCAGTCGAAAAGGAAGTGCTCACAATAAAAAAATTTATTAATTAAATTTACCGTAGCCATGTTAGGATGGGCATAGACTCCACCAGGAGGATACATAGCTGGGTATGGAACTGGTGTCCCATATGGAGGCATTAATGGATGCTGAAAGATTGTCGAAAAGAAACATGAATAATAATCTCTCAGGTTGATAATGAAGAGACTATTATTGCTAGGACACGTACACACACCTCAACAATTCCAAATAAAAGAAAGTATTCACCTGGCTTCCCCACAGATAGGGGTGAGGAGTTGGAGAAGCAACAGTTGAGGCAAAAAAGGGAGGTGGTGTAGCCCCAGCACCATAAAAAGCCTATACAAGGAGCTGAACAGTAAGCTCGTAACATTACTTATCCAGACATAGTTTTATCTAGATGCTAAATTAACAAATTCAAAAAATATTTATAAACAACATAAACCTGCATAGAGCTTGACCAATCAGGATAGGCTGGCGTTGTTGGTATTTCCTGCAAGAGCAAAGGAGAGAGATTAGCAGTTGTGCTCTTTCCACTGTCCCAGTCAAATTCCTGGTTTAAAAGAGCAATGAAGATAGATAGGTAGACCTGAGTTGAAGAAGCTGTTTTTGAAGGCTTTGTAGGTGTGCTCTCGTCCCCTGCCCCCATTCAAACGAATTCAATTGAGACAATTAATTTCAAGACTTTATGATCTGATCTTCTGGTGTATCCTTAGTAAGAACTATGAAGCACCTGGAATCAGCATACCAAATAACAATATCAGAAAGTTTCCATGCATTTGCTTAAAGATTTTACTGCCAAGTATCATCGTTGACCAATAAACGAAGCAATTTGTATAAATATTAGAAATCAATATAAGGTAGGAAACAAAGCCTCTTCAAAACCAGCATAAGTGCAGAATATTCCAAAAGGAATTAGTCTATTATTAAATTAACTGCATGACTGCAGTTAATTACAGCTTTCCACGTTTTCTTAAAATGTTTAATCATAATACATAACTAACCATCATTCCTCACATCGCTGAATAAACGAGCACCATAACCTTGCACGCAAATCTCACGAGTATTGAATAACAATATCACATTCCTGGAGTGATCCTCCCATCTGCTCCACTTCTATCAGCTAGTTCCTCTCTGATCTTATCCTCATTCTTCACAGACAATTTTTTAATTATATACCATATATCACTCTTAGTGACTCATCCACTTAGTGTCTGCTCATGGTCAGATATGGATGGACCAAATCGTAAAATAAGGATAAGCACTTCAATAGTAATTATGAACTAGAGAGTATCAGAGTACTAAGGTACTCAGCAGTATCCCCAAAAAAGGCAAGTTATTGAAATCTCTGATCCAGCCTAAGTTTTGTAACATATTAATGATCAATTAATAAGCAAAAGGTTGCAGTTGATTGAGCTCTTTCAAAGCGTTCCCTCTCTTAGACAGATTGGTTAAGATAGAAAGTTTTACAAAATATATGGACATGCAACCAAATGTCACAACCATAAAGCCAGATAAAAAAATCCTTCTCAACTGAACAAGACCTAGTGCATTGCTCAAACTTAATATAAAATTATATATTTATGTAATTGACATGACTCTGAACCTCCCAAAACAGGATGCATGTTTCCTGCACCACAACGGCTACAAGACAAAAAGGAATTTGTATTTTTCTGGTTACACATTCAATGGGAGAAAGAAAACTTAAGTGCATACACTATAATGCTAAAGATAAAGATTTGAGATTAGTTTATGCTGGATTCAACAATATGAGAAAAAAAGAAGCAAGATTTTCAGTTATTCGGTCTATTGATGACAAAGAAGGGAAAAAAAAAAAAAAAAAGGTGATGAAACCGTATCGATAGTTAACACCTAAATTCACAAAAAAGGTGTGAAAACAAACTTAATACAGAAAGAAAAGGCACCAAAATATTTTTTTATGTCTTTACTTCTTTTTTTCACTTTCCTTTACCTTGTATACTCTCCTATAAGAAAACAAAAGAAGCCTACACACACAACAATCCCCTAGCTGGAGGAACAACCAAAGGAAGAAGACAACCTAAGAGTGGCGAGTCAAATGATTATATCAATATTCCCTTCGTTAGTGCTAATGATTGATGTATTCAAAAACCATCTTCTTCATGTCACATAACAACTTCCATAACATTTAATGCTTCCTCCATCAAATCACATAACATTAAGATATTGTTTATTAAATTTGTCACTTTTAGGTATCCAAACTCATATCCACACTTCTAACACCACCTAAAAGCCCACTACATACAATTAAAATCAAAGGCTAATTAGTAAAGGTATATACCATTAAATCATTAGTTTCCTTATATGGCCATTCCTTGCATGTTCTTCCTTCATTCTTACAAATCAAATTAGCATCAGCTTTACTAATTTCTAATATATAATAATAAACACTAACATAGAAAGTTTTGCCCAGTATTTGAACATCTTAACTATAAAATTATAACAAGAACACCACACATACACACATCTCAAAAGAACAAAGCAGAACAATAGAAACTAAATAAACTTTGAAGATTCATAGCCAATCATTCAAACTAAACAATCCCTCGTAAAGTCTTGGAAACTAACCATTGAAAGACAGCATAGAGAATCTACAAAAAGGGAAATTGATAACCACATCATGCAAAAACAAAGCACCAAAACTCAATCAAATCAGAACAATTAAACACAAACATATCACAACACTCAAAAGAGTGAATTTTGATAACATGCATGCACAAAGATGAGATTTTTCTACTTTAAAATAAAAAACAACTGGGAAATTTAAGATCCTGAAAACAAATCCATATGGATATTAAGAAGTCAAGACTTCAATAAGTCACAAATAATATATAAAATAAATATCACAATTCACAACTAAAAAAGAACAAAGTAATATGAGAAGATGAGAGAGAGAGAGAGAACCTGCTTTCATGGCGTATTGAGAGAGTGAGGTGGAAAGTCCAAGTGTATTTACTTATAAAAGCTATGAGAGAGAGAGGAAAAAAGGAAGACACCCAGATAGACCCTTCCTTCAGGATGTTTTTTTTTTTTAAAAAAATAAATAATTTTTCTTTTTTTGTCTCTAAAACGAAATCAACGGCTGAGATTTCATCTGGGATGGGAAGAATCTGGAAGGTAGAGATTCACAAACGTAGCAAATAAAGAAAGCACACGGATTCACCAGAACAGAGAAGAAACAATACAGTTTTTCTCTGGTTTTCAAAGTTTGGTGTCCTTTTCTTTTCTTTTTTTTGTTTTCTCTGTTTGTGCTGTTGTAACTGTTTGTGTTCTGTCTTTAAAACAACAAAAATCTGATCTGGTGTGCGGTGTCCAATAGGAGGAGGTGGACTTTGAAGTGATGATGAGACACGAGTTAGAAGTAGTAGTAGTAAGAGAGGGTATCCAGTTGGGTTGGGTTGGGTTAGGGTTTTATGGGTGACACGTGCGAGAAAGAGGAATCCAGCTGTCCACGTCTTACTGGATTAGGTTTTGACATTGCATCAACTTGTAATGACTCATCAAGATATATATATATATGTGCCAACTGTTCTGATAATCCTAATTTATGACCATGTGGAACCACGCTGTCTCTTGCTTTTTCACTCCGGTTCTTTCTCCTACGGTTCTCTTTTTCTATCTCCCTATGCCTGCCTGCCACGTGTTTACGTTCGTAGTTAAAAAGGTACTGTTTGAATAGATTATCCTCAACCCATCCATTAAAATTAAAATTTAAGGATAATCCTAATTTCTATCCTATTATTTGATAAATCATTAATTTTTTTTTTATAATTTATAAAAATCTTATTTTATTTTCCTATTAACTCTGTTAGTGAAAAAAAATTCTACAAGAAAAACCAAACTACCCCTTAATAAAAAAAAAAATTTTATATTTTTATGAAATAAAATTAAAAAAATAAAAAAGTGGAGATCCAATCTCTATCATCCACAAAAAAAAATGGACGGTGGATCTCCAGTGTATCATATCTTATATTTTTTTCAATGAAGAACATTCAAATAGCAAAAAAAATAAAAAAATCAACACAATGCACACACAAATTCATTTTCACAGTTTTGACTGCCTTTTTCATACGCACAACACATAGATTTTTTAAAAAAAAAAAATCAACAAAAACCATATCATCACCAAACTCCAACATTGAAACATCAAACTAAAAAAAAAAAAAGAACTCCAACACAAGATCAAACATCCAAGAACAATAGACACCAATATCAACAAACACCACATCAATGAACAATGTTCTTTTTCATGTTTCATCAACAAACATCACATCAATAACAACAAACAACTATATTGCATTTGAAAAAAAAAATGAAAAAAAAAAAAACCTAAAATTCATCATCTTCATTCTCAAAAAATTGAGAAAAAAATAAAAAGAATAAAGTTGAAAAAAATGGAAACATTGGATCTCCATTGCTAGAGAATAGGAGGTTTTCAACAAAAAAAATCCAATGGTCTCTATTGCTTGAAGACCATAGTCTTCACTCCAACGCGATGGAAATCAAAATTAATCTCCTCGCGATGGAGACCACCATCGCCAGGAGACCAATTCTGGTCTTTATTGCCTAGAGACCAGTTTTGGTCTCCAAATGATGAAGACTGTTGGGTCTTCTTCGTCGAAGACCAAGTCTTCGGTAAAGGCGACTTAATGTTCTCTATGTCGATGCCTGGTTTCCTATGAAGAAGAAGACGGAAGATGGAAGAAGAAGAAGAAGAAGAAGAAGATGGAATAAGAAGAATAAGATGGAAGAAGAAGAAGAAGAAGATGGAAGAAGCAAATGGATACAGTCAACTAGAAGGAAACGGAAAAAGAAGGCAACGAATTTTTTTTTTTCATTTATATAAATAAATTAATTTATTTGTTCAAAAATCGATTTTGATTTAATAAAATAATAATTATTATTATTATAATTTTTATTTTGTTTTGACAGTTTTGTCCTTCTACATAACGATTAAACATTGGTTTTTAAGGTCCAAGTTGACAGCAGGGGGTCTTTTTGGATATTTCAATAAAATACAGGAGATTTTTGGACATATTTACAAATCACAGGGGATATCAACCATTTCTCAAACCAAGAGGGATTTTGGTTATTTCATTAAACTATCAAAGCCAAATTCGGATTATAGCTTAAATTTATGGCTCCTTCCCATTAAAAAATAAATAATTTATATTTCTAAAAAAATTAAATTTATGCTTTAAATTAAATTTTTATTTAATTAAAAAAATATAATTCTAAACTAGAGTTACTTTGTATGACATAATTCATTCACTCGCAAAATTCGAGAATTATATATTTAAATGATGCTTCGAAATTAAAATATATGTTAAAATATTTAGCATTATTCATTTTAAAATAATAATAAATATAACAAATAGTTATGATGGTTTTAAGATTGTGAAATCCTCCATAGATAAATCATGATTTTTCTTTCTATTGAAACTATTATTCTTAATTTGTTGCTTAACAAATTACAAAGAATAAATTTAAAATCAAACAAATCTAATATATATGTTTTAATGCTACCTTTATCTCTTTGAAATAAGCCTCGGGCATCTTGATTTGATGATATCACATTATAATGAGTGAAATATATATATATATATATATTTCAAACCATATAAAAACTACAACTACCCATTTATTTTAGATATAAATTCCCTTTATACAAAGTCCAATATAATTACAACATACAATCATTCAAAAAATATATATATAATTACAACATACAAAACAAGTGCGTCATTGATAACAATCCACATTATCATCCAACGTGAATATTATCTTGGACATGATTGGACATAAATAATCCATTAACTTTTCAATAATTACAAAAATATATTTTTTGAATACCATTTTCAGGTCATGTCAACATTATCTTCAACTTTAAATTTAACCAATAATAAAATATTACTTTAATTAGCATTCCATAATATTTTGTTTGCATTTTTTTAGGTCCGAGCACGACAAATCGTTCACTGTTGTAAACTTGCAATGAAAAGCCTTCGCCGACAATTTTGTTTCTAATTAGTCTACTGTTAAAAAAAATATGCCATCCACCTTACACTAATGTGTGTGTTGAATGACACGTCGTCCAGTGATTTGGATTTGAAGTGCAAGTGATTGTAATTTGTCATTGGTCGAATATGCAGTGAAGGGAAAAAAATAAAAAGCATTATGACTTGTGAATGAAGTCACGTCCATCACTCATGGAAGTGGAATCTTAGTCATTTGATGTGTCAAAAAAATTCAACAACTTATTATTTCACAGGAGTCAATGTCATGCAGCAACCACTAGTTTCCTAGTTGGATTCATCTTTTCAAGCAGGAAATATTAGTACACTATCAACTCTACATCAACTTCAATGTTACATGATTTCACAGGCACCATGAATGGAAAATATAACCCCATCATATATGCATTACAATTCAAAATCATCTTTATAAGTGATTATACAGATAATTGATATGCTCATTCTAGTAGAGTCTAAAATATGGATCATGTATGTCACATCCCTCAGCAGATGCACAGAAAAATAACAAAGCGACTATGATCAACAATGGCTTGTGTTAAATTGGGTTCCATGAGCGCCGTGCCTAAGGCAAATATGTCAAATTGTAAGCATGTCTGGATGCATATATATCCACAGCACAGCATAGCAAGTTCTAATGAGGATTTAAATCCTTGTATCTTTTTTCTATGCTAGATTGTGGACAGAACATGCATAATGGAAAATTTTCAATTAATAAAATGGGCTGACATGAAAAGAACTAGGAATTTTATTTATAATTTTGCTTTTTCTTTTGAATTCCTATCAATGCTTGTATGTGGAGTCTGTAAAAGATGTCATGAAAACATGACTATTGACATTTCCTTATCTTGCTATGAAACTATTTGTAACAAAGGACACAAAATGTTATGTAATGATACATCTGCCTTCAACATGACTTATCATATTTCTTGATCAGATTGTAAAGCAGTTGCTAAGGCACTTGAAAAACCAGTTTATAGACCTTCTAAGTTTCTTGCCCTTCTTTTCTTTCTTGTTCTTCTTATCTGTCTCGCACTTCTTATCCATCTTTTTTACTGCAAGGTGAGCAGCAACAGAATCCTTTTTCCTTACAAGGTTAGCGACCAAAGAATCTTCTATCATTGCTTGGTCAGCGACTGAAGAATCTGCTGTCTGTATTCGGTTAGCATCAGAAGAATCTTTTTGTGCATCACGATTTGAATCTTCGGTCTCTGTCATATCAGCTGGGATTATCTCCGGTGGACAGAGCTTTTCAACGAGTTTCGTAAGAGTGACGGTGATTTCAGAAAATTCTGGTCGAACTTTCGGGTCCTCTGCCCAACAAGACTGCAATAACGCGGCAATGTCCTCTGGAAGGATCTCCAAGCTAGGCCTTTCATTCTAAAAGTAAGAATGAATTCAGTCAAATGTCTAAAGCATCTAAAAACATAGAGTTCCAGTCACACTTGGTTTCAACAAATAACAGAAATTTCTGGTAGCAAGAAAATTCGAATCCTAATTGTTGATATAAAATCTTGCAGGTTTTCAAATTCAAATTGGGTATATGAGGGATTCGATGGAGAGTAGCAGAATCTAAGAAAGTAATGACATGCGAATGAGCAAGTAATTACAATAAGTTTAGCATGTCATAGTGCTTTTTGCTCAAGGAAAATTTAGACTACTTACTTTGGCAGCAGCATATGCAATACTAATATTGTCTCGGCCTTTGAATGGAAGTCTGTTCGTTATCAATTCCCACATAACAATTGCAAAGCTGTAAACATCCACTTTGTGGTCATAGTGTTTCTTTACTCCATTTGGAATGGGGTCTCGACTGAATAACTAATTCAGATAAGAAAAGAATTAGATATAACAGAATGATTTGTTGCTGTGCAAAGTTTCTTAAACAAGAAAAGAAAGTACCTCTGGAGCCATCCACCGGTAGGTACCAGCTTCACAAGTCATCTCATCCATTACCTCTTCTCTAGCCAGCCCAAAGTCAGCCAGCTTGATTTGCTTTGTATCTTCTGTCAGGAGAATGTTGCCTGAAAGAAGCAAGGTAAGTCTGTGAATGTAGAATATAAGCAAAATAGGTTTTTATAATTTCAAAAGACGAGTCATCCATGCATATATAAAGTGAAACAGAACTACATAGTAGAATAACGGTTGGAATATTTGAGCTTCACAGCCTAAAACTGAACAGCTTGAATACATCAAACGATAATGTATGACAAAAGTACAATTGATTACTTGGCTTTAGGTCACGATGAATGATGCCGTTAGCATGCAAATACTCCATAGCTTGAGAAATACCCAGTGCAAGGCTCAAGGAAAACTTCAAATCAAGGCGTCCTGGACGAGAGTTCCAAAGGAACTTTTGGAGATTGTCACCCCTCACAAATTCAGTAAGTATTATCATAGCTGGATCCACAGAAGCTCCAATGAACTATTTTGGGAAAATGGATATGAATTAGGAGCACGAATTCCGTTAATCAAGGTATGTACCTCTTTAAAACATTCAGAACCAATAGTGGCTAACATAATAGGGAAACAAAAATTTATACAAATCAACAATAAGTAGAGACAAAAATTTATATGAACCAACAATAAGTAGACCGTTTAGGTAACATTTGAAGATTTAAGGAGCATTAATTAATTTCAATAATCTGAAACCTAAAAAAGCAAAAGACCTTTAACTAATATATTGCTCTTACAAGTTACACCTAAGACACATAACCATCCGAACCTCCTTTCAGTTCTTTTAGGTAGACAGCAAAACTGCTGCCTTGAAATTCTCTCGTCACTGGTTTGTATATTCACTTCAAAACTAAAATTGTCTTTAGGTAAGAAAAACTACGGTTTAAGATAATGCTGCACCGGTTAAGCTATTAAAGAGATTATATTACAGGTCTTTTGAATGATTATATGCATATAAGATAAGTAAAGTTCAATTATTAAATCCAAGATGATGTTTCTGAACCCCTCAAAAACTGCTTTATTAAATGCCTAGAGTACCCAAATATTGAAGAGAATAGTCTTACAAATTGTAGATCATGTCAATCATACTTAAATATATACATGTACATAAAGTCTGTAATCAATATGTAGAACAGAAGAAATTGACCAAAATTTCATGTTTGCGTTTCTTTACACTTATCCTGTGGTCAATCAGCATAACTCAAGAAAAAGAGAGAGATGCAAGATGAAATCACATACATACTACAACATACATATATATATGCATACATACATGCACACATTTAATAGGTAATAAAGGGATATACCTTCAAAATGTTTTCATGTTTCATCCTCGATAGCAGGTTCACCTCCCTCTGAAATTTTTCTTTATGTTCACGAGTCACAGCCGATGTCCTGGCTGGCTGGATTATCTTCACGGCAACAGCCTTGGATCTATAACTGAAACCATATTATTCAGTAAGCATCAGTATCCAATTTCTAGTATGTAAATTTTTAGACTTTTGAACAGAATAATATCAAGGATCAATAACATAATGACCCTAAGATGTTTATGAAAACATTTGCTATATGCATAGTTAGCAATTTGTCAAATTTACATGCAACTTGACACAGTCAAGATTATTATGTGTTCTGCAGTGCAAAGAATTGTACAAGAAAAAAATTGATATCACTCCTTATATTCAGTCATACTTTGTTACTACTGCAACTCAGGGCAACTATGGTTTGTTGGCATCATCAGAAACACTCAAGTTTCAATGCAAAGCCAATCCTAGATCTCTTCGTCAATTTATTTCATGTAGAGCAAACAGCAAAGGAAGCCTTGCTGGCTAATGATCAATCATAATCAAACTGGAATCCTCTGCAGATGATATTCTATAATCTTTCATTTTACAACAAAAGGAACCCTAAAGTATGTCCACACGAAACTCAGATCTAATAGCTAATGAAATCACAGTATTTCCCACACATAACATCAATAATGAAATCTCATTTCGTATATTTGCCAATGCATGCATTAAAACTAAATCTAACCAATAATAACATATATATCATACTACACGCGCGCACGCGCAAGAAACGACAGATTATATCATACTACACGCGCGCACGCGCGAGTAACGACAAACATTTGTATCAACAATTAACCTGATCCAGGTTTAACTGAATCTAAAACAATTAATTTCACAAAAACTACCATAAACTATAATCAGAAATTTTTCTCTGCTTCCTTCTAGGTTAATCAACCTAAAATTACTTCCTATTCAGTTTCTAAGAATCAAAACAAAACCAAAAACACTGATAATAAAATCCTAGAACAGAACACTGATCAATGTAGTCATGAACCAGAGAGGCAGAGCCTAAGTGACAACTAACAAGAACCCATATAGCATTTTTACACCAAGCAAACAAACATCATTACAAAAAGCATAAAAACTCCAATACGAATCAAAATCCTAAAGTTTCACTGATATCTTAATTCAACAGACCAAACACGAAACATCGACCGGATGAAACTCAAAAATCACACCAAACCCCACAAAGGGTTTTTAGTTTTTTTTTTTTTTTTTTTTCAATTACCATTTAAATACAAACCAGGATCCCACCACCAAAAACCTCTTGAATCCAAAAAAAAAATAAAATCAACAAACAGAGCAATCAAGCACACAGAGATATCAAAGCAAGATAATGCAACAACATGCACGCGACATGAACAACCTGATCGAAAGAAACACGGTCAAGAAAACAAGATACAATGCTAAAAAACCAAAAAGAAAAAAGAAAAGACAAAAGACAAAAGAGAAAAGAACCCCTACATGCCCGCATGAACAACCGAGGAGGACCCTTCACCGATCATGCTTCCAACCAGGACATGTCGAGGATCAATAAGCAAGCTCTCTTCAATGTTGAACGCGAACTCCTCGTACTCGTCATCACCCTCACGCGTTGCACCAGCCAAAATTGTGTTGTCATTGGAGTGCGGCACTGAGAGGTCAAAGTACTGCAGTTCATTGACCACTACACGTCCCGCCATTAGTAGAGTTCGTCTGCGCCGCATTGCTCAGTTTTAAAACAAAACACAACCATACAAACAATAACAAAAATAAAAACCACACGAGAGAGATAAAAGAGAGAGTTTCAACATTCAAATGGGTGTGCCAAGCACGAAGAAACGGGGTCATTTAAATAACAGGAACCAGAAAACATAGGATAGGACCATGAGACAAAGGAGAGGGAAACTATGGAAGGTTATTTATTTAATTTCTCAAAGTTCTGTTCCTACTTAATTAGAATTTATATTTTATTATTGTTTTTTTTTTAAAATGAATTTATATTTATTATTACCTTTAATTAATGATTATAAAATTTAATTGAGTTTGGTTAGTGAAGAGTTGTTTTTAAGTGAGTTGGGTACATTTTTTTTGTCTGTGTCATGTTGAATTAGTGGTTTGATGATGATTCTTTGGGTTTGGATTGGTAAATTGGAAGAGACTTATGGTGAGAGTGGTATAGGTGATCTTGAATCTAGTTGCATTTGGTGATTATTTTAATATTTAGAATTAAGGTTCATTTTTGGTATGTGGACCTAATGTATGGTAATGTGGAAGTCTGGATGCCTATATATGGCAAAATATTTGTACTGTAATATATGCTGGGGTGTACTACCATATCAGATAGAGTGGGGTTGTGGATTGCAGATTATATTCCTAAAACAAAAATGTGTTTTTTTTTTTTTTTTTCTTTTTGGCGTGAACAAAGTTTTTGGGATGAATATTAATTGAAAAATATGTTATTAAGTAATTTTTTATTATTTTAAAGTATTTTTAAGGGATGATTATGTTTAAAAAAAATCGCTACTTATTGAAATACATGTTAATAAGTAATTTTTTAAAATAGTTTAAAGTATTTTTAAAGAATGGTTGTGTTTTGCAAAAAATAACTAAGCAGTGATTTAGATATGTTTCTTATTAAGGTTGCAATGGATTAAAGAAAAGTTAATTTGATAATTAATACCAGACATTCTAATTTGATATACCTAATTTAGGGTGTCAATTGACAAATGAGGATGTAATAATAATGATTTGTACTTTTTGTTTTAAAAAAAATCAGTAATGATTATTATTGTATATGTTTTATGGATTAGATTGTCACATTACAGGTTGATATACTGATTGGGATATAAGTTAAAATATTTATCATCGTTCTAATTTAATTCATAATCCAAAAAGAATAATATTATATGTTAGTTTACAAATAGGCCCGCTCATTTTCTTTTTTATATAAAAATAAATAAACTGACATATAAAGGGGCTGGGATATAAGTTGAGATGACTAATATTACTTTTTATAAAACCTTATAATTGGTATAATAATATAATTAAAAAAATAGAGTTTTAACTTTAAATTAACAATGATATTAAAAATATTTCCATATAAAATGGCATGTCAAATATAAGTTAAATTTGGAGCTGTCCATGTACATAATGAATGTGTCCTTAATATAGGTCTTAACTATTAATAAACTGCAATGAGTCACCAGCATGTCCACAATGTGTGAAACTATGATTTTAATAATAATGTTAATTTTCTTAAATTTATGTCAAATAACATTATATATGAGTTATCAATATCAAATTAATTATTATATTATCTCATGATTTATATGAGATTTGACAACTTATATACCACATCATTTATGCTTAGATTTAGACAAAAATTTTGATAAGATTGACATTATTTTTGTTTCAATCTACAACCCAATGTTTTAAGAAAAAATTAATTTTGGTATCTAAAGTTTTAAAAATTATCATTTTTTATCAATAGACAGCGAAACTTTGTGCATACTGCATGGTACTTAAAAGTTTCAAAAAAATATATCAATTTGGTCAATTGACCAATGTTTCAATGATCAAACGCATAAAACCAAAAATATCAACTTTATCCTTAGTCAATAAGTCAAATTTATATTTATCTCTAAATTACTATTAAAAAATAAAATTTTAAAACAAAAATTGAAAAAAAAAAATCTAAATCCTCCCATAATGAGGATGCCTTCTATTTCTGCTTTGTTGTGATGAAGATGAAGGTTCAAACCTCCATTTTTGGTTTTGTTGAAAACGCTAATTTTCAACAAAACTAGATTGTTGTTGCAGAGATGGAATTTCTTCATATTTGGTTTCATTGAAAACTAGATCGAGGTGGTCAGATCTTTACCACAAACTAGATCATTGTGGTAAAGATATAGGTCAAAACTACCATCTCCGTCTCTAGTTTTGATCGGGAACAAATGCAAATTATTAAGATTTGGGTCCATCATATGGATTTTGAACGATGAATGAACCTATCTTCAAGATCTAGGTTCAAACTCAGACCTTTAAAGAGGGAAGTGTGGGGAGTGGATGTGGCCATGTGATTTGGTTCTAGAACTAGATTGAACTTGATTTAGTTGTAACTAGATTAAACTTCATCTAGTGGAGATCTAGACTAGATCTCCACCAAAAAAATTTTAAAAAATAATCATTTTGTTACAAAACATGACCTAAAAGCAATAAATATAAAATAATAATCAAATAAGAGATAACAAGCAAAAGTAAGAGAGAAAAAGAGAAAATAATTCAATTGATGTATATTCCAATAGTTACAATATAGGTCAATTCATAAGTAAATTGAAGAATCATTTCCATAATGAAATAGTAATAAATAAAGTAAAAAATATTATAAAAAAAGAAATGATGTTAAGACCATATATTCATAATACTCCCTATTAGATATACACCACTTGATAAGAGCATCTCCAATGCAAATATAGATTGTCTTTTTAAAAAAATGGACATATCATCAATGTCAAAGAAATGTGCATTTTATATGGTATAAATTTATATTGATAGATATTCAAGTCTAAAAGGGCTCTCCAATGCTATTCTATTCATTTGAATCATAAACAGTCAAACAAGAATATATCCTTAAAAAAAATTACCATAAAATATTTTTTGATAGAAGTTTCAATTATTTATTGTTAACATGATTGTTCAAGAGACTCTCTAGAAATAGACATTGAGATTGACAATCTTTATTTTCTTTTTTGTCATTTCAACTTGATAGTGGTTAAGAAAATTTACATTAGAGATACTAATTTTAACCCTCTATCAATTTATCTCATGTGACACTCTATTTTTTCACAATTTATACTTGCATTGGAGATGTTTTAATACTCTTCGAGATTCTTGAACGTGCCCAAATATTGCCTCATTAAAAACCTTATCAGCAAAACCTAATAGGATAAAAACTTATTAAAAAAGAAAAAGAGTGTAGTATATTCTTTTGATGAAAGCAAAAGATATTTCATGATATACTGGATCAAAAATGCAATAATCATTTGAATTCAATAGTATCTGAATGTGCTTAAAGGGACTGTCTCATTAAAAATTTTGTCAGAAAAACCCAGTGGGACAAAATCTTATCAAATGAAAAAAGAGTACAATGCACATATGTCCATATTGACTTAATATACTCACCCTGAAAGATATACAACTATTACTCTTATGGTTTTTTAAAAATATTGAAAAATATGTTTGATTTCATTCCAGTGTCTTCGAGTTAATGAACTAATATTCCTTTTATTTGTGTTTGATCTTTAGATTGAGACAATATTTTATTTTCTCAAAATCTTACATCTCAAATTCTCTTTTCAAATATTCAACAGTTCTTAGGAGCTCTTTAGAGTCTCAATTAAATTTATGTCATCGACATATATTAATATAATTGTAAATCCAGATTTTGATTTCTTTACGAATACACAAGGACATATATATCATTAATATATTCTTCCTTTGTAAGGTATTCACTAAGATAATTATATGATATTTATCCGGATTACTTTAAGTCATATAAATATCATTGTAACTGTATTGAATATAGGTTACAAGAATTTGAATTATATGTTGCTGGCATTTTAAATATTTTAGAGATTTTTATGTATATATTGATATCTAATGACCCATATAAATACGTTGTTACCACATCTATAAAACATATTTAAAGTCTTTTGGAAACTGTCAAACTAATTAAAAATCAAAACGTAATCGAATTCATTACAGCTGAAAACGTTTCATCTCATTACGTTTTTGAACAAATACCCATTTATATCCAACGAGTTTGACATCTTCAAACATATGGACTATTGGTCTAGATATATCATGTTTGGCTAATGAAGTCAATTCTGCTTGAATTGTTTCATTCTACTTAGGTCAATCATGTATTTTTCAACACACATTGATACTATATGGTTCATGATCATCATGTATAATCATGACTCCACAGTTCTTTAAGGAAATTTCTATTTTTCTAAGATTTTGTATCTCTTCAAGAGATTGTACCACTTTTGGAGCACTAGCCATTGTAAAGGCTGTTAATTCTCATCATATGAAATTAACTATGAGACAATTTATTTTCACATTATCAATATTGGTTTCTGCAGTAAACTTTTGAGATACAATTATATCTCACTGTCTCAATTTTTATATAAGTAATTATTCTTATCAAAATATATAACATCTTCAAGCGTCTACTTGACAAGTTCAATACAACTACATAAATATAACTTTGCTTTTGTTTTGATATATAATTTTTATGTCAACATTTATTCATAATATATTATTCAATATTCTTATCATTTTTCTATAATATGCAGAGTATAAAATATAATATCTTAATTTTCTTTAAGTTTTCAATACACATACCTCTTCAGGGGCTACTGTAAACTTTCACGTGTTCTTAGAGCAAACTATTTATAGTTTGAACATATGCACTTTTTCAGAAGCATTAAGATATCTTTTGTGAGTTTCATATGGAGAGATTACATAGAAGAGTTCTATTTCTTCAAAAACATTTAACTCTTCAGGAGTCATATGATGAGGATTATATATAGCTCAAACATGATCTTTAAAATGATTATGATCTTTCATTATTCACTTCAAGAAATAATAATTTTACAACCAAATTTACTTTTCACACTTCTATGTTAACAAATGATTTATTTGTTACCATTTACGTAAATTGTTCTTCAGTAACAATCACCCGGATTAATATATTGGCAATTAGTATAAAATCATTCGGGTATACAATTTTCAAGTAAAGATCTTTTGAACTTTAAGTTCATATGACTTATACAATAATCGTCATAATGAATGATGTATGTCAATTGTAATTTCGTGTCATTAAATTTTCTAATTTTATTCTTATTCTCTCCCTAACGATATGAAAATTTATTCATTAGCATTATTTTGTTATCTTTCATGAACTTATTTACATCATCATAATATCCTTTTGAGACTTATTTATATCATCATAATATCCTTTTGAGACTTAATTATACTGTCTAACTATCTTTTAGGGATATATTAGACTATCATATTATTCTTCAATGACTAAAATATCACATAATATCCTTCGGGGACCAAATTGTAATATCAATTATTATCATTCAGAGACATTTACTAGGTAAGAATTTTTAGATTTTATAATAAATATTCATATTACTTCCAATAATTTGATGCATCATTTTCTTTGTATTATTGGATGAAAAAAAAAAAAAAGACTTTTGATTTACCACAATTTTTAAACATATTATACTTATGATCATATGATAGTCTCGATCGTAAAATATACTTCTGGCATATGATAGTATAAATAATACAAATACAATATACTTTTCTTAATGTATATCTAAATATATTCTTTTAGGACTATTAAAGTAACAAAGTTTCATATATACAATATTATTGTTTTTCACTTTGTAATATACAAATTTGTTCTTTTGGAGCGTTTATATATTGGTAAAATATTAATATAATATTTATGTATACTTCAGGTACACAATTATTATAATTTCATATTCCACAAATAGTAAACATTTTGCTTATTTTGCTTTGGTATGAATTCTATTTTAGGTGATTAAAATTTATTATAATCACCGAGACTTTATTGACCATAATCACCGTCATGATTATTAGATAATTTAATATTCACTTTAGGGGATGATATTAATTAATTTAGCTATGCAAGATAAATGATTTTTCACCCTATAATCATTAACATTGCTACTTCAGGAGTAAATTTGAAATACAAATTGTTTCAATCATCTGACTTTATTTATTTGGTGATCAAATATGCATATATATATATATATATTTCTTTAAAAATATAAATTAATCTTTTTACCAAGATATATAAATCGTAATCACAATGAATTAATGAACAATTTCTCAAAATACAATTATAACGAATTGTAACAAATATTTAATAATCAATTAAGGTATAAAAAAAATATATGTTATATACCTTATATACATTTTCTTTTCAAAAACCCAAAGCTTCAAACTATGATGTGATTGTATATCATAATTACATGTTCAATATGATAGCAAGTCAAAACTTTAGGTTTTGATAGAATTGAGAGTGAAATTATTTTCCAAATCACATCAATCACTGTAATTAATATTAAAATTTCAAGTTTTAAACAAGTTATAATCATACCTTAATTTTATAATATATTATAAAAGATCTCAAACGAAATCACTATCAGGAAACCCTAATCGTCACTGCTACCTAGTTTTCACATCAACAGCTTGTGTTATTATAAAACCCATGTTGTTACTAGAAAGGTAACAGCTTAACCATAACATCAATATATTTTAATCGTATAACATGAGGCATGAGATCGTTATATATATAAATATACCCGATCAAATAATTCGTAGTAAATACATAAATATGAAAATACATATCTAGATGTGCTAAAATCCATAAACAGAAAATAGAATACTTTAACATATTTATGAACCTAAATTTCATGATCTATATATCATGAAATCATGAACAAAAGTTAATATAAAAGATCTTCAAGTCTCAACTCACCCTCAACGAGAAGACATGTTTTCAAACATATTTGATTCGAGACGGGTTTTTTTCGTATAAAATTTGAATTAATTTAATCTTTCTCAAATTTTTTCATTTGTAATTTTGGAATCTCTGATTATAAAATCTAAATAAATTATAATTTAGAATTGAAGTAACGATCTAAAACTTCAGGTTTTAAGATCCAAATCAAATTGAGAATAAAATTATTGAGAATCTAAAACTTCTGTTCAAATTTAAAATACAAAAATTTATATTTAAACCATTTATCAATAATTCAATCAATTAAAGTGAATTTAATATAACCATTATGTCATACCCAAAATGTAAGAACATAACTTCATAAGACCAAATTCGTTCAATCTTTGCTTATTTAATTCTTCATAACCCAAGAAAGCCACATTACTTTATGTGCATATGTATATGCAAAACATTGACTTCATACATAAAATACAAATTTGTACATTTTGTTGTCTTTTGTGTTTAGACTTATGGTCTAAAACACACTCTTTTTGTACTATAGACAAGGGCCAATTATGTTACGTCAGACAATTATAATTTATTTAACATATACAATTGCTCATATTGAGCGTGAAAGTCAATAAAATTTAATTAGAATTTAACTAGAATTTCTAATTTCAAATAAATTAACATTATAGAACTTCTGATTCTAATATATAAATATATCAGAATTTATAATTCTACTTAAATTGAAAGTGTATAACTTCTGGTTCTAAATAAATTTATAATATAGAACTTTGGATTCTAATGAAATTGAAAATTTAGAACTTCTAGTTCTGATTAAATTAAGATTATATAACTTCTGGTTTTATTTGAAAACTAAAACTTTTAGTTTTAATTTTCATTTGCAACCTTCAAGTTACAAATAAGAAAGCTAAAAGGAAAGTCATATTAAATAAAATATTAAAACATAAGTTCAATGATATTAAACTTACTTTCGAATGTAGAATATCCAAAAATAGTAATTCTCATATAGTAATATTCATAAAATTATTTAAACAAACACCAAGAACATTGATATCTCACAAAAAGTAAAAATATATATATACACTTTATATATTTTCTGCATAGTACATAAATAAAGAAAGAAATAATTTTTTCCTCTCCATACATGGAACCAAGAAAAATTCCATACAATTTTTTCTTTTCTCTCTTTTAGCATCAATCAAACCAATAAAATAAATTTTTAAATTCAATATTTTTTCTTTATATAATTAATCAAATCATGCAAATAATATATGAATTTAAAACTTTTAACATATGCCTTTAAAACAAAATCCATATTGCATATGTTTAAATAAATATATAAATCAGAACAGCAAAAAGATTAAATTCGATTAAACTTGAAGAAAAACTTATTTTGAATCTAACATAACATTTGTTAGCAGAATATGATATCTATACAAAACACATATACTAGTAAGATTATTTGAATTAAATAACAGAGAGTAAATCACATAAATAAAATCTCTCATACTGGATTTGTGCCGATAACGTGCTATAAAACATGATTTAAAAGTAATAAATATAGAATAATAATTAAATAAGAGAGGACAAACAAAATTAAGAGAGAAAGAGAAAAAGTAATTTAATTGATATATATTTCAATGGTTACAATATAGATAAATTTATAGGCAAATTAGAGAATCATTTTCATAATAAAATAGTAATAAATAAGGTAAAAAAATATTATCAAAAATGAAGTACTATTAAGACCATATATTCATACTACATTTTCATTTTTGAAATAATTTTTTATTTTTTAAAAACAATTTTTTTTTATAATTTTTATGTTTTAAAAAAATGAAGTTGTTCGTCCATCCAAGAGGAAAAGTAGAGATAATTTGTTTAAAAAATTTTTAAATTTTGTGAAAGAGCAAATTACAAATTAGCTATCTACTTCAAATTAATTATCAGGTGAAGTCAACTTTATATATTTATTACAAAATGTCCACCTGCAATTAACCCAAGTCTGTTAACTTTGATGGCAAACAATGTTATAGTGTAGGAAAGATGGAAATGCCTCTTGATAATTGTCATTTGACCAAATAAAAAATTAAAAACCAAATTAAAACTATTTTTAAAAAATTAAAAAAGAAAATGAGGAGATCAAATACAATCAAAACCAAAAAAAAAAAAAATCTTTTTCGTCTTTCCCATCACCACCAGATTATACACTGACTTCAAATACAATCGCCAACCTCCTCTTCTTCCTCTTTCCCATTGCCGACCTCATTTTTTTCTTTTATATCCGCCATTACTGTTTATTTTATTATCTAATGAAATATTGTTTCAAATTGAAAAACTTTATCTCTTCTCTCACCCCTTTCTTTCTCCTCTCTCACCTCATTTCTTTCTCTTCTCCCACCGCCTCCTCTCTCACTTCTTTTTACTTTTGAACTTTCTTAACTTTTTGTCTAAAACTGTAAAAAGAAATTGAAAGAATAAGAAAGTGGGCCTTTGTTTCGAAAGAACTCTACGATATGGAAAAACAAGATATAAAGGAGGCAACTCCTCCTTGAACAACTTCAATCGGCAACGACGACTAAAAGAGTAAAGACTAGCATCTACTATAGGATGTGTTGAAGCTTGAATTCAAGTTCCAGAAGTTATTTATTTATTTTTTGTGAGTCTAATGGTGGGTTTTGCTGGGATTTGTATCTAGTTGATAAGAAAGAAAGAGTAGAAAATTGAGGAAACCGTGACCTATGTGTGTTTTTTAAGTAGAAATGGAGAAAACTTGAAGATCTGAGTTTTCGAACATAAATGTTCAATTGTTCAAGATCTGGGGTGAACCTAGATTTTCAACTATTGAATGTCTAGACCCAGACCTTCAATAGATGAAGAAGGTCCCTGGGTTCGAACCCAAACCTTTAACCCATGATTTTCTTTTTTTTTTTTCCTTCAATTTTTTTTTTCTTATCCAACAGTTGATGACTACTATTATTTGGATTGATTGTTGAGGATTTTTTGTTGATGAGGTTGAATTGGTGATGATTTTGGCTTTATTATTAATGATTTTGTTGCTGATTATTTGAGACTTTGATGGAAGAAAAAGGAACTCCACTATCCATCATATTTGATGGACGGTCCAGAGATTAGATTTTCACCTTTATATTTATTTATTTTTTGTAATGTTTTTCATCTTTATATATATATATATATATATATTTGTTGTAATATTTTTTTAATGAAAGTGAATTCATCATCCATCATTTGATGGATAGTGAAGTTTTTTTTTTTTTTTTTTTTTTGCATTTTATTATAACTATTTTTATTTTTATTTTTTTATATATTTTTACTTTTATTCTAGTTTTTAAAATTTATTTTAAAATAAAAAATAAAAAAAATGTCAAAAGACAAAAATATCCCTAGATTTGTTAAAGTTGATTAACCATTGACTAACTTACATTAACAGGGGGTGGGTATTTTGTAATAAATATATAAAGTAGACTTTGCCTGAGAATAAGTTTGAAGTTGATCAATAGCTAATTTGTAATCTGTTCTTTTTTAAATTGCCATTTTATATTTCTTTTGTTTTTTAAATAATTTTTAATTAGTTTAAGTTTATTTTTCAAAATTAATTATTTCATATTTTTATTTTTAATAATTAATTATTAAAATATATAAGTTTTTATTTTTGTTGACATGTGTACTATATATCTTTAAAGACAATAATACCCCTAAAACCTTTAAGTTTCCCCAACGGTGGATGGATCAAATTGATATATTTTGTAATACATGAGGGATGATGCATTGAGTTTCGCCAAATGTTGTTAAAAATTAAAAATTAATTGTAATCGGTAAAAACTTATATGTCATCTTCTGTTTGCTTTGCATATTTCTTGGAAATTAATAGACACTTATTGGGTTTTTTATTGAAGTCAAAAAGTGATTTTGGGCCTGATCCCAAATGCTTGCCTTCCACAGATCTCTCTATGGACTGACTAATAGGCTTTAATGAAGAGGGCCAATTAATTCAAGGTGCATGATATCAACCGAAAGTACAAAAATCCTAACTGTATCGCCCATTCTTTAGGATGCCTGTTCAAATGAGATTCTTATTCTATCATGATTTAAATTTTAGTTTAAAAGAGACTGATTTGGAGTACATATGCCAATACGGTCTTGCTATGTTTTTGGAATATTCAATTTACTAGTTACCATGATTTTTATTATTAATCTTCTCCAATGATAACCATACATTTGAACGGATATAATTATAATTTTATTTTTATTTTTGTACTTTGTGAACAAGAAAATAATGGTTAAGAAGGGAATTCTAAGAAGCACTTGATCGAAAATAAATTCAGCATCTTTCAATTCTTTGTTATCGAAAAACATCAATAAAATATTCTCACTGTTTTCTTTCTCACGTACTTCATCTAAGGTACATGGAATTTATTAGATCATAAATATGTTATATTATTTTGATCATACAAAAATATTTTGAAATTAAAAACAACATAAACTTAATTAAAAAATTAAAAATATATGATTGGTGATAAACAAATAATTTATTTATTATTTTTTTTTACAAAGTATCACTAAATAATTTCTATTTTTGAAATTTGAAGGAGCAGAACATCTTAAATTTAAAAGTAGATTACTTACAATTTTAAAGTAACATGAATTCATTGTTTTATTAAATCGCATATTTCAGAAAGGTCAAAAACAACAACGGCGAGAAAACCCAACACAAAATGACTAATAAGGATACATTATTTTAATTAAATACAAATTAAATGCTATGTACACTGATTAATTTCACCTATCAAGTCTTCAATAAACCCTTTATTTAAAAAAAAAATCATAAATCCTAATTTACTTTAAATATCAAGATTTATCATGAAACACAAATTATCATTCCTTTATATTAATTAAATATGAATTAAATACTATGTATACCCATTAATTTCACCTATCAAATCTTCAATAAACCCTTTATTTAAAAAAAAAAAATCATAAAACCTAATTATATCCTAATTTACTTTAAGTATCAAAATTTATCATGAAACACAAATTATCATTCCTTTATTATAACAAGGTAATGAAAACTAATTATGCTATTTAATTTTTTTTTTTTTTAAAAAAAACTAATTATGCCCTAGGTGCTCTTAGTATCATGAATATATTGATTCATTAATTCACTCCCGATGATATTAATAATTCTTAACGTCTTATATTGTTTACACCAACATGATGGCATACACAATCATGGCCCGTGACATTGATTTTTATTGAAATGTTATTACAATTTATATTTTAGTAATTAATTTATTCTTCATTAATCTTCTCCAAAGAATACAATACACATATGAATGGATATAAAATAGCATTTAACATTACTTATAATTTTATTTTATATTCACACTTTGTGAACAAGAAAAATGTTACAAAGGGAGTCTGAAAAGTACTTGACGAAAATAAATTCATTCGTTCAATTCTTTGATATTGAAAAGCATCATTAAAGTATTTTTACTATTTTGTTTTTCGTGTACTCCATCCAAGCTACACGTACACATGTTTATATTATTTTGGTCATATAACAATGTTTTCAATTTAAAAACAACGTAATCTTAATTTAAAAAAATAAAAATTATGATCGGTGTTCCTTTATCAACAAATAATTTATATTATCATAAATTTAATCAAAATGGGGTTTCTCACCATTTTAAAGCAATTTCAGTTTGTTGTTTTATTAATAAATCATATACACCAAAAAGGCCAAAAACAATTATCAGAATATTATTTGCCGACAACCATTAACACTGACAAGTAAACTTCGGATAAAAAGACACATGGACATATAACATGACACAAGTATGTGGAATTACATGAAATTATAGGTTCTCATATCACATGGGTTTCGCAGAGCCACCCTTCCAAATTAAGGTGATACAATCCACTACATTTGTAGCCAGATTCCACAAAAATGGGAACAGTTCTAGTTAGTACCTGTGACTTGCAAGGAGTGGCGACTAGGGTCTAGGAGTTCGTGAATTGTGAATCATCGCTTCATTGCTCGATTCCCAGTGCTTTTTTTTCGACCATTTATGTGTAAAAATGCTGGAAAGATTCTAAAGTATATCCTTTGTTTTTACACTATTATTTGCCAAGAGTATCATACCATATCTTTATTAATTTCTTTTGAACTGCATATCTTTATTAATTTATTGTTATTTTTTTTATGAAATATATCATTTCTTAATCCCTATCTACTTCTATCTTGTTTTGTTTTTTTATTTTTTTTTCACTTATTTATCATTTCTTAATAAGAGTGGTTGAATACTTTTCTTGATTTTAAGAGGTTAAGTATTAAAGTCTCACCCTTGTCCTAAAATATAAGGTATGGATAGTTTTTCCTGAATTTAATCCTCCATCATAATATATATATATATATTTTTGCTCTAATTTTATTTCTCCAACATCCATTCTTGCCTTTTCTTATATATATATATATATATATATATATATATATATATTGTCCGGCTCAGGACATGTGATTTAGAGTTTCTTACCTTTATGGCCCATGATATGATATTTATAGAACTTAAGCCAAAAGGATAATGTTTACTTAAAAAAAGAACACGATATTTGAACAATAAGTCGTTTTTAGTTTAAATTTGGATGTACATATATATCCTTTCTATTTGAGTTGTTAAAGTTAACATTTTTTTTATTGTGATTAAACTTAAGATGATCAAGCGATAATCGTTTTACACCCACATATATAAGTTGTATATAGTTTTAACTTGCATGTAGACATAATTTCTTTTTGGATCATTAAAATTAATATTTTTTAAAATGAGAGTTACTGTAACTTAGTGACAATCCTTTTACACCCACATAATGAGATTGTAATTAAGTTCTAGTTATATATTCCCCCTTCAACTCCCAAATTACAATAATTTATAAAAATTTTAGATTAATCACATTTGACAATTAATTTTCTTTTATTTTTGAGTACCATGTCCTTAAACATCCAAAATCACTATCTCAATTTTTGTTATCGATTAGATATATATTATGGTCAAATTTGTTCAGATGGATTATTAAAATGTTCAATCCATGTTATTCATGAACATATTTTCAAGTGTCACAAAATAACGATTTATACTTCTTTTATACAAGAAGTATATTTTTAGGCTCTATAGAAATACAAACATATATGTATGGTAATTATATATAATATTGTTTTATATATGTAAAAATATATAACAAAATCATATATATATAGTCTTTCTGTTATAAAAATAAATTGATTTTAATAATATCAGTTCCAACATTGTGAGTCATTGAATATATTGATTTGACATTAATTATCTGTATATAATCAGTACATCATAATATTAAACTTATATTATTAAAATCAGTATTTTATCGTAAAATTAATAATTAGTTGTAAGTACCAACTGTAAATGGGTACTGGGTACACTGAGATGTCTTAACTCTGAAGAACTCCAGCCTACATGACCATTAGTAGTAAAAGAGGGGTCTGTCAAATAATTAAAACTAATTTTTACTCTTAAGAACAAATAAAGAGGGGTCGATGAAGACACAAGTAAATCCCACTAGCCTACATTTTCATGTTAAATCCAAGCATCCCAACCATCTCCTCTTTCTGACCTCTCGTTTATGTTAGATGAAGTGTACAGCGAAAACATTTCCCAAAGTAAATGCTTTTTATCTTGTATTATTGAGTTCAATTTAGTAAGATCATCTCTTCAAAATTTTTATCGTCAACTCATGCTTATCTTGTTTGCTTTATTGTGCTAAGGTGTCATGTACACCACTAGCTACAAGTCGATTCTATCATTATCAAATAAATTCAGGCTGTAAAGTACAAGTCCTTCCACCCCCTACATACAAAGAATTGTGTATCCAAGTTACGCATCCGCCCTCATTCATTTTACAATTATTTCGAGCTAATTACATCAAACATGAAGTTTAGAAACTCATTCGTTTCATAATGACTAAAGTTTAAATTGCTACATTAAAAATTATATATAAAAAAAAGAGATAACGTGATTTAAAGAGGAAAAACTAGTTCCAACTTGTACTCATCGGTCATTAATAGTACTTTATATTAACGAAACGATTAGCATTAGTTATACATACGTGAAAATCGATAGCGAGCTACTTACAGTTAACCAGTACAATTTCCACTAGTTGTGCGACACCAACCTCTCTACGACAATAACACACATACACTAGAGTCTAGACACACTACAACATACGTACGCTAGCTATAGACATGACGAGAACGCGAGGACGGTTCAGTTTACACAGGATAGATGTACTCGTCGTCCCAAAGGGAACCATAACCCATCATGTAACCCCTATAATGGCCAGTCCAATACATGATGCCATCGCCACCACGATCGTCTGTCACAACACTGCCATCTTGAAGAGGTTGTTCATCGACCACGAATGATGGGTTTGGCTCCTGTATGGCGATGAGGGGTGGTTCTGGCAAGTACTCATCGAGAAACAGAGTGTCCTTGACGTCATGATGATCATGATTATAATCATCAATATGAGCAGCAGTGTCCTCCGTTTCAATGGTGAACTGTGAACTGGGACTGTTGTGGGAATTTTCTCCGCAGCCCTCTGTCAACTTCTTGATCTCCTTGTCTGTCTCCGCTAGTTGTTGCTGGATCATTTGCTGTATCTCACTCTCTGCCTCCTTTAGTTTTTCTCTCAGCCTCAACACCTGAAACCCAAACAACAATATTGTTGAAGTCTAGTCTCGCACGCGTGGGGGTGTAAAACTACGTCTCACACGTGTTGCTCCCTAAAGTGGGCCTTGTTCCAGGCCCAACAACAAAAACACTTTATGGATTGAAACTGAGGAACATGTGAATGACAATGTGTGATGGGGGTTGGCTTTTAAAATTTTGCTGTCAAATGAGGTGGCAGAATTTTGTTCCCTTGTCAATATTTTTTCTCTTTTTTTTCCACATTCTTGTCAATATTATAGTCATAAAATCAACCAACAACATGGCATGGCTTTCTTCGAGCCCAGAGCTCATGCACATTTAAATATAGTAGATTACACGTTGATAACACTCGAGGGAGCCTTGCCACAGTTTTGATTCTCTTTATTTTAGTCGTGATCAGAATTTGTAGTCTTAAATTACGGAGCCATGGAAGTACTAGCCACCTATCTTTCACAAATAAAATACTAGCTTTGCATGTTGAGCAAGAAAGTCATGAAATGCGTTTTTTATATAAAAATATTCAAAAAAATTTGATCAACCCAAATGTGAGACGGCACCCTTCCCGTTTCTGTTTGGTTACAAAGAAACCGAAGGAAAATAACAGCAAATCTCTAGCACATGTAGAATGACTAAAGTGAGATAATAGTAACATATATGTACCTCAGACTCGAGAGCACATTTTTGAAGCAGCACACTGTCATGACTTTTCTTCAGGGTCATGTACTCCTCTTCCAGCTGCTTGTTCTTGTACCTGGCTCGCCTGTTTTGAAACCAAATGGCGACTTGTCGAGGGTGGAGACCAAGCTCTGAAGCGAGCTTGTCCTTTCTCTCAGTCTCCAACTTATGTTCATTTCCAAAATTCATTTCTAGAAGAGTCACCTGCTCAGTTGTTAGCTTTCTCTTCTTTGCACCAAGCAATCGGTTTTCTCCTCCTTTTCCGTTTCTTCGTCGCCTCCTTCGTGGCTTTGCCTCCCCTGAATAGACATCAAAAAGTAGAAAAAAGTTGAATAAAAGTTTTTTTAACACAACCAATAACGTACAAGCAAGCTTAGAATTGTGACAAGTGTTTGTGTTTTTGGCTGTGTAAGCTAAACTAACCTTGTTGTTGCATAGTTTGGGATAAAACTACTGCTGGTGGGTAAAACTTGGAGAGAAGAACTATATTATCTTCGCTATTTTGAGTGATGATCGGTGTTGTCATTGTTTCCCTCTTGTGTTTTTTTCCTCTCACTATCTCTATATAATAAATTTTTTTCTTGCTGATGAAGTGGGTTCTTTGTGAGGGGTGACTCCTTAATTTATAGGGTGGTGGAGGTGTGCTATGACTTGTGAAAATTGGGTTGTGAAGTGGTCTTGATTGTTAGGTAAATTTCCACTATGCCATCATGATGAATGGCAATCATGGTGCATGACAAAAAGTTTTCCAATCAAATGGTTCTTTAAGCTTTTGATTAAACCCAAGAAATGACCATGTCAATGTGGCACATTTTATGGAATCTTGATATATAAATGTCAACCGTTCATGGTATCTTTGTTGATCTAAGTTTCTCGCTTGAAAGCATATGATCATGTGATTGATAGTTAATAAAATAATAATAATAATAAAAGAAGTAGAAAAGGAATATTCTATGATCCATAATTAACAATACTAACATCTTAGTAGATTAGTGAAAACTCAAATGGAATTTATGTAAGATCTTATACTTATTTTCATAAATTGTTAACATGATTAGAATGAATTTGATATTTTAATGTGTATTTCAAAAACATATGTTTACCATTATCCATTCAAATAAACTATAGAATTAAATAAAATTAGACATATATACCTAATTTCTTTTTCTTATCCAACTTTTACCATTCACATGAATCTCATTTTGCTTATCCACAAAGTTCACATTAGAGTTTGCTGATCTACAATTTCACACTAGAGTTGTAGGGTAGGTGTAATTAGGCTTTCCCAATTAAGTAAATATGAAAGGAGAAGAGGGCCATTGTGGATGTAAACTATGGACAAATACGAAATTTAACAATTTGGTAATTAAATATATTAATGTGTTTGGGATCCCAATCCTGACCACCTCGAAGTTAATAAACAATCTAGTAGGGTTGGCCTCTGGATTTGGACATTAAGTCACTTTTGTTGTCCAATTAGGTGGTATTCTCCACTTTCAATGTCTCCTTCGAGCTAGCCGAAGCCGACCTCTATAATCAGCTTGGTTTAACCTCTAATATAGTTTTTAAATTTAAATACAATGCTTTTTTGCTCGTCAATACGTGGCTCGAGAAGGCGAAAATGAAAAATTTTGTTTCCACAAGTCTCTGTTTATTTAGTAAGAGGTCGTACAAGGGGCCAAATCACTTGCTTAATTAGGCTTTATTTAATTGTAAATAGATTTGTATATTAATTAGTGCGATTTGTGGATAGAATCATAGAACAGAGATGTCGTCACTGTTGACGTCATTTTCATTGCTCATGTTAATGCTAACAGCCACGTTATCATGCAAATCCGGGGTTAGTTTGAATCGTTTGATATTGTTTTATAAAGATTCATTTATCATTTTTAAATCAGAGTCTAATTTAATAATATGTTTCAAAATGAAAGCATAGAAATTCCTCAAATATACTCACAAGTGGGAGTGGCTTCTATCTATCTTTGTTTCTTTACATGCGAGTGAAGGGAAATGTTCAAATAGTAAAGTCCTAGTAATGTGTGTATAATTTTTCTCGTTTTTATGTGAATAACTCTCTCTCACCTTTTGAAAGCAGAGATCTGGACTATACTTTAGAATTATATTATTACTCATCTCGTTATTAATCTGACTTGATGCTAGTAAGTCACCAAAAAAAAAAAAAAAAAATCCTCAATGTCAAAACCTACGAGATTTTTGAAAATATAGAGTAAGATATTGATTCATTTCCAATCTTATATTTCTAATACAATATCAAACGTATCTTTTTTTTATTTAAAAAAAAAAAAAACTTTTAATTAATATTAAAATGAAAAACATCATTAATATGTAGATCAAAGTATTGTTTTCTTTTAATAGAATTTGTTGCAGTTTTAACTTTTAAGAAGAGAAGTGTCACCAGAAACAGGAAGGGATAAAATAAAATAAATATCTCCTTCCAATTCTTATCATTGTTCATATAACATAGTTTTCAAAACTCCTTATGTATATATATACACAGAGGATCATTACACACTTGAAAATAAAAAATGAAAATTCAAGACTAACATATAAATGCAATGTTGAGATGATAGAAGATAAGAAGAAAATGGAGCGATCACGTGGCGTGTACCTTGACCGACCACCCCAAAAACATGTAAAAGAAGTAAAAGATGGCAGTGAATGGCTCTCTCCATCCTTGGAAAGTTTTAACTTTTTGTTTGTTGGACTTGAAGTCCTCATGAACTAATGGAAGATGATAATGAGTTTCAAAAGTAAATGGAAGACTTAAAAACTAAAGGCAAGGTCAGGGAAAAGACTTTAAACAAAGTTTGAGGAAGATAAGACTGTATGATTGAATGATTCCTCGAACTAGTAGATACAAATAGAGAGTTTGGCCACAAGTCCAAAAACCCAAATCGAGTTAAAGGTTAAAACCCTAGTGCAGTAGATTCATTCCCCTCCACAGAAAAAACCTTTACCAGGTAAACAAGGCAATTGTGTAGAAAGATCATTGACCATCAAGGGCTGATTCATTGACACACTTTACTATGTGGCTTTGTCTTCAATAATATTTATGCTTCCACGTTAGTTTGATTGTGGCTACCTGTTATTTCACAACTTTACTGTTTAACAGTTGGATGGTGTAGTTTCAGTTTTTGGATGTTCTGCAATCAAATCATCCAGAATAAAAAGCTGCATTAAGTGAAGATGTTCTTACTATGGATTAGAAATGTAGATGTTCGTTTTGATCAAATTTCTTCAACGTAACATTATGGACATTAAGAAACCAAACTTTTTTTTTTTTTTAAATTAAAAATTCTTAGCTGAAGGCCATTTGATTTTTTTTTTTTTTTTTTAAATGGATGGATAGAAATTCGAGAAAACATGAAATAAAAATTTATATATATATATATATATTTAACAATGGGGTTGTATCGATCCATATAATAAAAGAATGTGGACTCTTCACAGAATGAGTATATACATTTTTTTTAATTATATTTAATACTCTTAATAGAGTAACCAAAGAAAATTAAAGAATCCTAAAACGTTTCTTCAATTCATAGTTGGGGCAAAATGCACAAAACCCCCTGAGGTAAGGCCTTAAACGCTCATAGTCAAAGTTTGGCTTTTATAACACAATGCCCCCAAGTCATTAGTGTCTGTTAATCAATGTTTGGTTGACCAAGGGTAATTTCGTCATTTACAAACCTTTTTTTTATTATTAAAAAAAAATATCCTGCAACAAACCAAAAAAAAAGTAGAATTTAAAAAAAAAAAAAAAAACTGGGAACCCAGAATTTTTGGGTTCCCAGATGAACATCATTTGGGTTCATCCCAGACATGGTGAACATCATCCCAGAATCATCATCAACTCCATCTCAGAACACCATCATCAACTCCAACACTCTACTTGAAAACCAAACTCAAACTCATCTCAGAATCATCATCATCATCATCAACAACAACAACAAATCAAACTCAAATATAAACACAAGAATCATCACAAAAAAAATCATCAACAAACCTATTCACGAACCCAGACATCTCTGGGTTCGAATCGAATCCAGATTTCATAAATCTGGATTTGATTCGAACCCAGAGATGTCTGGGTTCTCGGTTTGACGAACCCAGATGCTGGGTTCGATTCGAACCCATACGGGTTCGTCTGGGTTCTGGGTTCGACGAACCCAGAACCCAGACAAACCTGTCTGGGTTCGTCTGGGTTTTGGGTTTGTCGAACCCAGATCTCTCTAGGTTCAAATCTCCCTGGTTCAGAAGAAGAAGAAGAAGAAGAAAAAAGAAGAATAAGAGGTCTCTGATGGAGGCTGGTGGAGAGAGAGAGAGATAGATTTTTGTTGATTTATTATTTTATTTTAATAATATTTTAAATTATTTTAAAGTACAATTTGAAATTATTTTAAAGTACAATTTGAAATTATTTCAAACAGTAAGGGTATTTTGGTCTTTACAAGTCAAAAACCAGTCAACCGTTTGATTTAACCATAGTTGACTGTTAACTTGAGGGTATTATGTTATAAAAATCAAACTTTGATTATGGACGTTTAAGACCTTACCTTATGGGGGTTTTGTGTATTTTGCTCTCATAGTTGGAGCTGGACTAATATGGCTCAATACTGAACTGGAGCCAAAGTCAAGAGATTAGTTCAAGCCAATCTCCCACAAAAAGACTAGTGAGAGAGACAAGCTTACAAGCCAAGGAAAGGCACATGGGGGCACAACCAAAACGTTCATGCGTGTCACAGTTCCGAGGAGTCACTACCAGGACCACATGCACAAACCATCCACGTGTAACTCTTTAACAGATGTAGCCTTTTTCCCAGACTTGCACACCAATCAGGTCAGGGAATACCTTCATTTTTTTACCTCCAATTGGAGCCGCCATATTTGTCTTCTCACATTTACCATCTTTATTTAACTCTACGGTCCAATTTTTAACCTAGGGTTTTCAACCATTTGCTTGAATTGTAATAACATGAGTCATGGAAGGACATGACATGATGCAACCAAGTTTTACACAAATAAGGTAAAAGAAGATAAACTAAGAGAGTGTCCATTTACTTGCTTTTTCATGCATCTATCTTATCATCTTGAAGGCATATGTGCTCAGTTTATATTCCTACTCGAATTTTTTCAAAGGTACTTTTCATGGTGTGGCTTGCATTATGTAAGTATTGGTCGTTCAATTCATTTCATGGAGTCACTATATTCAATCTCCCAGTTCTTGAATTGGTTATAAACATTAAAAAAGCTGCAGTAGTGTAACTCTTACTCCAAATAATAAGCAAATCCTATCTTGACACGTGGAGTCTTTTGGGGCACACCAGTATGGACCAAGTTAAAAAGTTGGGGACTATAGGATGGTCAATGATGGATATATAGTCCGAAGGCTGATAGGCTTGAGGTTGGGGTTACCAATAACGAGATGTAAAGCATTGATTGGGTTCGAAACTAGTGACTATTTGACAAATGCATCAAATAAGCTTCAATTCTAACTAACTATTTTGAAGTGGAAAAAAAAAATTAATTGCCCAATAGAAAGGAGACGTCTAGCCATAAGTTTCTTCATTGGCAAAGGTTATATATGGTTGTTGTCGAGAAGTTTGAGTAATATCCAATTCAAGTTGATATTTTATTTTAAGTTAAAAAATAGTAAAATAAGATAAGCCCGTGAAGTTTCCTTGGTTTACTACTTTACTTAGGAGGGTTAAACTAGGATTAAAGTAAGACAAAGTTGGTAATTAACAAAAGGATAAGGATAAGAGACAGACAGAAAATATAGAGAGAGATTCTGCTAAGCTGGCAATTTATGTTAATTGTGTTCCACTTTTTTGTGTTTATTGTTTAATGAAGAAATAGTACTAAAGCTAGGGCGAGAGAAGATGCGCGTGGTGTGGTAGGGATTCCCTGTGTTATAAATTGTAATGCTTTTGAGTTGTTTTATGACTTCAATAAAACCAAACTTTGACTTAAAATATTCAACTTATTTAATTAAAAAAGTCTTAAATTAATGGGTGTCATGTTTATCCCGACACATCCAGCCCTTGTTTCCCATCTTCCAACTCCTCAATTACATGCCAAGCTCAGCAACTATTGGCAATTGGATTTCCATCTTTTTATTTGATTAACTAATCTAAACTTGTTCAACCAATCGTTAAAAATCTGTTCGATAAGCATATTTTGCATCTTCTTTAACATTTATTTGCCTACTAAATCATTACAACAACAAACACTACCAATTTCATTCCCTTTATCAAGAGAATAATATACGTACAGTGGTCCCTCTAAAGCATTACATGTAAAAATTTTGTATCATAATTAAACATTTTAACATAATACGTGTGAGCACAGTACACTTCAGTTTTATTATCTTTTCCTTTTTTGGTTCCTCTTAATCAGTCGTCGATCGCAAAGTTTATGTTCATGTCATGTTTCATGTTATATATTATTTTCATACAAGTTACAAACAATAGAACCTATAAGAGTTAAACAGAAAAAAAAAAGCCACATGGATAAGGATTTGTGTGCCTCTAGATTATGACTGCTAGTTGAGCAAAAACAGAGTATCCCCAATTAGCATCTTTTATTGCTGTAGTCAATTTTGTTTGTGCTGTATATGTCACAAACAGTATTCTTCCATGTTTCCCTCTCACCATGCTAAGAGCCCTTCAAGCTCTGTCCTTTAATTGGGTGCCTATTTTATTAAACATCTTGATTTGATCAACCCAAGAAGAACCCTTTTTTTAATAATTCACTATTTTAATTTATATTTCAAGAACCCCTTGAATTACGCCTTAATTTGGGGCATTATCTAGGTGGGTTATGACTTAACTGTACTAGGACTACAAGCTCTGAAATCAAGTTGTTAATTAAATACTTCAGCCAATCATCCCACAACGCATGATCCCTTTATCATGAATTATGATGAAATTAGAATAGTGCGTGTGGCGCGTGTGATTAATTTCCAAGAACTAGTATAATAACGATCGACATGAACCTAACCCATGTCCTACCTATTGGTGAAAAAGATGTTAGTCAAATACTTAAAAAGAACTTTAAAAGAGGGAGAGAGAGATAGGGCTGTACCTTGGCTCTGCTTGTTTAAATTTTTCTATTGGAAGGCAAACCCTCATAGCTTGTCACTTTCTTTAAAGCTAAAGCCCACACAACACTTACAAAAACACATAAAGAAGGGTTATTCTCCGCACTTAAAAGCAAGAAATCTCGCCAACAACTCAGTTTATATCTTTGAGTGTTTGATTAATATAATAATTAAAGATTCTATACTTAATAAAAAAATCTTAACCAATTCCATTAATATATGATTAAACATCTAAAACAGCACTCAACGTGTATGGTGGACAAGTGGGCATATGTGGCTATTCATGGTCCTTACAAATCCCTTCCCATTTCTTGTAAATCTTCACTCTTTTTTACGAATTTCAAGCTGTCTTTTTATTTCCTTTCTCCTTCTAACATTGCTCTAGCTTTAGCACATGCTCACTACTTTCTCATTGTTGTGTTTTTTTTTGTTAAGGTTTTGTTACACTGTCCTTGGTGACCGATCTTGAGTGATAAATGCCAGTACTTCAATAGCGCTGCGTGTCCATATATATTTAGGTACGGATTCTCGCAAGCGTTAAAGGGGGTATAGTGACTACACTAGTTATGTCTAGATTAATCTCCCAGGTGTCTTAGGTCCAAAAACATTGGTGTATGATCCATATATCTTATCATGGTGGTCCACGGGGCAAATATTATATTAGAAAAAATATAATCAAGTACTAATTATTCCAATTTCTTTGTAGTCTTCTTATGTGTAGGTTGTCTTTTGCAAGCATTTAATTTGGAGGAAAGATTTGCCCCCACTAGTCACCATGTATCTTCAATCTTCATTTCCACATCAAACATATAAACTGTGAAAACAAGGTTAATTATTTCTAATCTTCTTTCAGTTTTTAAATTTCAATATCAGATCAAACCACTGTTTCAAACTTGTATTTATAGAATGTTCAAGAACTGATTCAATAGAGTTAACAAATGTTTGAATCTAATCGATCTCAAATCAAACGAAGTTGGTAATATTTCCAAACACTTATGATGTGTGCAAATAAATCATATGTGTTCTTTGTAAGATTTAAAAAAATTGGTGCAATGATGTCCAAAAGGAAAAACTATACTTTTCCATTATTATGATTATGATTATTTTACATTTAAAAGTGTCTTTATAAGACTCCTGAGTATTAATTAAACAGTCACTCGACATATAATGGTGTTGGTGGGTGGGTGGGGAGCGCAACAAGTTCCTTTTCAGCCTAATCATTAACATTAGTATTAACAATGCTCGAGCCATGGAAAACAATGGACCCTCCTTCGAAATTTGGACCCGACTTTGAGATTAATTTGCATCTATCTGGCCCAATCACGTGTAAAAAAGAGGCTTCTCTATGGGCCCATGTTATGGGCACCTTACTGGTGTTATCTTCACACCTTTATTTCTTATTTGAATTTAAAAATCATTAAAAGGTGGGGATACATGCAACCCTCCAAAATTGTATGTACAAATCCCCCTAATTTTTATATATATTCATCAAATTTTAATATTATCTTTAAATTAAATTATTACTACTTTAATTGAAAGATATTATTGTTATTTTGAACTATTTATGTTTTGAATTCTATAAAGGTAAAATCAAATAAATATAAAAACAAAAACCGTAATAAAAAAGTGGGTAGATCCAAGGGAAAAAAAAAGGAAAATTTTAAAAGAAAAGGTGAGAGGAGGTTTCTCAAGCTTGAAAGGAAAATGAACTTGAAAAGATGAAGGAATCAAAATAGACGAAGGCTGCTCCCCCTCTCGAAGCTGGGAGAGGTTCTGCTCCTTCCATAACTACTTTTTTTTTTTTTCATTTTTAATGTTTTATTCCAATTATTTTATAATTATTTATTTTTTGAGAGTGTTTAAAAAAATTAAAAAAAATTAGTTGGTATAATTGATAATGTGAGCATGCTTAATCTTTTAAAAAATTTAACAAACTGTATGTATATAAGAGGATTTATAAACGATTTTTAAATAATAATAATAATAATAACAATAATAATAAATACATACCATTTGTAGGATGCAAGTACCGCTACTGCCCTTAAAGATAAATTAAAAAGGTTCATGGAAACGACCTTGGTGAGGTGTCAATGACAGAAGTTTTCAAGTGCTGCCTGTAAACAAAATTTATCTGAACTTGGGTTTCTTCTTTGCAAGTATCAATTAGGTTAATGGGTATATATATATATTTTTTTGTGACCTCCACACTAAGTCAGATGTCTATCGAGACTTGCAGATATAGTTCTCTTAGCATACAATTTAGAATACTGCTTCTAAAACTAAAAGAGATCAACTTACATTTTAGTGGAAAATTTTGCTACATTTTGTGGTCCAAAGGTGTTTCAAACCTTACCCTTACTTGACAAATAAGGGCAAGTGGAGTTGTTGTCACGACTGTTGCAACTCACTAAACTCGATTAATGAGTATTTCTGCCCACCTATTCAAAACTGTTTCTTTTGTTTCAAGAACCGAGCACAAATCACAAGTTTTATATAAATACATTTTATGGTGGGATTTTTTTAAGAGTCATGTTGGGCTTCCTAAATTTTTTGTCTAAATTCATATTCAAATAATGTGACATGTAAATTGTCAATATCTTCTAAATCAAAAGATAATATGATAATTAAAAGAATTTTGATAATTCACATGTCATGTTATTTGTGTAAAAAAAAATGAAAAACCTAACATTACTCATTTTCTTTATATATATATATATATATAGATTATATGGCTGTGGAGTAATCCTTTAAGAAAGTTGGCTATTCTTCTTAAATTTTAATATTTTTTTTTTTACCTTTTTGGACCATTTTATTGAATTCAATGGATATTAACAAATTTAATCACTTATTAATTGAACATGATAGGGTGTTCCGTACCTGTCTCGTATTATGAATTTATGGTATGGAGCAATTATCAATTTGTGCAGATCCAGTAGTCTACTGATTTTAGTTTCTTCTTATATTAATATCAATAGTAAATGTATGATATATTCCCTCTTGACGAGAGAAAAATCGATCCATTTTTGTTTTTCCTTGCAAAATTGACGGTCTTAGCGTGCAAAACACTTTTATCTATGGACTGTAATCTCTTAATATAGATAATAGTGTATTTTTTCATTCATCAAGATGATAGAAGGTTAATTTATACTGAACACACTTTACAAGTTTGTTGATAGTTTTCTTTCCTTATTATAAAAGTTTCTCAAGAGATTCAGGTTATGCAAGTAGCAATTAATCTTCATATATCCTAATATACAAGTAACTTGTCAAGTGTCAGCATTCTTTTTTATTTAAAAAAAAACACTTGTATCCGTACACTAGAAATCATACCCACTTCAGACTCACCAACGCATTCCAATTTGTGAACTCTTACTTCACCCATAGGTTGGCCCGATCTTATGAATTAAACCAGATAAATGGACCTAACCCAGCTATCAAGTAGAACAACAAGCTTCTGTGAACAGACTTTCAACCAAATTTGGATCTGTACTCGGTTTGGTGGCACATGGAACTTGGGAGGCATGAGCTTAGGTTTTATTATTATTATATGTTAAGCTATTATAACTTTTAAATGCATATATTTTCTTAAGATAAGGGTTAATTGCACTCAATGCCCTTAGGGTTTGACATAATGATATAAATGGGGTCGGTTTTGATTTAATAAGTAATAACATAAGGATTTCCTTGACGATTTTGACTAAGTTAGAATATAAAGTTGGCTGCATTGACTTTATGGCATGAAAATATTGCTCATACTTATTTGAATAATTAATATAATATTATTTTAACCATTCGTTCTTTAATAAATTATTCTAATAATTTTTATAGTATTACTTTTAAATCTGTTTCAAACGAGGAGTTCATCATAGTTCCTCAAGAATAATTAAGAAAAATTAATTAATTTAGATTACCTTTAAAAAGTCATGTCACAATTTTACTGAATACTTCAATTTTAACTATTTATTTATTATTCTTTTACATTAAAAGTTCATTTACCCTTGCACCGTCAATTTTGAAAATTCAATTTAGTCAAAGTTATTATTGTGTCATTTTTATGAAATTGACATATATAATCTATATTATTATACCAAAATATATGGTATTGGATTGTAATTAACCCAAAAACAAAAAAGAATTAACTAAGATATGAGTAATGTATATGTGAATATTTTTTATATATGGTATTGGATTGTAAATAACCCAAAAAAAAGAAAAAGAATTAACTAAGATATGAGTAATGTATATGTGAATATTTTTTAATAATAATAATTATTATTATTGTTATTATTTATCCATGCAAAATTGACGAGCTCAGCATGCAAAATACATTTATCCGTATTTCAAAAAAAAAGAAAAGAAAACTTTTATCCTACACTAGAAAGTAGAAATTGAACTCACTTATTTCTTCCCCCACGCCCCAAAAAAACAAAAAAAAAAAACAAAAAACAAAACAAAACAAAAGAAAGGGGGAAATTGAACTCACTTAGACTCAGACAGCCCAACCCAATTGATAAACTCTTACTTCACCCATAGGTTGGCCCGAACTTATAAATTGGATGGAAAATGAACCTAAACTAGCAATTAAGCAGATCCAGCAGCAAATCTGGACACGTGCTTGTATATTTGTATGACAAAACAAATTGGAATCCAAGAAAATAACAATACGCATAGTGAAATCAGCGGTAGTTGCACGTAAGTTCTTGATGAAAACATTAGGAGGAAATCTGAGAGGGTGAAATTCAGGTTGGGCGGTTCACGATGCATCCCAAGTTGTAGCTCATGACCATTCGCCCAAGATGAATGCAACTTGCGTTGTGAGTTGCATCCCGCATTGTAACTCACGTTGTTCACCCAAAATGGAAGTCGCGAGGCGCATTCTGCGATGTAAATCGCGACCGTTCGCCTGAGACAAACGCTATTTGTGCTGTTACGATACAACTCGCGGTACAAGGTACGACAAACGGGTTAGGCTGCTATGCAGGATTTATACGAGTTTTCTTTTTATTTTAATACTATTTCCGTTTTAGATTGAACATTATTTTCTTTAATTAGTTTATTACTGTTTCCTTTTGTTATTAAAGGATATTTGTTTTCTAGAGTTTTATTCCGAAAGAAATATTGTTTCCTCAAGGAATTAGGAGACTAGTTTAGCTACAAATAAGAGTTTAAACTTAGGATTTGTATTCTATGACTATCATATTGACAAATATTAACAAAAACTTACAAATATGCTAAATGAAGTTCTTGTTGTTTCTTTTGGTTTTTTTAGGTATTATTGCTTGAAATTGTTTGAACTAGATTTAGGTCAGTTGTATGATCTATTTCTAGAGAATTAATTTGGCTTGTTGTTAATTTTCCTTTAAGTTAATTTAATTAATTGGAAGTTAGGGTTCGTTTTTAAGTTAATTTCTCTTTTGAATAAGTGAAAACCAATAAGGGTATAAATACAATCTGTAAATTAAATACATATTAATTTTCATTTCACTTAAATGGTAACTCTGAGTGCTAATCCAGTCGTATACAATGAATAAGTTTTCTTGTCACATGACATGATAACTATCCAACTGTATTCAAAATCTGTATAATATTAAAGCTATACGTTCGATTGGGATTACCAATTATCTAAATTAGTAAGATCTCTTATAAAGTATAAGATATATTGTGTTCAGATTCTGTTTAAAAGAAGAATTTAATGGATATTTATGGTAATAAAATATTAAAAAGCAAAGTTTTAGTTTTCACTACCAACTAGTTTTTAGTTTGAAAAGGAAACAAGTTATCTTTGATTTCATAACACAATTGAAAAGCGTTTGGTGAGATGCACTGTGAGATAAAAGCAAATTTGACTATTGGGTGGGAATTGCATTAGATAATGGTGACAAAAAATATGACATCGGATAGGAGCACAATCATGCCCAAACAGTTTAACACAACCGTGACTTGCACTTTAATAATAAGATAATCGTTTTGTGAACAAAATTAATCCCAATTAACTTTTTATCCACCATACTAATAATTCGACATCAATTTTTTTTATTGCTATTTATGATATAATCATTCAGACCTGAATTATAATAACTCAAATCTGAATCATTATCATATGAAGGTTTTGTACCATCAAATATATTGAATGATGATATTCAATATCTATTTATTGAATAGTCAAAGTATATCCCTAGATTTTGATTTGTTTAGTATCAACTTTTATTTTTATTTTGGTTTAAATAGTATATACACGATAGAATCTTCAAAGGAATTATGAGAAAAGAATATTAATTTTCCTTTTCCATACAAAATTGACAACCTTCAGCCGGCAAAACGCTTTTAACCATATTCTAAAAATTGACTCACTTCAGATTTCGACAGCCAACCCAACCGGTAGACTCTTACTTGACCGGCAGCTTGGTCCAATCTTATGAATTGGATTGAAAATGAACCTAACCTAGTGATAAGGTAGATGGGATTCCTTTTTTATTTTTATTTTTAGCAACTTTTTCACCCTCTTTTATGTCAATATCACCTCATTAATAATTTGACTTTCAATACTCTCCAATTGTTTGGCATGATGGCCAAACACACCTAGCTCATTTGTCATAAGCAACCGATAGAGTTCAAATATCTATGTTCATAAAAAAAAAAAAGAGGACATTTACCTCTTAATCCACCTATGTATGAATAAATTACTCATAAATCTCTTCAGTTGGAGGTCAATTTTCTCATTTAATATGAGTACCTCTCTTCCTATTATTAGAGAGTAGAGTAAAAATAATGTTATGGTTCAGAACGTTTTATAGAGTCGGGTTAAGAAGGTCCCAATAGGACGTAATTATTAATATAATTGTATATAAAGTAATAATAATAATAATAATACTTGTCAAACTTGATTTTCAGAGTCATTTTCTTTTTTCGAGAGCTATTTTTTTCCTTCAAGAAATATTTCTTTAATGTTATTTTTTTCCTTTTAGAAATATTTCATATTTCCTGCCTTTGAAAGATATTTTCTTCATTCAAGAGTTTTTCTTTTAATTGAGAATTATTTTCATTGAGAGTTTTTTTTTTTTTTCCTTTGAGGGTTATATTCATCATTTGAGAGATATTTCCTTAATTTAAGAGTTATTTCCTTCAAGCTTCATTTTTTACCTTTAACAATATTTTTTTTCTTTGAGAGTTATTTCCTTCAGTTATTTTCTTCCTTGGAAAGATGTTTCCTTTATTTAAAAGCTTTTGCGAGAAATGTTTGATTCATTTAAGAGTTATTTCCTCCATTTGAGTATTTAGGAGAGGTTTATTTATTTCGAGAGTTTTTTTTTTTTTTTTCTTTTGATATTTATTTCTTTTAAGAGATATTTCACTCTTTCAATGGCTTTTTCCTTCTTTCGAAAAAATATTTTTTTGTTATGAATATCTGGACTTAACACTGCTTCCTTTTTGATAATATTTTTGACCTTATTTGTTGTTATTTCATTATGAAAATTTTTCTCTCAATTTGCCTATAAATGGATCTATATTGTAACCATTCATAAAACACATCAATTGAATTTTATTCATTATATTCTCTCTTATTTTTTCTTGTTCTCTATTATTGTGATTAGTGTCTATATTCATTATTTTTTTGTCTTATTTTATAACATACGAATTTAGTATAAGAGATTTCATTCATGTGATCTATTCTCTACTATTTGATTCAAATAAACTTACTAGTATATCTATTTTGTATAGATGTCATGTTATGCTAATAGATTTTATGTTAGATCCAAAATAAGTTGATGTCTTATTATGCTAACGAATGTTATGTTAGATACAAAATAAGTGTTTCTTCAAGTTTAATTGATTTTTGTCTTTTTTCTATTTTGGTTTATATGTTTATTTAAACATATACAATATGGATCTTGTTTCAAAAGTATAAACATATACAATATGAATCTTATGACAGGCCCTGACTCCTATTCTCTAGGTGACCCGCTCGACACCCCACGGTAGCCTTCCAGTCGGAATTCCCTACGACTGAAAAGCTCCTGTAAAGTTAAGCCTTTTTAAAATTATATTATGAAAATCCCTTTTTAAAGTTTATTTTCCAGCGGAATTTGGGTGAGAACTTTTTCAATTTAAAATTTACACTTATAAACAGAATTTTATAAAAGTTTTGGCAGCACAACGACTGTTTTTCTGAACATACCACCCTGTAAAATCACATTTAAAATACCTATACACTTCAAAATCATTCATTTTCTTAACTATTGGGCCTCAAGCCATTTTTCCACAATCCACAACCATCCACAACCATGTATCAATTTTAAAAACAATTTCATGTCTCAAAACATGATATGCATGAATATATACATAAATCAAAAGAAGAGTATATTTACATACAAAATATTTCACATGATTTAAAACATACTATCATACATGTATTGCTAAAAGAATCACAGCTGCACCCGACGAAAATCGATCTACTCTTGATGCGAAGTCTCAGCTGCTGGAGCGTCTGCACCTGTATCTGATCCTGGGAGGTTTTTATTTAAGAACAATAAACTAAAGGTGAGTGAAATAGGCTCAATGAGTATCGGGTATTCCTCCCTAAAACATTTTTGTAATTTCATTTCATAACTAATGTCATACTGTAGAATTTAAATAAATATTTCGAAAACCATACATAATGTAAAACATGAATAATCATTTACAATAATATATGCATTATAAACTATATTTAAAATAATAGATTGAAAAACAATCTTTCTAATATCCATATTTATCTTCAAATGCTTTTCAAATAATGAAATGTGAGTAACACAATATCTCATACACTTCATTCACTTTTCTAGTCATTAAAACATATCGGTGATGACGATTTAGATTTTCGAAAAGCTTTTATATAAAACAGACCAATCACTATCATTTTCAATCAATATAGTATTCTAAAATAAATGTATGACCGAGTAGAATCTTACATCATCTCAAGTCATATGTGTCCGGTATTACGTAGCGGAATCCTACATCGCTATGGAGCGGAATCCTACATCGTCTCAGGTAGTAAGCTAGCTTAAAACGTACCCTGTGGGGAGCGAAATCCTACATCGTCTCCCGGACGGAATCTTACATCGCCTTTGGGTACTCTACCAATACCGAAAATCACAAAATATATCATATGCTATAAATCATTTCAAATACATGTTTCTCATTTCAAAACTCACATTTCATGAAAACTTATAGTAATTCATGCAATTTGATTCTCGTTCAAAAAACTCATTTTTCAAATAAAAATCAATTTACAATCATCAACAGCATGAATATATATATTAACATACAATTTCAATATGAATAGAAATAATCTCATCTCAAAACATTTTCATTAGGATACTTACCTGGATTCCTAACTCACTATTTACTCTAACCAGCGAGATATTTCACTTTGCCTCCGAATAACCTACACATTTCTGTAATTTAATTTCAGATTACGCTACGACTAATGTAATTTGCACGTACATATATTTATGCATCAACCAACGAAATACTTAACCAATCAAGTATCTCGAAACACTCCATTTTAATTCGTTTTCGTTTCGATACTCACATTTAATATTCGTTCACAATTTTAATTATTTAAATGCTATAAATATTTCAATTCGAGATTAAATTCACGCGAAGGAACTTAAACGAAAATTTTAAACTAACATTTCCTCACTTGACTGAATTCCATACATAACCTTATCATCATTCTTTTTACGTTTTCAAATCAATTTACGTTCAAACATACCAAAAATCAACGCAAATCTCATTTACATCTATTAAATATCATTTCCGAGTGATTACGATATATTAACTTGCGAAGTAATCAATTAATATTCAACGATTTCTGTTTCGATTTCCACACTAATTCTAACATTCAAAAGTTCCCTAAAATTTCATCAAACAATCGAAATAATTTTTAAATGACCAAAATACCCCTTCATGATCGAAACTAGAATATATGCATTTTCGATTTCGAAATCAATCCAACACCAAAATTTTCCACAAACCAACCTCCACACTAACGAGGTGGTAATTCCTAAGACTCAATCATGCATTTACCAAAGAAAATCTTTCCGAAAGTTTAACGAAATTTTTCGAAAACTAACACTTATCTTCCAAAAACATTGGAAACACTTCTAAATGGCTTTTACCTTCTTAAATGGGTCTTGTTTCATCAAGACTGCTATCCGTTCCCCATGGAACACACTCGGCCTCCAACCCCCCTAGCTTGGCCGTGAGTCACTTTGGCTTGTCTCACTTGTTTTCTTGCTTGATCTAGCTTGCTTTGATGCTAGCTTCCTTGATTCTTGTTAACTCCCTTCAAAATCAAAAGATTAAGTGAGAAAGAGAGTGGAATCCGCGAGTTAGAGAGAGAAGAGAACCGAGAGAGAGAGAGACGTTTACCGTGAGGAAGATGAACTCGTGAGATCGGCAAAAATGGAGGAAGAAAAAGCTTGGAGTGTTCGGGTAAGAGAAGAAGACGGGAGGGAGATCGTGAATGAAGAGAGAAAAATGAATGAGAGAGATGAGAGAATGTGTGTGTGCTCGGGTAAGAGAAGAAGAATGAAAAGAATGAGTGATGGAGATGAATGTTGATCGAGTGTGTGGTTGACATTTCATCTTGCTTCTTTTTTTTTTTTTTTTTTTCAATTTGTATATATATATATATTATTATTATTTTGATTATTAACTCAACATCTTATTCTTGTCATTCCATCTCATTTAATCCCCATCCACTTGTCATCCATTTCACTTAGGCGTTTTACAAGTATCACCCAAACACGATCTCCTTACCATTTGAATTATTTCGTTATTCCAAGCTCCTAAAATGCGCTTTTCGTATTCGTAATCCTCTCGGGTCCATCTGAAAATTTTATTAAAGTCCATTTTCAAATTCCAAAACTTCGTTAATATTTTACTAATTATCCAGGTTCGTTCGTTTTAATAAATTTTTGGATTTCGAAATCATAAACCTATCCCGGATCCATCCGAAAATTTTTATGAAAATTTAATTACGTATCCGGATTTGAATATTTTAATAATTTTACTATTACGTACATAAGAATAAAAATTTAAGGGGTTACCTGGGTACCGGGAAAACATGTTACATCTTATTTCGAAAGTATATGTTAAGAGCTTCAAATCCATATATTGTTTGCATGATTTAATTAATTATGTAAAGAGAACAAATTGAATTGAAAAATTTATTTTATTGGTTTGATTGATGCAAAAAGAGAAAAAATGAAAAAATTGTATGAAATTTGTCTTTATTCGTGTATAGAGAAAGAAAAATTATTCTTTTTCCTTATTTATGTATTATGAGGAAAATATATTAAGTATATACATATATTTTTGCTTTTTGTGAAATATCAATGTTCTTGGTGTTTGTTTAAATAATTTTATAAACATTACTATATAAGAATTGCTATTTTTGGCAGTTCTGCATTCAAAAGTAAGTTCAATGATATTCAACTTATATTTTGATATTTTATGCAATATGATATTCTTTTTAGCTTTCTTATCTGCAACTTGAAGTTTGCCAATGAAAATTAAAACTATAAGTTTTAGTTTTCAAATAGAACTACAAGTTATATAATCTCAATTTAATTAGAATCAAAAGTTTTGAATTTTCAATTTCATTAAGACAAGAAGTTCTACACATTCAATTTAATTAAAATTATAAATTTTGATACATTTATCTATTAGAACCAAAAGTTCTATAGTGCTAATTTATTTGAAACTAAAAATTCTAGTTAAATTTCAATTAAATTTTGTTGGCTTTCACATTCAATGTGGACAATTGTATATGTCAAATAAATTATAGTTACTAAAGTAACATAATCGACCCTTGTCTATTTTATAGAAATAGTGTCTTAGACCATCGTCTAAACACGAGGCAATATAATATAGAAGTTTGTGTTTTATGTATGGAGCCAATATTATGCATATACACATGTATAGAAAGCAATGTAATTTTCTCAGGTCATGAAAAATTAACCAAACAAAGATTGAACGAATTTGTTTTTGTGAAGTTATGTTCTAACATTTTAGGTATGACTTAATAGTTCCGTCAAATTCATTTTAATTGATTGGATTCTCAATGAACGATTTGAATTCGAATTTTTGTATTTTAAATATAAACTAGAAGTTCCAAATTTTCAATAAATTTATTCTCAATTTTATTTGGATCTTGAAACCTGTAGTCTTAGATCCTTATTTCAGCTCTAAATTATAATTTATTTAGATTTTGGAACCAGAAGTTTTAAAATTACGAATGAAAAAAATTGAGAAAAATTAAATTAATTTGAATTCGATACGAAAAAAAAGCTACTTTGAACCAAGTTTGTTTGAAAATATGTTTTCTTGTTAAGGGTGAGTAGAGACTTGAATATCTTTTATACTAACTTTTGTTCATGATTTTAAGATATATAGATCATGAAATTTAGATTCGTAAGTTTGTTAAAGTATTCTATTTTATGTTTATGAATTTTAACGCATTGAGGTATGTATTTAATATGAATTACTTGATTGAGTATATATATATACATATATATATATATATATATAATGATCTCATGTTTCGTGTTGTATGATTAAAATCTATTGATGTTATGGTTAAACCATGACTTTTTCGATGACGGCATGAGTTTGATAATGACATGAACTATTAGATGTAAAAACTAGGTAGCGACAATGGTTAGAGTTTCCTAATAGTGATTTTGTTTGAGATATTTTATAATATATCATAAAATTAAGATATGGTTGTAATTTACTCAAAACCTGAAGTTCTAAAACTAATTACAGTGATTGATGTGATTTGAAAAAGAATTTCATTCTCAATTTTATCAAAACTTGAAGTTTTGAATTACTATCATATTGAACATGTAATTATGATATACAATTACATCATAGCTTGAAGCTTTGAGTTTTTGAAAAGAAAAGGTACAATATTTTTATTATTCTAATATTAAATTATATAATTATTGTTATTTCTCACTAAATTTGTGGTTAGCGAATGACATGTTCTTTTTGTTCTTTTTTCAGAGCAAAATACGAAATAAGGTACATGACATGTATTTTCTTATACCTTAATTAATTATTAAATATTTGTTACAGTTCGTTGTAATTGTATTTTGAGAAATTTTTCATTAATTTATTGTGATTACGATTTATATATCTTTGTAAAAAGATTAATTTATATTTTCAAAGAAATATATATGTATATTTGATCACCAAATAAATGAAGTCAAATAATTGAAACAATTTGTACTTCAAATTTCTTCTGAAGTAGCAATGTTAATGATTATAGGGTGAAAAATCATTTATCTTGCATGACTAAATTAATTAATATCATTCTCTGAAGTAAATGTTAAATCATCTAATAGTCATGACGGTGATTATGGTTAACAAAGGCTCAGTGATTATAATAAATTTTAACCACCTGAAGTAGAATTCACTCCAAAGTAAAGTAAGCAAAATGTTTACTATTGATGAAATATGAAATTATAATAATTGTGTACCTAATGTATACATAAATGTTATATTAATCTATTACCGATATATAAAATTTCTAGAAGAGCAAATTTGCATATACAAAGTAAAAAACAATAATGTTGTATAAGTGAAACTTTGTTACTTTAATAGATCTTAAAGGAATCTATTTAGATGAACATTAAGAAAAATATATTGTATTTGTATTATTTATACTATCATATGCTAAAAGCATATTTACAATCGAGACTATCATATAATCATAAGTATAATATGATTAAAAATTGTGATGAACCAAAAGTTTTTTATTTTTCATCCAATAATACACAGAAAATGATACATCAAATTATTGGAAGCAATATAATTATCCATTATAGAATCTGAAGATTCTTACATAGTAAATATTCCTAAAGGATAATAATTGATATTACAATTTGGTTTTTGAAGAACACTATATGACATTTTAGTTATTGAAGAATAATATGATAGTCTAATATATCTCTGAATGAAAGTAAGAGAGTCTCAGAAGGATATTATAAGGATATAAATAAGTTTTAGAAGGATATTATGATGATGTAAATAAGTTCATGAAGGATAAAAAATAATACTAATGAATAAATTTTCTTGTCATTAAAGGGAGAATAAGGATCAAATTAAAAAACTTAATGACATGAAATTATAACTGACATGTATAATTCATTATGATAATTATTGTATAAGTCATATGAACTTGAAGTTCAAATGATCGTTTACTTGAAAATTGCATACTCGAATGATTTTATACTCATTGCTAATATATTAACCTGGGTGATTGTTCCTGAAGAACAATTTACGTAAATGACAACAAATAAATCATTCGTTACACATAGAAGTGTGTAAAGTAAATTTGGTATAAAGTTATTATTCCTTGAAGTGAATAATGAAAGATTATGATTATTCTAAAGATCATGCTAAAGTTATATATAATCCTAATTATATAAATATAATTCCTGAAGAGTTAAATGATTTTGAAGACATAGAATTCTTTGAATCTCTTTCTATGAAACTTAAAAGGGATCTTAATTACCTATGAAAAAGTGCATGTGCTCAAACTATAAATATTATAGTTTGCCTTATGAATATGTAAAAGTTTACGGTAATCTATGAAGAAGCATATGTACTGAAAACTTAAAGAAAATTAATATTTTATATTTTATTATTATACATATTACAGAAAAATGATGAGGATATTGAATAACATATTATGGATATATGTTGATATAAAAATTATTAATCAAAACAAAAGCAAAGTTATACTTATGTAGTTGTATTAAACTTGTTATGTGGACGCTTGAAGACGTTTTACGTTTTGATCAAATAATTACTCATACGAAATTTGAGACAGTAAGATATAATTATATCTCAAAGATTTACTATAGAAACCTAATGTTAATAATATAAAAATGAATTGTCTCATAGCTAATTTCATATGATGATAATTAACAGCCCATATAGAGGCTAGTGCCCCAGAAACGGTACAATCTCTTGAAAAGATGCAAAATCTTAGAAATACAAAAATTTTCTTGAAGAATTATAGAAATAATCATTGATAATTTATTTGCATATACAGTAGTTAGAGATTATAAATTATGATAATGAACCATATAGTATCAATAAGTGTTGAAAAATGCATGATTGGCCTAAGTGGAATGAAACAATTCAAGTAGAATTGACTTCATTAGCCAAATGTCATATATTTGGACTAATAGTCAAGACACCTGAAGACGTCAAACCTGTTGGATATAAATAGGTATTCGTTTGAAAACGTAATGAGATGAAACATTTTCACCTGTGATGGATTCAATTACGTTTCAATTTTTAGTTAGTTTGACAATTTCCAAAAGACTTTAAATGTGTCTTATAGATGTAGTAATGACATATTTATATGGGTCATTAGATACTAATATATATATATATATATATATATATAAATCCCTAAAAGATTTAAAATACCAAAATATAATTCAAATTCTCGTAACTTATATTCAATAAAGTTACAATGATCTTTATATGACTTAAAACAATTTGGATGAATGTTATATACTTGTCTTAGTGAATATCTCACAAAGGAAGATATATTAATGATCTATATGCAATTGTAACAATATATGTTAATGACATGAATTTAATTGGAACTCCTGAAGAGCTCCTAAGAACTGTTAAATATTTGAAAAGAGAATTTGACATGTAAGATTTTAAGAAAACAAAATATTGTCTCAACCTGATATCAAAGGGAATACTGGTCCATCAACTCGAAGATACTGGAATAGAATCAAACATATTTTTTAATATCTTCGAATAACTATAAGAGTAATAGTTGTATACCTTTCAGGGGGAGTTTATTAAGTTAATATAGACATACGTGCATTGCATTTTTTTTTTCCTTCAATCAGGTTTTGTTGCACTGAGTTTTACTGATAAGGTTTTTAACGAGACAGTCCTTTTAAATATATCCAAATACTATTTAATGCAGAAGATTATTGCATTTTTAGTCTAACAGATCATTAAATATTTTTTGCTTTCATCAAAGGAATATGTCATTTTTTTTTTTTTTTTAGTTTTGTATCCTACACTCTTTTTTCCTTTCAACCAGTTTTTATCCTATTGAGTTTTACTAATAAAGTTTTTAATGAGGCAATATATGGGCATGTTCAAAATATTGAAAGGTATTATCAAATAGTGTATGTTCAAGGTGAAGTGTTATGAATATATGGACTTAACATCACTTCATTCTTTATAATATTTTTTTTATCTTATTTGTTATTATTTTATTATGAAAATTATTCTTCCAATTTACATATATTGTAACCATTGTGAAAACACACCAATTGAATTCTATTCATTATTTTCTCTCTATCTCTATTATTGTGATTGGTGTCTATATTCATTACTTTTAGGTCTTACTTTATAACAGTTTTCTTATTTTTATTCTCTTTCAAGTTTTTCCCCTTTTTTCAGATCTTTAAGTTTTTATTTCATATTCAAGTTTTTCTCCTATTTTTCAAATCTTTAGTTTAATATGCATTTAATGAATATTGTAACTTATATGGGTAGTTTTTTGCCCTTATCATGAAAACAGTTGACTTGACGTATCACTAATTCATATATTAGCTTTGAATATTCCCAAATCATAAATGATGGTTTTCGGTTGCTGGCGTCGTTGGTTGGCACCAGCCTTCCATTGTGTGTGGCATGAGTTCGACACCCACCTGTTAAATCCAAATAATTCATATAATAATAATATAATAACAATAATAAAAATAATAGTTCTCCTACCATTATGTGTGAGTTGATCTTCCATCATCGTGTAGATTTCCCTCCATTTTCGTATGGGCAAATTTCTCCTAATTGGAAGCAGTAATAGTCCATGCCGTGTTAGTAGTATTTTTATCTCGATTGATCACGACAGTCTTCTGGATCCGTTCCAAAAAAAAAAAAAAAAATCATAAATAATAGCTAGACCAAAACAGCGTCGTGTGAGGTGACACGTGCGTGTGATGTCAAATTATTGCAGAAAGCTGCAAAATTTTCCAAGCTAGTAACTCGGTTTGGAAAAACGAATCAGAGTCCTACTTGGAAGCATCGGAATCTTCTATTCCACATCAAGGATCCACAAAGTCCAAACCTCAAAATCTAAACCAATAACGCTTCATTAAAACACGCCTTCATTTCGCTTTCACTCACCAACAACAACAACAACAACAACAAAACCAAATTATTTCCTTCTTCTTCAAACACCACCCAATCCTCGGCTAGATAATCGTTATCCTCGTACAAGGATTACCTAATTCTTGATGGGGAAAGGCGGAGGCTGCGTCCCAAGCAAGAAAAAACCACCTCACTCCACCACTTCCGCGGCCGCCAATTCCCGTCACCACGACTCCAATCCTCCCGCTCCGATCCCCTCCCCCGAACACTCCTCCAACACTCCCGCCGATGACACCGCCACGACGACGGCGGCGTCGCCGCAGCAGCAGCTGGGAATCGCGAAATTGAAGGTGTTTATCGTGTTCTACTCGATGTACGGTCACGTAGAGGGGCTGGCGAGGAGGATGAAGAGAGGCGTCGACAGCGTCGACGGCGTGGAGGCGGTGCTGTTCCGGGTGCCGGAGACGCTGAGCAAGGAGGTCTTGGAGCACATGAAAGTATCGCCGAGGGACGAGACTATTCGGGAGATTTCGGCGGAGGAGTTGGTGGAGGCGGACGGTGTTCTGTTCGGGTTCCCGACCAGGTACGGCTGCATGGCCGCGCAAATGAAGGCGTTTTTCGACTCGACCGGACAGCTGTGGCAGAACCGGAAACTTGTTGGAAAACCGGCCGGTTTTTTTGTCAGTACAGGCACTCAAGGAGGCGGCCAGGAGACCACTGCGTAAGTGTAACACGTTTGTTGTTATTATTATTGTCGTCATCCATGTAGTTTTATTATTATGTTGTATATGTTTTCTAGTACCACACATTTTAATCGATTAGTGTTAAAAGCTAAAATTGCAGTTGTTTCTGACATAAATTGAACTCTGTAAGTTGAATTCATATATAGTATAGGCTGCAATAGGAGAATTGAATTGTTTCTTTCGGGGCGTAGTGTAAACCATGGAGTTTAGGAAGCTGGTCAGTAGTTTTGAAAGGGAGCTGACTTTGAAGTGTGAAATGAGAGTTTGTAGTGGGTGGTGGTGAAATTAGGAATTGTGAGAAGTTGATTTGTTGGAATTAGATGTCTTCTTCTTTTACCTTTGATCAGTTGATGCATCTAGTAGTTTGTTAGAATTACTATGACTCGTGTGGTAAATTGGTTGTAGGATGGGACACCGATGATGATTAACGAGAAGTTAGTTTGTAATTGTTTGTTATGTTACAACGATTTGTTTATAAAGGAAATGTTGTTGTAATGTCTAGTCTTGTCTATAAATCATCATATTGGTACTACAGTATTTTTTTAATATATATATATCTATAAATATTACAGTTCAGTTTGATTCTTCATAGACATATTCAACACTGATGTCCAAGTGTTAATACTTGTATGTCTTGATGTGTGCTCCTGGAAGAATAATGATAGTAAAAAGTTAATGGATCAACCTAGGTAATTGAGCAAATAAGAGAAATAAAGCAGTCTCTGGTGTTTGGTACAGAAAATAAACCAAGTCTGTATTGCAAAATTCATGGTCTTGAACCAGGAATTGCTTTAGCACTTGAACGTACAGATTGAACTTATACAAATCTCTGTCTATCCTATAATGAAAAGAATATTAAACTTAGAGATTGTTCACTCACTTTCTAGTTTACTTATCCATGCTTTAACTGCAAGTCATAAGTAAAGGGACAACTGAACTATTCCGTTGGAGATATCCCTGAGGAATAAACTTTGAAACAATTGCTTTGATAATAGTTTTGGGAACATTTGCTGTCCCTGATGGAACTTTTTGAGTCAACTGAATTTGATGCCTTTCTGCTGCTAATATATGTTTAGATATGAAGTGGCCTCCTGGAAGATATACCTTTGACTTGTTACCATTGATGTAATAGTGATTGATGGTACTGGGCAGAGTGTAAATGCAGAACTGTAACTGTAGTTATTTTAAGTGAGGTGTCTACTTTCAGCACTGTGTCCCCGATATGCACTAGGTGGCCTCTTGTGTCTTGGATTTTTGTTTTGCTCTAAACTGTTTTTTTCATGAACTTAATTCATTTTATGTTTTGATATATTAGCAAAGACAAAGTTAAATTTGAAGATGTTGGAAAGTATTGGTTCTTTCTCTAACTTTAATGTTCTGTGGTTGGGAAGTTAGGGATAATTGTCCCTGTTATTTCTGGTCTTGCATGAAGAATGGATGAAACTTGATAGTGTTCTCTCTTTAAAGTTACTGAGATATGAGAATCCACCCACTAATAAAATTCATATGCAAGTGACCAAAAATGATGGATTCAAGGAAATTTTTTTGTCCAGTTTGCCTTCACAGACTTCTTTGGTAATCATATGATTTAGATTGCAGGATTTAACAGATTGGCAGGACAATGACTTTATGGAACAAATGTTTGTGCATTATCAGAAACAGTATAAATTAGTTTGTTTTGATTCATGTTTCCTGCTCTGGAATTATGGTATATATTGTGTATATACATCTTACATGTCTTGCATTTGATCTTTATTTCTGATAATTTTCTGCAAAAATGCGAGTCATCTTTAAGATATACGTCAAGAGTGCACTTTTGTATGTCATCAACAACAGAAGTTTGTGTCTGTGTGCATGTGTGGTTATGAAATGCATGTGGGTTGTTTCAAGTACTATGATTGTACTTGGTTTTACTTTCAATCCATAATTATTTTAAATTACGGGGAATGTACATCAGTTTCAAAGTTGATGAGTGGTAGAGCATCTTTTGTGTCTATGAGTTAATTATCATCTCAAGCACAAAATATAAACTGACAGTATTCCTACGAATATGGTTATTTCAGTTGGACTGCAATCACCCAGTTGGCTCACCATGGAATGTTATTTGTTCCTATTGGGTACACTTTTGGAGCTGGTATGTTCAAGATGGACTCCATCCGTGGGGGTTCTCCATATGGCGCTGGGGTTTTTGCTGGTGATGGCACAAGAGAGCCAAGTGAAACAGAGCTGGCACTTGCCGAACATCAGGGCAAGTATATGGCTGCGGTAGTCAAGAGGCTTTGCCAGGCTTGATCTCATGTTCCATTCTTTAAACCACATTTGTCATCTCATATTTATTTGTCGATTCAGGTGTGTTTCTGCTATGATCAAATTCGGCATTTCACCTCTTGCCATTGCCGTCTAATCTGTTGTCCGTTCATTCTTCTTCCATTTTTTGCCCTGCATTTGTGTTCCATTTTAGAAAGATGTAAATGGTTTGAAATTTTTCTGCTTGATCTCCATAAATAAGTTATGAATCTTTTGGGAGTCTTCTTTTGTATATTTTTGCTTTTGTTTACATGTAATTCAATGGATGGTTTTATGTAATAAATTTCCTTCATTTTCTACTTCAAGCCACTACTATTTTTTTTCTATTTTCTGGTAACAATGTTTATTTATTTATTATTTTTTTTCCTAACAAAAAAAATTATATGCTGTTAATTAGGCACAAATATCAGTTGGTGGCTGGATTTTTTTTTTGTTAATTTTTGGAAAATGTTGGTGGCTGGAATTATCTATTGACCTTTTTATACATTAATTGTCTACTCTTGCCTAACATTATTGTTTCAACCTTCATGATTGTCACAGATCATTTTGAGATCTTTTGGAATCAACCACAAAGTAATAAATGGAATATAATAGTATTGTGGACTATAATATAGGAAACAACAGAGGTTTTCAATGATTTTTTAAAATAGAGATGGATTTTAACTATTATGTCAAACTATAAAGGAAAAATAGAATTATCCTTTTATATTTATATATATTTATAGCTGGACATTGCTAATGGAGACAAGACACTCCAATTAAATTTATTAACATGGTATTCTGGATTGACCTAGCAGCGATTCAAGTGATCGGTTATTTTTTGTGTCAATTATATCATTCTGAATTCATAAACTCAATGATATAAAATAATGGTGTGTTTACTTCATGGATTGAAAAATGGAAATGAGCAATGAGATTGATTGTTTACTTGTTTAAAATTTATTCCGTAATAGGAATGAAAGTATAAGTCTCACATCAATTTGGGGTTGTGGAATGGGAATCTCATTCCCTCCACCTCACTTGGGAATCTCATTCCTATTTCTTTGTCAAGATAAAAAATCTTTTATATCTTTCTTTAAAAAAAAAAAAAAACTATTTTATTTAATATTAAAAAAAAAACTGCATATTATAACAAAAAATTGCATACCATTGGTTTTTCATCATCAATTTCTTAATTATCATAATGGACTATTAAAATACTATACAGTTTTTTTTTTTTTTAAATTATAATATGTAGTTTTTTATTTGATATTAAAAAAAAACTGGATATTATAATAAAAAATTACACACTTGGTTAGTAGACTATTAAAAAATATGTAATTTTTTTTTATTATAGTATACAGTTTTTTTTATATGTATATTATAATAAAAAACTGTACACTATTATAATTAATCCATAATTTTAATTAAGAGTATTTTTGTAACTTATAATTAATTCATTCCGATTCCAAAGTAAAGTAAACAGTTTAATGAGAATACTACTGATTTTGATTCTGATTTATGCAGTTGAAGTAAACAATTTATTTTGATTTCAATATATCATTTTGATTTCAAGTCATTCCGATTCTAGATAATTTCGATTCTTATTACGATTTCTCTAAGTGAAGTAAACACATCATAAATATTACAAATGTTAATGCAATTGGTTAAGTACCTTATCTCATTGTATAAAATTTATTAATAGTTAAGAATTCAAATCTTATTTTTGTCCTAAAACATAATGTATGAAGAATTTTTTCTAAATATAATCCTCGAATAAAAATTAAAGGCATCAAGTTGAATTGCATTAAACACTAGACGAACAAGGTCAATCCGGAAATTCAAATAACCAAAAAAAAAAAACCAAAAAAAATAAGGGTGGTTCGGCGGTTCTAAACAGTTTTGGCGAGTACCAACTTTTCACATATAAATAAAAACAACTTATTCCTAGTTGGCTCGTCCCCAAAACTACTCCGGGGATTGATTCACTCGCGGTCTCTCCCTTCCCAACCCAATCTTTCTATCATCTTAGTTGCCTCCGGTCCAAAAATTACGCAGGGGATTGATTCACTCACAGTCTCTCCCTCCCAGACCCAATCTCTCTATCATCGCAAGCAAATCGACGGGAACATGGCGGAAACTCTGGCTGCTCTCCGCTCTCTGATATCTTCCCACAATCCTCCTCTCCATGCTCTTGTTGTTCCCTCCGAAGACAATCACCAGGTTTCTCTCTTTTCCATCATTTGTCCCTCAAAAAAAAAAAAAAAAAATCGATGATTCCAGAGTTTCTGACCGTGTTTTTATTGTAGAGTGAATATGTTTCTGCTCGAGATAAACGGCGTGAATTCGTCTCTGGCTTCACCGGCAGTGCAGGTCAATTTCTCAATACAAAAATTCCGTTGTCCGGATTTCTTGAAATTGATATTGTTTTGTTGAATATTTTTGAAGGCGATATTTGAGATTTTTTTATTTTTGAGAGCGTATGTGAGATTCAGGTGTGGCGCTGGTGACAATGAATGAAGCGCTTTTGTGGACGGATGGACGATACTTTCTGCAGGCTACGCAAGAGCTTAAAGGTGAGTGGAGACTCATGCGGATGGGAGAGGATCCTGCTTTAGACGTCTGGATGGCTGATGTAAGTCTCCTTTTTGTTTTTTTCATCTATGAAAATTAAGTTGGTGTTGGTGTTTTCCAGTTCATCATTGATATTTATGGTAAAGCAACTGATTTTTTTATGCGACTGTTGTATTGATATTGTGTAATTCCGTTTGTTGGAAGCATTGTTTCTGGGTTTTGTTTGTGTAAGGTTGGACTATCCAACCTTCTTGTTGAGAATGCTAGCTTTGGATATGAGGTTTAGTGTACGATTGGTACAACTTATCTGATCGCCAAAAATATTTTTTTCAATGTCAAAAGCTCTACTTGATTATTTTTGTGTCGTTTGGTTGACATCTCAGTAGAGCTTTTGGAGAATTAAAAAAATTGAAAAAGGTTTTGAGCTTCTCCAAGTAGATTTTTTTTAGTTTTTTTTAAAAGATTAAAATGTTTACTATACCTTTATTTTATTTTGTTAATATCTTTATATACTTATAACCCTATTACACTTTCTTTATAAATATAAACACATAGCCTCCACTTTGATTCACTTTTTATTTCATAAAAACTTTTAAGAACTTTTCTTTGACCAGTAAGTTTTCTATATTTTGTGTTTTTTGATTGCATTTTTTTTTTTTTTTTTTACCTTTATTGTCATGAATATTATATGTCATATTTGTTATATATATATTTACATAATGCAATTGGTTTTGTTATTGGTTCATTGATATATATATATATATTTGTTATATATATATAATGCAATTGGTTTTTTTGTTGTGGTTAATTAACATATATATACTGCAATTGGTTTTATTGTTGTGATTTATTGATATATATATACTGCAACTTGTTTTAATTGGTTTGTTATTGTGGTTCATTGATATATATATGTGGTGCAATTAGTTTTAATTGGTTTTATTATTGTGGTTCATTGATACTGTAATTGGTTTTATTATTGTGGTTTTTGATATTTGTATATATATATTGCAATTGGTTTTAATAGGTTTTGTTATTGTGGTTCACTGATATATATATATATATATATATATATACATATTGCAATGAGTTTTAATTGGTTTTGTGATTGATTTGTTGATATATATATATATATATATATATATGCACTACAATTGGTTTTGTTATTGATTCATTGATATATATATATATATACACACTATAATTGGTTTGTTGATTAATTTTTAATGGTTGAGGTTGAAGTCATTACATTCCTAAAATGAATATATTACTCTTTTTCCTCATACCCTTTTTAGTAAATTAGTAATCTAAAAGTACTTTAAAAATAATTTAATCAAATAGTCTATAATTTAAAAGAGCTTTTTTAATTGACAACCAAACAACCAATAACTTTCTTCCAAAAGATCTACTTGGAGAAACTGTACCAAACAAAGCCTTAATCTAATGATTGTTTCAATTTTTTGAATCGATGTTAATGAGGGATTTTCTATGTCCAGTATTGGAAGATTGTTTTCGTGGATTGTTGCTGTTTTATTTATTTATAGTTATTTTGTATGTATTGATTTTTAATTGTATTAAGTGGGTTGTTGTGATTTGATTTTGTTAGAATCTGCCAAATGATGCGGCCATTGGTGTTGATCCTTGGTGTGTGTCGGTGGACACTGCACAGAGGTGGGAGCATACTTTTGCCAAGAAACAACAGAAGCTGGTTCAAACCTCCACCAATTTGGTGGATGAGGTTTGGAAAAACCGACCACCAGCTGAAGTAAATCCAGTTGTTGTTCATCCCTTGGAATTTGCTGGTCGATCGGTTGCTGATAAGTTGAAGTATTTGAGGGAAAAGCTCTCTCATGTGCAAGCTCGTGGCATCATCTTCACAGCCCTTGATGAGGTGTGTTTTTTGTTGGCCTCTTTCTTTTGCTGTTAACTTAATCTTGAGTTTGAGGATTCATCTTTGCAGCCCTTTGCCTTATTTATTTATTTATCTTTTTAATAAATTCCTGGTGATATATATTTGCCATTGTGCTTCTTACAGGTTGCTTGGTTGTATAATATAAGAGGAAGTGATGTGGACTATTGTCCAGTTGTTCATGCGTTTGCTATAGTGACAATCAATTCAGCTTTTCTTTATGTGGACAAGAGGAAAGTATCTTCTGAGGTCAGTCATAATGGCATATTTCTCTCTCTCTCTCTCTTTTTTTTTTTTTTTTTTATTTATAAATATCTTCTTACCATGTCTGTATATACTAGTTGCTTTTTAAGTTCCCAATAGGAAGAACATTCTATCAAATCTTATCAGCCTTCAATCTGTGATCTCTGCCTAAGAACTGACTCTTGTCTTGCATTGATGTTGAGAATTCTATGTTCTATTGAATTTAATTGGTGCTTATGAATATTGTATTCGATATTATCAATAGCTAAAACCGTGGGACCGAGATAGGTTGCTCTAATCTTTTAGATTCTAATTTTTATATGTTTAATGCAAAACTATGAACTTAACAGTTCAAATGATTAAAGTAATCTTAGAAATGTGTGTTATGTTATGTGCAGGTAAATTCCTCATTGAAGGAGAATGGAATTGATGTTCGGGATTATAGTGCAGTGAGCTCAGATGTGGTCTTGCTTGCATCTAATCAGCTTGACCCTTCATCTGCTGATAATGGAACTGCTGTTAAGGAGGAAATGGAAATCAATGGTCAAGGAAATGGTGCAAAAGAAGAGGGAAATAATAATGATTTCATTTGGGTTGACTCTGGCTCATGCTGCTGTGCTTTGTATTCTAAATTGAATGCTGATAAGGTCATTCTGCAGCAATCACCTGTGGCCCTTCCAAAAGCTTTAAAGGTAATACTGCACATCCTAACTAATGAAGAATTCTTATGCCACATAGTCCTTAGAATGCATTCTGGATTATATTGATCTCATAATTTTTTTTTAGATATGTTCCCGGTACTATCTATGGGATCATAAAGAAGGCTTTTGGTGAAACTAGAATTTAGAGTGATTTTTTTTTTGCCTATAATTTCTGTCTACTCTTTTAGGGGTCGCTTATTTATATTTGGATGTGAAAGAGTCTCAGCCCAATTAAAAGTTAGCGGTCATGATAGAGATGATAAAGGTTCATTTAATTTTCAGTTACTGTTAAAATATTTCTTGATTTATGAAACATCAGCTACTTAATTGTTTACCAAAAAAGGCCTGTTACCCATTCAGGTAATTTGAATGCGGTTCTAATGTTCAGCATTTTGTCATGTGTTTTTGTATCTGCATATTAAAGATTCAACTTTCTCTAGAGGTTTTAACTAATATCATGCTTTTATTTTGTTTTCTTGTTTTTGCAACAAATATGTCAAAACCTAATTTGTGCTTAGTAATTGTCTCGATGTAGAACCCAGTTGAAATGGAAGGGTTAAAAAAGGCCCATATACGGGATGGTGCAGCTGTTGTACAATATCTTGTCTGGTTGGATAAGCAGGTATTGACTATGTTCTCTGGTTGTATTTTTCCAAGAAATTAAAGAATGCATGCTGTTCATGTAAAGTGTTTGTCTTCTTAATGGCAATGCGTGTAATGAATCTTAGGAATTAAAATTGATGGCCAAACTTGTTTAAATTGTGCAGATGCAGGAGATTTATGGTGCTGCTGGTTACTTCTTGGAAGGAGATGGTGCAAACAAGAAAAAGAAATCGTGAGTTAGTAATTATTTGTTATTTTGTATATTCTGTCTGCAAATCAGATTTCTAGCTGTTGAGATTATTATGTGGCACATCAGGCTACAGCCTGATCAAAGATGTAATGTCTTGCGAGACAACCCCAATCCAAGCTTTGTTTCACATAATTTTTATTTTTTCCTTATCTTGAGGGAGTATCTCTCAATATAGAATTGGGATTGTGATTTCCATATCCTTTACTGATCTAATTATGTTTTCTATGGAAATGTTGAGATTGGTTCTTTAATATTTGTTTTGGGTTATTAGACAAAAGTTGCTGAACTCACGTAAATTGCTGTGAACCTCATGTGTTACTGGTCCGTAACTTGGTACATACTCTATGAACTTTGGCAGGGAAACCATAAAGTTGACAGAGGTGACTGTAAGTGATAAGCTGGAGAGTTTTCGAGCTTCTAAAGAGGTAATGTGAATTTTGTATTATTACAAAATTGTCTGCATGTTGCTTAAAAAGGCAAAATTTCATCTAAAACATTTTTTTCCTGAGACAATCTGCTGGTTTACCTTGTTTATGTGCCTTTTTTTCTAACTTGCGATATCTTGTTGTTTGGAAATGAGCAAATGTCAAAGTGGAAGGTTAAAGAGAGCATATGAAAAATAGATTTAAAGCTTTTGAAGAAATTTTTGTCTATTCCAATTGTAGTATGGAGAGTGAAAGAAAAGCCTTAATATCAATTTAAGTTTAACATTCCCTGAAATCACAATTGAGGTTTCAAAATGGCAAAAGTAACCAATGACCTATCCATTTTACATGTGACATTTGATTTAGAAAATTTGGAGTTTTTATGAAATATGATGTAAATCTAAGTTATAACGAAGTGTTATGAAAATTCTGAAGGTATTTTTAGGGAATAGAAACCTTAATATCCTTTTGATTAGGAACATATAGTATATTTGTTAAGTTAGAAGGTGGCTTTTCAATGGTTAGAGTGCTTGATCAAAATTGTCTTTGAAGTCTTATTCCAGAATCTTGAAGGCTTTGTCGAAAAATTCTGTTACTGAATTTAAGATATTGGTGAATACAAAATCTGGTGGTTGAAAAATGTGAATTTGTATCATGTCAAACAATTCTTACAAGCTTTAGATGCTTATTTGTACTTGTTAAAAATGATACAAGTAGATCGCTGTTGATAGGTTTTACTAAGGCTGTTGTTAAATGGGCTACTTGTGTATTTTTAATATGCAGTTCAATATAATAAAATATTTCTTTATCTTTGTCCGCAACTGAATTTGCAAATATTGCTATTGCTATTTTTCTTGTTTGTAAATTGCTTGCAATAGACATTCCTTCATTACAGTGTTCATCCTAGTTTGTTATTCGGGTAGTCAAGGTGGACAGCAATTTATTGTGATTGAGTAAAGGTACCAACGCATATATATATATATATATTAAATAAAGCTAACATTTTGTCCAAAAATTTCCAGGGTTGAGCATATTATAGGGGTAAAGCATAAGTAAATAAATTGATAAAAGAGGTGAATAGAGTAGGCATGGTGTGTGTAATCAGTGATTCTGATTTACGTATTGCAGCATTTTATGTATATTTGTGGTGTTGTTTGTTGATGTGATGTGGATTGTCTTTCTGTGTTATGATTGCAGCACTTTAGAGGCTTAAGCTTCCCTACCATTTCTTCGGTTGGTCCAAATGCGGCCATAATCCATTATTCACCAGAGGCAAAAACATGTACTGAGCTTGATCCGGAAAGCATTTATCTATTTGATTCAGGAGCGCAGGTTTGTCAATAGTCGTAAATAGTTTACTTTGTGACAAGTTATTCATGCATAAAATATATACCGAATTCTACCATTAAATTTTAAAATTTTATATCCCTACTGATATTGTTGATGGCACCATTGAAGTATCTAGATGGAACAACAGATATAACTCGGACAGTTCATTTTGGTAAACCCTCAGCACATGAGAAAGCATGCTACACTGCGGTTGGTTTTTTCATTTGTTCTCCTTTCTGAACTTCTTGTTATTTTTTGGTATTTAACTTCACTTTAACTTCGCTGATATGAATCTTGAAACTTGATTGCTTAGTTATGTTTTATTACTACCATTCACTCAATCTTAAGGTGTGTTTTGTTGGTCTGGAAAGGGAATGTCTGAACATGGTCGAAACCATATAATTGGAAACAATTCTCTGAATAAATCCACTTGCAGTTGGAAACACATTTATTTGTATTACTTTGTTTTATAAATGGTTGATTTCAAATGATGAACCTAGTAAAATATAATCCACAATAGCTATTTTGGTTTGATGGTTGTGTTGGATGATATCAGCTTCAGTGACATAGAAAGTCTGATGTATCCTTGCTTACAATGAATCTAGCTATAATTGAACCTGAGGCCCAGCTACTTTTCAGATATCACACATAAGAAAGATAGTCTGGCCCCTTGATTGGCAATGCCCATCAGTTCAGTAACTAATCCTACTGTCAATATGCTCTCAATGATAAGTAGAAATCTGATCCTTGGTTAAGCTATGCCTTAGAGTCTGCAAACAGTTTTCCTGTTGTCACAATCTCTGGCTTTACTCTCATAGCACCTCCAGTGACAAGATGATAATTACTGTGACAACTGTGGTAACTATACTACCATGTCTGGTAGCTCTCTACAAACATCACTCCGGCCACTGTCTATTTTGGTCTTTGACAACCACTGCCAACACCACAACTCATGTACCATCAATGTCGACACTAGTCACACCATTCTCAAATTTGTTATTACTCTGCACACATTTGGTCTTCAGCCGCCATAATCATTCTGTTGTCTCTATCTGAACAACAGCTTATGATCCATTAATATAATTGTTGGTCTTTTATATGCTATTGAGAATCTAGTATTCATCAAAATAGAAGTTCATTTGAAATGGGGTAGTCAAAATTGCAAATTTACAGGTGTTATTTGATTTATATCATTTTTGTTATCTAGGTATTAGAAATTAAACTCTTAAAGCTTACATTTGATCTTTTTCTTCCATATCATTTTTGTTATCTAGGTATTAGAAATTAAACTCTTGAAATTTTTTATCCTTTCTCCTTTTCCTTTCTTATTGGAACTACCTTAAAAGTCAATGCTGAAAGAAGTTTCTTGATTTGCTGGATGTGCAGGTTCTCAAGGGTCATATTGCACTGGGCAATGCTCGATTTCCTAATGGAACCACTGGTATTAAACCTTTTTTCTCCTTTGATCTGCTTTTCATAATGAAGTGTTATAGTTTGAAGTGATATGTGTAATTTCATCCTTGTAAAGTTCAATGAAAATGTTGGATCTGCACTTAGAAATTTATTTGATCGATTGATTTACAGGTCATGCCCTCGACATTCTTCCTAGGGTTCCTTTGTGGAAGTATGGTCTTGATTATCGACATGGTACTGGTCATGGAATTGGGTCTTACCTAAATGTCCATGAAGGCAAGTGATGAATTACAACTGCTTGTCTGTACTTTTTGTATTTAATTTTATTAAGAAGCTAACTAGTAGTTGACTGTCTTATTGTTGATTATCTGAGCAGGACCTCATTTAATTAGTTTTAGACCTCGCAATGTACCTCTACAAGCTTCCATGACTGTAACAGATGGTTAGTATTGCAATTATTACTTAATTGTTGTTCTGGAGAAAGTTTTTCTACTTAGACTTGAGCATCGGTCTATATCCTTAAACAGCTCAGTATGTTATTGTTTTTTTATAATCAGCTTCTATTGTTGGCTGATTGTCTTGGGGGTGACATTCTCTGTCGATGTAGCTTGATGTGTGCTCATACAAAGAAAGGAACTCATATTTGGTTTACCTAGACAGTTAACTTATCTTTAAAGCAGTTATTGCTGTAATGTTTAGGTTGCCTGCACTTGTTGTCATTCATCATCTATTTTTTTGGGTTTGAAGGTTGAATTGATTTTAGTCAAGAGCTCCCATAACAGTGACTGTTTGACTCATTTTTTTTAATTTCAAATGAATAAATTTTGTTTCTAGCGTAAGTAACACAGTAGTTCTGAATGAGATTTCTATCCATCCAGTTCTTTAGTTTTTCACGAATTAAAAATATGTTAATGTTTGCTGCACTATTGGGATTATTATCGATTTATTTATTTTGTATAGAATTTTTCGTTTACTAGTATTGAAATTGCTTTCTCAGAGCCTGGTTATTACGAGGATGGGAAGTTTGGTATCAGATTGGAGAATGTGCTTATAATCAAAGAGGCTGATACAGAATTCAATTTTGGTGACAAGGGTTACTTGTCCTTTGAGCATATAACATGGGTAAGTGAATGATCATGTGCGTTTATTCCTTTATCTTTCCAAGCTGTAAGGCTTGGTGATATATTTTATTTATCCATAGTGATCACAGATAAACTGTGGTCCTGCTTTTGTTATTCTTTAATTTGAAGAGTTAATAGGCTCATTCAAGGAATGGATATATTAAAATGAAAACAAATGGTTCGGTTTTCTAATAATTTTCTTTTGGGTCGTTTTATGAGTAAATTGATGTGTTAAGATATTCCCCCACCCTCCCACACACAGACATGCACTTGCTGTTATAGGAATTTTGGTGTTTCGTCTGTGTTGAGTTTAATATACTTACTTACAAACACAGATACAACCATACATATCCGCCCGCCCTCCCACACACAGACACGCACGTGCTGTTATAGGAATTTTGGTGTTTCATATAGGATTTAAACAATATGTATAAATATAATTGGTGGCCCTCTTGTCAGGTGTCAGGTAGATACTACACAAAGTTGGCTCACATGTGCATGCACTCTCATTTGCTTTGTTAATTGGAATGTAACTTCACAGGCTGTCTATTAATGCTCGATCTTTATGTCCAGGCACCATATCAGACAAAGCTGATCAACGTGAGTTTATTAACACCTGAAGAGATAGATTGGCTCAACACCTACCATTCAAGATGTAGAGACATTTTAGCCCCACACTTGGATGAATCTGAATTGGCATGGCTGAGGACAGCTACCGAACCTATTAGTGCATAACTGAGAGAGGGTTAGCCACCTGCCTCCTTTCTCTCTTCATTTCCATCCTCTTCTATCCAGATGAGGAAGAAAACGATAAGCAAACTGATGTTCAGTTTGTTATTTGATCGGTGACTAAATATGAAAATTTGTGGCATGAGCTAAATTATTGATTGTCGTTTGTCTATGTTAGAATTTGGCTAGTGTTTACTAGTGGAGTATAGATTGAGTATCCATCACTTGGCATTGTGAATTCCTAGAGAGTAATACATTATAAGCCATCATTCGACTCATTAAAAATTATTCGATAATAACATATCCAGTTGCTGTTATTTTTTTAACATTAGGTTGCGGTATTTAGGAATGACAACATCTTTTCCTGGGGCTCAGTGCCTGCACTATTACAGTGGTGATAGTTTTTACATATTATGTAGGGGCTCGTAGAGTTCAAGCACCATGGCCCGTTAACATCAGACTGCAGGCCAATCGGACAGTTTTTGGCTACAGTAGAAAGTGACTTATAGGAGGAACCATCTTTGTTGAAAGCACTTTTTTTTTTTTTTTTTTGTTGAAAAGCAAGAAATCTATTAAACAACAAGCCCTGAAGGGAAAATACAATCAACGTTTACATTATGCCAACATAAATCTTCTGAGGAGGACAAGGCTAAAGAAGCAAGACTGTGGGCGAGGCGATTTCCACTTCTCGGAATCGTAGAGCACCTATAAACATTAAGCTTCAAACATAACGCCTTAACATCATCAACTAAAACACTAGAAGCCCCCCTAATAACAACATCAGAATTAATCGTTGAGGCTACATTAACAGAATCAACCTCCACCCAATCCACTTTCAAACCTGCTAAAAGAGATGCTCTAAGGCCATCTTTGAGAGCCAGTAGCTCACCTTCCTCAGGGGAGAGCAGACCATGCCATTGGCTAGCCAGAGCCATGATCACGAAACCGGTGCAGTCCCTAACAACAACTTCAAGCCCAATCATAGTTTTACTAGGCCTGACAGCAACATCTGAATTTAATTTCAGTGAGTCCGAATGGGGGGGGGGGGTGGGCGACATCAGACCTAGGCTCAAGACACCCCACCAGAACAAGAAAGGGGAGAGAGGGCTGACCTGGTATTTTGGAATTCTCGCAGTAGGTCCAAGGCCTTACCAGTGACCTCCACAAGTTGCCAGTCCCCTGGATGCTGCCTTCTAGCATTACGATTTCCCCAAATGCACCACAGAATCATACACACTTCTGCTAAACACTCAACCCCCTCAGAATGAAGCACCCCGACCAGAAATTCCGACACATTATATCTCTGTAGGTTAAACAACCTCTCTCCTTTCTCATAGGCACCCCAGGAGAGATTAGCAACAGAACACTCAAAAAGAACATGGGCAACGGTCTCAACTGCACCCATACATCCCTCACACCCACACTCTAATAAGATTTTCCTCCGAAATAGATTGGCTTTGGAAGGGAGAGCCTCTAAGCAAGCCCTCCACACAAAAATTTTAACCTTGGGGGGGATATTCAGGTTCCACAAAACCATCCACCATTTGTGAGCAGACTTAGAGGAGGTAGAAGCTTTCTCACTGAGCAGAGCCTTCTTGAGAGCCACTCTATACCCGCTCTTCACCGGATACAACCCTTTTTTTTTATCAAAGTACCATCTTCTGCAATCCTTTGTGTCATAACAACTAATGGGAATGGACAGGACTATCTCTTTGTCCACAGGCAGAAGAACTTCCTCTAGCTTCTGCAGGTTCCATTGGAAAGACTCAGGCACTATTAGGTCTGCTATCTTCAGCAAGGGTTCTATCGGAGGAGAAATAACCTTAAGCGACTTTGGCCTGGGAATCCAGGGGTCTGAAAACACATTAATGTCTCTGCCATTACCCACACGCCAAATCCACCTTTTCAACAGCAGTTCATGCCCCCAGATGAGGCTTTTCCACACAAGAGGCGCCTTAACTTTAGTCGAGGCCTGTAAAAATTCTTCCTTGGAAAAGTACTTGGCTTTAAGCACATGGGCAGCAAGCGAATTGGGATTAACCACCAACCTTTAGGCCTGTTTAACAAGTAAAGCTTGATTGAAAAGAGACAAATCTTTAAAGCCCAGCCCACCTTGCGATTTTGGTCTGCACATGCTCTCCCAACTAATCCAACTAACCTTCCTCCTACCGTCTTTCATCCCCCACCAAAACCTGGCCGCTAAGGACCCTAACTGCTTACACAAGCTGATAGGTAATTTGAAAATGCTCATGATATAAGTGGGAATGGCTTGCATCATAGCCTTGATCAGAATCTCCTTTTCGCCCTGCGAGAACAAATGACTCTTCCATCCATACATTCTGTTCCAAACCCTCTCCTTTATTACATTAAAAGTTTTCGTTTTGTTCCTCCCTACCAGCGACGACATCCCTAAGTAGTAATCATGTGAACATGAGCTATCCATGCCTAAAATATTTTGCAGTTCCACCCTCACAGACGTACTCACATTCCCACTAAAGCACACAACAGATTTCTCCAGATTTATCACTTGCCCTGAGCCTCTACAATAATCTGCCAAAACTCTTTTAATCAAGCTACAGTTAGACCCAAAAGCCCTACAGAAGAGAATGCTGTCATCTGCGAACAATAGATGACTTATCACCGGACCCGACACCCCACACTTGAAACCCAACCCTCTGCCCCCTCTTTCAGCTAGCATAACACCCCTTGAGAGAGCCTCGGCACACAAGAGAAATAGGTATGGTGACAGTGGGCATCCCTGTCTAATTCCTCTTGATGGGGTCACCTTTCCCACGACCCGACCATTGAGCAAAAAAGATAGAGAAGAGGTGGAGATGTAGTCATTAACCAGCCTAATCCAAAGGGGCGGAAAACCCATTTTCCTCAGCACCGCCTCGATGAAATGCCACTCAACACGATCGTAAGCCTTACTCAAGTCTAGCTTTAGAGCCATCAACCCCTGCTTCCCTTTCTTACGACTGTTGATAGAATGGAGCATCTCAAAAGTTGTTATAATATTGTCAAAAATTTGCCTACCTGGAACAAATGCTGACTGGTTCTCCGAAATAAGACTCCGAAGAGCCCGCTTCAGCTTCTGAGCATGCACATTCGTAACAGTCTTGTACACAACTGAGCTTAGACTAATAGGACGGAAGTCCTTCAGCATTACTGGATTCTTCTTCTTCGAAATGAGAATCACCTTCGTGGCATTGAAGGTGTTGATGGAAGCTCGCCTCTCAGGATTCTTAGACAGACATTCGTAATCTCTTTGCCCACCACATCCCACATTTTCTAAAAGAATAGGGCATGAAAATCGTCCGGCCCCGGTGCCGGAGTGGGCCCTAGGCTAAAAACAGCAGCTTTGATTTCGTCTTCCTTAAAAGGTGCCACTAACTTTCTATGCAGGTCCTCACTGAGACTAGATTTTATCCCCTTGCATGCTTTATTAATCTCCTTAGTAGTCGGATAAGAAGAAATAAACAACTTTTGGAAGTACCTGCAAACTACTTTATTTATATCCTCTGAAGAGACTACCATCTGCCCATCTTCATCCACCGGTTTTGAAATCAAGTTCTTCTTCCGCCTTGAGGTTGGTTGGGCATGAAAGAACCGTGTATTGCGATCCCCAGCCAACAACCACTCCGCTCTAGCTCTTTGCTTCCAATAAATCTCCTCTTTTGACAACAGCTCCTCCATCTCTCTCTCTTGGGATTTAATTTCCTCCATCACTCCTTCCACTGACGCTTGCCTATAGAGCCCTTCAATTAGCTTTTGCTTCACACTAATCCTTGCTCTTAACGAGTCGAACCTCTCCCTGCTCCAATCCGAGCAAAAAGACGCACACCTCTGAAACTTCTGTGCAAGACCTACTTCTGAGACCACCTCACCATACCCCTCACAACAATTTTTGACTGCCACATAGAAGTCCTCTTCCTTGAACCAAAAAGGTTCAAACCTGAAGCTGAACTGAGGCAAAGCTTCCCGTTTGAACCTTCCATTTCCCCTAAGCAGCACTGACCTATAGTTAGAATAGTTGAAGTTCAAATTCTCCATTTCCACATTCAAAAATAAGTCCCTCCACTTCGAGTTTGCCACGAAACGATCCAGTCTCTCCTGTACATTTGCTTTACCATCGCGCCTGTTAATCCATGTGAATCTAGGCCCTGAGAAGCTTAAGTCTGTTAGGTCACACTCTAAGAGAACTTGTCTGAAGTTCACCATACCATAAATTGATTTCTCAGACCCTCCCTGCTTCTCACTTCTACTCAGAATTTCATTAAAGTCGCCCCCTATAACCTATGGGAGATCATCCACATCCCTGAGTCTTCTCATAAGTTCCCACGAACTCCCATTTTTTTACGAATCAGGGTTCTCATAGAAGCCTGTAAACCTCCAGATTGCCCCGTTCTCTAATCTGATTATAGCGTCAATGTGCCCCGTAGAGTATGATAATATTGACACATCAACACTTTCGTTCCAAAAAAGACCTATTCTCCCACTCTTCCCGGAGCTACTCACCATAAAATCCCCTTCGAACCCAATACTATACTTCACCCTACTCTCCGAGTTACTTTGGAGTTTCACTTCACATAGAAAAACCAAAGACGGGGAATGCTTTCGAATTACCCTTTTCAGGGCTGTGAATGTACGAGGATTCCCCAGTCCCCGCACATTCCAAACTAAGGCTATCATTGGGCTCGGCGGGCCTGGTCACCAGGCTCCGCCGTTTCTTGAACAATGTCCACCTTCATTTCATTCTCGTACCTACTCTTCTTTTTTAAATTCTCATTGTCTTCATGAAAACTTAGCTTCCTTCTATTTGGCCTCGACCCTCTACCTGAAACCTCTGCTTCCCCACTATCAACTAACTTCTTTAGGAATATTCCCAGTTTAACATTACCATTATGCTCACCAGAAAGGCCAAGGGATAGGCTTTTACTTCTACTTCCTTTCTTCCCTCCTTTTTTTGCTAGGATTAGCCTTCTCATAGGACTCCCACACTATCCATCCATTTCTTTTCCCTAGCTGCCTTCTTTAATTTCCTGAAAGATTTCCGAATAGGGCTGCAGTTCATGTCAACGACCCCCTCATCATGGTCCTCATTACTCACTTATGCTTCCAGCGTCTTGACAGACATCTCATCTTTTGACTTTTTTTCTTTGACTAGTTCACCACCTTTTGCTTCGCTTACTCCACTGTTAAAAATCTGCTTAGAAAGGTTAGAGGTTATAACTTGTAAATTATTAATATTGTTTACCCCACCACTATCTTACCCCCTGGGTGGGTCCAGCTTCTCACTACTCCTAAATTCTTGGTCTTGAAAGTTGCTTTTACTTCTGGCCTCTTTATCATTCTTAGAAGTAGCACTGTCCCTTTCCTTTTCATTAAAGGCCACCATTCCTGTTTGTACCCTATTGTCTTTACTGCCATTGTTTCCACCACTGCCTGGCTGTCTGCTCCCATTATATTCTCCTTTTGTTTATTCCTAAATCCCTCATTTTCAGATCTCGAAAACTTCATCACTTGCCCTATATAACTACTGGTTCCCTTTGCTTTATTCTCCTCGAGAGGAGTCGCTCTCAACCAAGCTCCATACTTCATCTTCCCCCTTTTTTTGCTTCTTCTCTCGCTACTGCATCATCATAATGCTTACTATCGTGTCCAATATGCCCACAAGAAAAACAGAACTCCGGAAGTCTTTCGTATTGAAGAGTTACCACATAGCTCCTTCCGACCACCCCTCCCCCCCCCCCCCCCCCCCCCCCCCAATCTACGAATAGACCCCTTCTCAGCGGTTTGCTAATGTCAATCTTAACTCTGGCCTTTACAAATTTCCCTCTATACTCCTTTGGGTCATCTGGAATCACCACAACCTTTCCAATTTGTGAAGCTAGCACTGTAGTCACTCTCCTATTCATACACATAAGCGGGATATCGTGGATCTGCACCCACATGTCAGCCCTATCAAAACCTAGATTCGAGATATTCCCCACCCCTTTTGGGATTTCTAGGGCAATGAGGCAATGTTCAAAGTGCCACAGTCCCATGTTCCATACTAACCCTCGGGCTTCCTTTTTTTCAAAGTAGAACATGAATAAGTTATGGCCAACCAGTTCCACCTCCACCTTGCCAAAAGATCCCCAAAGCTGCTCAATCACAGTCTTAAAAGCTTCTCTATTCACCCTTTTACCCATCAAAATCTTCCCCACCAAACAATGGTCCACTTCCTCAAAACCTACCTTTCTATCTTCACCTTCAATTTTACAGATCTTACCTTCTTCTGCTGATAGTGATAGTTCTTGACATAATCTCGCAATTTCCTCGTCGTCCGTAGTCACCCACGAACCCTAGCCGACTTACCTTACAAAGAAGAAAGCAAGAGAAAGGACCAAAAACCAGCCCCCCCCCCCCCCCCCCCCCCCCCCCCCCCCACCCTTTCAGACGTACAGAAAGACACACTCCCCTAGGGACTCACTACCTCTATAGTGTTCCACTAGAACACGAGAGGACCAATAATGTTGAAAGCACTTTCTGCACAATCTAGTTTCTTGACTCTGGCCCTCATTGAATCTCCTTCTTTGTCCACCACAATCTTTTTAACCATGCTATCTATCTCACTCCTCGCTACTGTTTCCTTGGATAGCAACTCCTTGGATTGGATTGCTACTTGGAGCTCCTCTGTCAGCATTGTAGCATTCATCTTTTGCTCTGCAAACAGCGGCCATGCAATCATAGGCACTCCATTGACAATACTCTGCAAGGTCGAATTCCAACCATAATGAGACAAAAACCCTCCTATTTAGGGGTGAGCAAGGATCTCAGCTTGAGGTGCCCACATAAGGACCACAAAACCCCTCTTTGGGGTCCTGGTCAAGAATCCATCCGGCAAGTATTTTGGCGAGTCATCAAATCTTTTGCCTGCCTTAAATATAGTCGCACTGTTGTATAATTCTCCACTGGTGGACGTACCACCCAAACCAACCTCTGCTGGGTCAACTCTAGACCCCATGCAAGCTCAATAGTTTGCTGGGCTGACAAGGCTCCTCCACTACCAAGGGAAACATAGATGACCGACTCTGTCGGTTGCATATCTAGCCAGTCCAACACTTCGCTTCTTGAACCCGTTCAACTGGTCTGGTTAATGGACCAATTGGATAAAACAGGTATCCTTGCAACCTGGCCCAATTTCACTTCTTCTTTCAACGAGTCAAGTGTTGTGGCCTCAAGATCTGGCCATGTGTTCACCAGAATTCCATCGGCCGTTGGAATCTCAACTCCCATGCACGTACTCATCAATCATCATACATCTGATCATTCTGGTCTAGAATTGGTTCAAAACTGTCCTCAAATCGAACCGGCTTGCAACCGGGAATCAAAAGGAGTTCTTGGTTGTTAACATGCTCATCTTCCAACGTCTCCTTATCAAGAGTAGGCACATGGACAGTGAGTGCAAGGAACCATGCACTAGAAGTAATGAACACGCACTTTCTCATCTTGAACTCATCAGCAATCGCCAAAGCTTCAGTTCCAAACGATAAGAATCGATGCGTCAACTTTCATACCTGAAAACAATGCAATGCGGAGGCTTGGCAATGCCTCACGCATCATCATTGCAAGTTGTGTGAGGATTGAAGTTGTTGGTTTGGTAAGTCTAGAAATATCAACCGGAGGCAGTATGACAATTTTAAGGAGATCAGGGTTTGGTAATAGTTTTCGAAGTTGAGATTGTAAGAGAGATACATCAGTTGTAACGACAAATACTGTTACATCGAAGCCTAGATGAGTAACCAGACGTTTTCCTAGCTCGAACACAGGGATGAGGTGTCCCATGCCAGGACTAGCAAGAAGAGCTTCACGACGTTTTGAGCTCTGCATGGCTGCAAAGTTAGAAAAGGCAAGTGATCAGGTTGTTGAGAATTTGAGTAGTGGCTAAGTTTAAAATGATATATGTTGATGTGTCATCCATGAGTTAGCTATATGTGGTATTTATAGGCAAGATTCTTTTGTATATATTATTTCTTGATATTTTTGTGATCATCTAATATTAGAGCGTGCATATACATGTAAAAGTAAAATAGACAGGAACCATAATCATACTAATTATACATGCTATGTAAACCAATATTGACTTGTTAGTCAAAGACGCTGTTATGATAATTTCAGAAGAGCTAGCCAATATTGTAGTTGCAGACACCTTAATTTATGTATAATTTGGAATATTTGGCCTTGCAGTACCCAACAGTTTCTCATCGTTGACAGCTAGAGACCGGTGAGACAAATTGAGTTCCCATGACTCAGGATTGGACCCTTAAAAGTAAAACCACTTGAGCACGCAACTTGCCCTGGCAAGAAGGGCAGTGCCGTGACAAGAAGGGCCATTGCTTGCCAGTTTGGCAGTGCCTATGGGGTCCCTGAGTCTAGAAGCTGGATTCAATGGACGAGTGGGGAGATATATATATATATATAAAATCGATAATCTTTTTGATGCAATATAGTATTGATAATCTAATGATATATTAACATGATATATCAGTGAATGGTTAAGATTATTATATTTTTTATTTCTCTCTTATGCATTAATGAAACTTAAAAAAAATTTAGTAAAAATACGAATCTAATAAAGAATTTGTTGAGGATCTAAATCTAGATCCAACAACAAACGTTTTTACTCCCAATATCACACCACAATTAAGGTAGAAAATAAATCAATCAACCCACTGAATTGGGCTAATTGACCCTATAAAATCAATCCAATAAATTGATCTAACTCCAATCCAAGTGAATCCAATCAAGAATAATTGAAAAAGTCGAAATAATCTAAAATCAATTAACGAAATAACTTGAATCTAGTCCAAATAATCCTAAGTAAATCTACCTAGAAAGCCGAAAAACAAATATAACCTTACAATTTATTGACAAACAGGATTTTCTAAAAACAAAAGAACTAGACAAAGAAATAGTATTTTCTCAAAATAAAAAAAGAAATAGTATCAATCAATTAAGGAAATAATATCTACTAATTTAAAGAAAATCTAAAAAGGAATCAAACCTAAATTTAAAAGGAAATAATATCAATTCCTAAAAGAAATGATATCAAATCTTTAAAAGAAAATAATATCTAAACCTAAAAAGAAATAATATCAATTTTGGAAATAATATTAAATCCTAAAAGGAAATAATATCAAATACAAAAGGAAAGAATATCAAATCCTAAATGAAAATAATTCTAATTTAATAAAAGAAATAAAATAGAAAATAATAAAATAAATACTAATTAAACTAATTCCTAAATTAAAATATTCCTATTTTAGAAAGAGTAATGCTAAATTTCTCAAAAGTTTTGTTAAAATTCATGCCTAAATAATGTGATATATAAGTTATCAAAATTTTTAAATCATGAAATAATGTGATAATTAATATGATTTTAACAATTTATATGTCACATCATTTGGATATAAATTTAGATAAAATTTTAGAAAACTTAACATTACTCTTCTAGAAATCCTGATCTAGCTGCAACTATTGTTACCGATCATTTCAGAGGATTAAAAATTCACCAACTGCTTGTTCCTTCTCATTTGCCAATTGGATTGACGAAAGTTCTCATTAGAATCCTTATACCGTGAGTCACAATCAAGTTTAAAAAATGAAGCCATGTCATTATCTAGCTAATTAGACATGTACTGTTACTTTTTCAACGTTGAAGAACAATGATTTAAATGCTTGAAAAATCCAATTAGGGTTGAATGAACCCACCACTTTCTTTAACATTTTAAATCTAGTGTTACTTTTTCAATGCAATAGGAACACCCAAGACGGTGGTAACTGAGAGTTTGAACAAGATTGATTGAAATCGAAAAGGATAAATGAAAGAAAATGTTCATTTTCTATATAACACTAAAGAACTGGAGATTTATTTAAATAGCACTAAAGAACTGAAATTGAATTTTAATAATACCATTTTACTGTTTATAAATTTTAATGACAAAATTATTCTTATTTTAAAAGCTTGAAAAAGTCGCAGAAACAAAATAAGGAAACACAAACCCACTTGAGCAAGGGAGAACCACTAAATTGTTGGTTGGTTTTGCATAGAAATAATTTTAAAAGAAAACTATTTCATTACATAGAATCACTAGCATGCAATCGAAGCTGAAGATAACCTAATATTTATATAATAAAAGTAAACAATCTAAAAAAATATTTTGGCTATTTATTCAAACTACAGGGGGATTTTGATTATTTATTCAAATTACAGGGGGGAATTGGGATTATCCCAAAAAAATTTGAGCACCATTAAACATATATTTTGCACATAAAGTGAAAGCAAACACAAAAAGAAAGGAAGGTTATCGTTGTCGTAAGAGTCGTTAATTTGAACTGCGAGAGGTGGGCCTTCTTCTTCCTCCTTCATTATATACCAAAACCAACTTCAGTGTGTTGTTAGTAATTGAATGAGTTGCTTTTACATGGGTTGCTATATAGAGAAAATGCAAAGGAAGGGGGAACTGTTAGTTTGCGGAGGTGTCAAATTCGACATCTTCACAAACTATTAACAGTTTGCGAAGGCGTCGAATTCGACACCTTCGTGAATTGTGAGCTCTATTTTTATTCAAGTCTTATGAACAAAAGTAGAGGTCGATGATGAAAGAGAAGGATGAGCTTCGGCTAGCGGTTGATGAAGACAACTACGGCGGTTCAAACAACGGTGCTTGATGAAGCTTGGAGATAAAAGGAGTGGTGAGGTCATGGCAAACGAATGAGAACGTAGTGGCTACAACCATGAAAGTTGCAGCGACGGAGGTTTGAGCGTCAACGATTTAAAAGAAAAGTTACTGGTCTGGTAGGCCATGGAGGTTACGACGATTTCAGGTCCGGCAGTCAAGCGTAAAGATGCAGTAATCGCTTGATGAAACTTAGTTGCAAGTCGGCTGGAATCAGAGTTGTAGCAGCTCTTTGCTGAAGAAAAAAATGACAAGTCAACGATTGAATTGGAGACGATGACATTGAAAAATTTTAATTTTTGTAATGACGGGTATCGTCGCCTTTTCATTTAAGTGTTAGTAAAATTCAAATTAAGTTGTTTAATACTAGTCAAATAAATATTCAGTTCTTAAATGCTTTTTGATATGATTTACACACGAAAAAGAAACAGCCAAAAAAGAGAGTAGTCTAGTCTCTAGTGCAGATTGGTCTAAGAGAGAAGCTTTGGTGCATCCGTTGACCAAAGCTTTTTATAAGTCATGATTGAAGACAGCCATTAGGCCCGTACCCACGCATGAACCGGGGATTGATAAGTGTGAGTTGTTTCTATTGTTTGAATGAATTTCCAAATGTTCCGTGAGTTATTTCTATTATTTGAATGAATTTCAAAATGTACTGTGAGTTGTTTCTATTATTTGAATGAATTTCCAAATGCACTTTTTCTTTTTATTATAGAATTTATTATAATTTATTAAATTTGTATAACTGTGATTTGTTATATATTTATGAGAAGTGATGAATGTACATTGGATTTCGATGATTGGTATATATTACCATTTTTTCTTTAGTTTTTATGCTTTTAATATGAGATTCATCATTTCATCTTCATTGACTTTGACATGTGGAACTATCTATATATAACAATTAATCTGGGATTTAATTTGGGGGCAATGAACATCACTCAAACTTACAATTTCAATGTTTGCTAACTATTCATGTGTTTGCTAATTAATCTCATGTTTAAAAAGTCATAAACTTCACATATTTAATTTAAGTGATGAATTTAAAGAAATTTTAAGGTGATTTTTATAAAGAAAAATGTTTATATTAAAATTTACCACTTTTTTCAAGATTTCATTAAATTTTTTAAAAAATTCTAATAAAAAAATATGAAATCTATAAAATCTGTGAATTCAACCAAAATTTACTATTAAAAAAATAAAATTTATCAAACTCCAGTAAATGTACATTGAATACACCCCCATCTTTTGGTTTTATGGATATCGTTATTATATATTTGCATAAATAAGATCGAAAATATTTACACCATTATACACAGCGTTTTCATTTTTACTTTTTTCTTATGGGATTTATTTCAGCTTCATTAGTTTCATGTATGAAATCTCCAACACATAATGTCTAGAAGAAAAGTATGTTTAAGGGTACCATAAAATGCTAACCATGATAGACAAAGATTCCAGAATAACAATTAATTGGATCTTCAAGTGTATTACACATGTAATATAAGAGTAAAGTCATTTAGCACAGAAAATTGGTTGAATTCATCGGGGAGAAAATCGAGTTCACTTTAAAAGTCTCTTTAGTTGTTGTATAGTTTTGGGGAATATTTTGGATATGCGTAAAATTATTATCATTCATAAAAATGATTTAATTATCTATTTTTTTTAAAATATTTATATGAAAACGTTATTCTTAAAATAAAATTATAAAAATGGATAAACACATATTAGTAAAACAATTTGTTTACTTTTATCTTTTAAAACTTGAAACAATTTTTCTTTTTCAATTTTTAGCTAACCAAAAAAAAAAATCATAAATATTTATAACAGAAAATCTACCCCAAAAAAAGAAGTCGGTTCCCTTCCTAATTTAGGTAAGGTTATCTAATAAAATTTTCAAGAATCCTCTTGGAATGGTTGTAAGATTATTCAATAATCATTTTTATAACTAATCTAAGGGTTGTCATTAAAAAATTGATTTGTGTAATCTTACCTAAACCAATAAGTTAACAAAACCCAATCTTACATATATAAATGATTCTTTATTATTATTATTTTTAAATGCAAAACACTAAGTTCAAATTTTACTATACCTAGTAAAGATTTATTAAAATATAAAATAAAGTCTCTTTTTTTTTTTTTTTTTTGAAATGGTGGCTTCAATTTTCTAGTATGGCTTCTTCTTCTTCATCTTCTTTTGATTAAGTGTAAAATTAGAGTTAGAGTTAAGGAGTTATATTTAAAAGAAATAAAGAAAGAATAAATATAGAAATTCTATTTTAAATGAATATAATTAATGTTATTTAAGTAGGGTTAATATTGGTATATTTATGGGTGTTTATATTAATATGTAAATTTTTAAATTTTATTAATAGATATATTAATAATTTAGGTGTGAAAATCATATTTATAAATGACAATATCTACACCCCCTAAATATTCTTAGAGACACGTATCTATATACACACACTGAGATTATTTTCCTATTCCAAAAGATTTATTTATTTATTTTTAATGACTAGACCAGCCTTGGGTAGAACTAAGGTGTTGTAGCGCGGTCTGGATATCAATTCTTAAGAACAGGAAGAGTCAATCCACAAAGAGTGGAAGGACAAACCATAGGTAGTGAGGGAAAATTGCCACCAATGTAGCCCTGAGCATTTAAACTTTATACTTGCTATTAGAAGCAAGATTAGGGTGGTTGCTACTAGTGTGATAGCTCACCAGGTTCTCTTGTTCCTAAAGATTTTTAATTAAAGATATATTATATGTTTGAAAACACCATTTACTATAAACAAATTAAATAGTTTAATTTTTTTTTTTTTTTAATTTCCAGAGAAATGGTATCGTTTACTACATCTTCGAGAGTATGCTATCCGAAAACAAACGTTCCTCGTTTACCACAATCCTGGAAATCTATTTATTTTGATATCTCTAGCAGAGTATCACACCATAAATATTCGTGCAACGAGAGCTATATTAATTGCCAATATTCAAATATGGTTGGGTATATGGTATATAAAACACCCATAGTAAACATTTTTACCCCGTGTTGCACGAGTTATTGGATGAGATAGGATTTATAGGATTTGATATAAAGTAATATTAGATTTTTCAAAATTTTTATCAAAATCCATGGTCGAATGATATAACAAGTGAATTGTCAAAATCTTATAAATAATAAAAAGATGTGATAATTAATGAGATTTTAACAACTTACATGTTATATCATTTGAGTATAGATTTTATTATCATGATAGGATTATGAGAAATGATTAAATTATATTAATATTATAATATGTTTGGTGTAACTGAGATTGAATCTTATTAAAATAAATTAAATAAATATAATATTAGATTAAGTTAATTTTTAAATACCTTAAATATGAAAAATTAAAAATAAAATTATAAAGAAGTGTAAATTTTATTTACTAATTGATGTTTGAGTTATTAATTAATCTCATAAAAATATTTTTAATGAATTATATTAAATATATTTATAATGTAAATAATTTATATATTTTTTATAAAGAAAGCATAATTTAAAAAAAAAAAAAAAAGTCTTACCAAGGCAAGAATTGAAAACCCACCTTCTTTGGTGGGTCTCCATTTCCTGCCTTGACAGGAAATGGAGGTAGGCTTGGAAAGCAAAATAACATGAGTGCCGACATTTTCACCCCTTCAAAATTGTATGTATACGCAGAATTTACTTATTTTTAAAATTTTCAATAGTACCCTTAAAAGGACAGTACTGAAATGGAGGCTATTGCCTCTTCAGCCAAGAAAAAAAAGGAAAATTTGCAGACGAGTGCGATATATATATATTTAAATATAAAATATGGTGGACTTCCTTAAAAATGTTAAAGGATACTGCCTCTTAAATCAAGAAAAAAAAAATGGAGAATGTGTAGACCAAAAAAAAAAAAAAAAGACACGAGGCTACTGACTCGTCAGCCAAGAAAAAAAAAAATTGGAGGTTGTCGCCTCTCCGCTTGCTATGTGAAAAAAATAAATAGCTTGCTATGTGAAAAAATAAATAAATAAAAACAGGATGGGGAGGCAACAGCTTCTCTCCTTCCTATTACATTACATGTAGGGGTGGGCACGAGTCGGGTCAAGTCGGTTTTCATCAAAACCGATTCGAAACAGACTTTAATCGGTTTTCATAATTGAAAACCGATCCGGCCTAAATTGATTGTATAAACCGATATAAACCGTCTTATATCGGGTCAGTTCGGTTCAGGTCGGTTTTATCGGTTTGGGCCTTAATTGGGCCTCCAATTAACACTTTCCTTTCTCTCATTCCAGCCTACAAATAATTTTCTCCTCAATACATAATTTTCCCTCTTATTCCCACACAGAAAATCATTCACATCAGTTTCAAACACCCACAAAAAAATAACCCACAAATCACACCAGAAAAGCCAAATTTAGAAAAAAAAATCAGAGTGAATGCAAGAAGAAAAAAATCAGTGACTGCAAGTCTACAACTAGAGTGAATGTGGGGAGAAAAAATCAGTGACTGCAACTTCTACAAGGATGTAATCTCACCATCTCCATCTCACTATCGCCAACCAACATAATCAGTTAATCACCATGCCCTTCTCAGCATAACCAACACCCAACGTGGAACCACCTCTTGGGCCCACTCACTCCTGCCATCCACCGCCACCAAGCCCACCACTATTAGGTCCACCACCTCAAAATCGAAACTCTCTGCTTGGAAGTCGCAAAACGTACACTCTCTCACCAATTTCTTCACCATTGCTCTCTCATTCTCTCTTTTTCTTTCTCTCGATCTGGTGAGTGGGTGTGGGACGGTGGGTTTGCACGACGGAAGAGTTACAGATCCGATGAGGGTGTAGTGAAGTGGTGAATGGGTGATGTAAAGGTAGATGCTCTCTTCTTCTTCCTCTCGATCTGGTGAGTGAAGTGATCGGTTTGCGTGATGGACGAGTTACGGATTTGACGAGGGTGCAGTGAAGTGGTTAATGAATGATTTGAAAGTAGATGGGGAGAGAGAGAGAGAGAGAGAGAGAGAGAGAGAGAGAGAGAGAGAGAGAGAGAGAGTGGAGCAGGAAGGTGATGCTCGAGCAGCTGAGGGTTGAGAAATATAAGATGAAAGTGTATGGTGTTTAGGGTTTGGTATTTATATAGTGTTGGTTTTCAGGTCGGTTCGGGTTTTTGACCCAAAACCGACCCGAAACTGATATTAGTCAGTTATTTATTTTTAAGACCGACCCGACCCAAACTATTAATGAAAACCGATAATTTCGGGTCGGTTCGGTCTCAGTTATTTTGCCCACCCCTAATTACATGGAAGACAATGCAGGAGCAGCAGTCTCCTCTATTAAATCAATGTTTGAGGGGAAGTTGCTGCCTCTGGTAGTTTTTTTACTTTTATTTTATAATTTATAATAATTTTTTAATAATTAAAAGAAAGGACATGTCTAGTAGTGGGTTGCGCTTACAAGAAATAATATTTTAAAATTTTTTTATAGATGAACATATCGAAAGGATGCACGTAGGGGTGGACACAAAAATATGGAACCGATCCGAACACCCTGATTCGGTCCGATCCGTGGGTGTTCGGATCGAATCACATGTTCAAAAGTAATGTGTTCGGATCCTCACTTGTGAAAACACCATGTTTCACGGATCGAATCGGATCGGGGTATCCAAAACCGATCCGATCTGTGAACCCGTGAACAATGATACATACGTAATTTCATATGCCTCTATATAAAGTCCACGTAATTTGATGTTGGTAGCCGACAAAGGAGATGTTACACGTGTTTGATGTTGAGTAATTTGTATGAATGTTTACAAATTTTAGGAGATATGTATTACAATTCACGAAGGTACACCAATAAGATATCTCTATTTATCTTCTTATCATAAGTTGAAATTTAAAGTAGGTGTTCCTATCCGATCTGATCCGTGAACTAGATGTTCGGATCGGATCGGTTCCTTCTCCTTGATGGATCATGTTCGGATCCAAAAATGACGATCCGCGAAGTTACCATGTTCGGATCGGATCCGATTGGAAGCGATCCGAACATGGTGTTGCCCACCCCTAGATGCACGTGCAATTTTTTAGGGGTGCAAATATCGTCGCTCAAATATTATCTCTTAGCTTCACAAGGCCCAACACCTGATTTGAAGAGTTTGGGATTTGAAATCCCATCCCATCCTCCAAATCCGACTAAGCAAACATGGCCTCATATATATATATATATGGCCTCATATATATATATATATATATATATATATATATCATTTTCACACTACATTTCTTTACAAGGCTATCCATCTTTTAAAAGAAAAAAAATTGGTGCTGTCTATTCAGTATAATAAATATTAAATAGAATGGAAAACTAAAGAAGAAATCTAACTTTTCAGACATCTATCTAAACAATTTATTTAAAATAATATAATATATATATATATATATATATATTTTGTTCGGCATTTGCGCCATCTTTATCTAAGCATCAATTTACTTGGGTTACTACACTTATAAGTATTTTTTCGTGAATTAGGACCCTAAGATAAGAGTCGGATGAAAATCAAGTTGTAAGATATTGCCATGAATGTAGAAGTACTGACCTCACCTGTACATTAAAGATTATGGAAGGATGAGCGGAAGTGGAGTGGGGATGAGGATGAGATGATAACATGTGCACGTGAATGGATTATAAGGTGGTTGTGAATTGTGATACTAATAATTTTTGGCACACTAATTTGGAAAGACTGGACGGTCAGAAAACTTTCCTCGAGTAATTCCGTTATTCTCTCTCCCCCTTGTTACCACAATAATTAATGTCTTAATTCACTAGTTTAATTCGTCCCTCACATGTAATAGCCGTGTTTCGACAACTAATGATTAATGGTGGTGGGTTTGTGCTTTAATTTGCTGCTTATTTGTTCGTTCCCATGCACATTGCATGCAAAATTATAGAAAGTGGAATAATTATATGAGTTTTTTTTTATTATATAAAGATTCCATAATTATTGTCCTATTATTGAAAAAAATAAAAATATACAAAAATTCCATAATTATATTGAAAATTAATTAAATTGAGCTCTTTGTCTCTGTTCAGTACAATATAATTCAGAGATTGGTTTATTCGTTGCTTTGTTATGAACAGTGTCAGGGAACAAGAGCACACACTTCATAAATTTCGTTAATTTCCATAAAAACAGTGTCCAAGATAACTTACTAGATGTGTTCTTCAATCTAAACACAAAATTTAATTTTCTCTAAAATTAAGTTATATAAAATTGTAGCTTTAATATACTGTCTTCTGTATTATATTTCATACTTGTAAATGAATGCTAAAAGAGCGAAAAAATTGTAAATTTATAATTATATTGACTGCTTATTTTTATTTCAATGATATTACCTAAATTTTTATTTAAATTTACTATTTAAATAATGTGACAAACTTATTTATAATCATTAAATTATTAATACAACATCATATAATTAAGATGTGATTATTATAAATCATCTTGTTATATTATTTGGATAACAAATTTAGATATAATTTTAAGAAGTTCAGTTTTATTCTTTTTATTTTTGACAAATTCATGGATAAGAGTTGCTAAGGAAGTTAACAATTGTTGCTTTTTATTATTGAGTCACGATGATTTTGTAACATTTTTGGGACAGCAAGTTATGGCCACTTCGGTCCTCAAAAAAAAAAAAAAAGGTTTGGCCACTTTGACCGTTGTTTTATGGCATTGCGTCCTAGTACTAGAGCGTCGGCCTGTCCAAACCGTAAACAGAAGGGCAACTGCCCTTGCTCTTTTATTTATTATTTTTGACACCTTTGCTCTTTTGTATATTATTTTTGACATTTATGTTTGTTTAATGAATGGATTGCACGAGACCTTTCTAAGGTTTATCGAAAAACAAATAAAAACATATTTATTTTTTTATTACACTAAGTCTCTATGTCGTTAGTTGACTTTCATCAACTTTAATGGTTGATCAAAAATTTTGATTAAATGATTATTTTGCTTATAAATAAGACAAAAAATCATTAAATTTATTAAATATAGAATAAAAATTAAAAATATATTACAATTTGAAAATGTATCTATAGATGGTGGAGATTTTTTCTATTTTTTAAATTAAAATTATTAAATATAATTTTAAAATTATTAAAAAAAACAAGAATTTAAAAAATTAAACAAAATAATCATTTAAAGAGATCCTTACCGTCCATCATGTAATTGGATGATGGGATTAATTTATAAAGAAAAGTTTAAAAATTATTAAAAAAGGAAAAAAAAAGACAATGATGGTGGGTTTTGTTGATGATGGTGATGGTGAGTTTTTTTTGATGACCTTTGGATTTTGTTGATGAGCAAGGAGAAAAGATGAAGATGACTTTGATGATGTTGTTTATAAGTTTATAATTTTTAATTTAATTTATTTATTTTCAATGTTGGTGATGATGATGGTGATGAATTATTATTTCCTTTTTTTTTTTTTTTTTTTTTTCAAGATGACATGAAGCTGACTTTGGTGATGGTGATGAATTTTTATTTCATATTTTTAATTTATTCTATTTATTGATAATTTTTATTTTATATTTAATAATTTGAATAATTTTTTTTAATTTTATTCATAGACAAAATGATCGTTTAACCAAAAATTTTGGTTAACGGTCAAAGTTGACAGAAGTCAACTGACGGCATAGGGGTTTACTATAATAAAAAGTAAATGTGTTTTCATATGTTTTTTGACAAACCTTATGGGGGGTTTTGTGTAATTCATTTGTTGTTTACTACATTATATAAAATTCAAACCTCTTTTATTTATTTAGTTTAATAGAGACATCTTGATTACTACACGTCAATCAAATAAAAAATCACTTACATTACGTCTTCACAACGTGTATATATATGTATAGAATGATTTTATTATTAGTGTCTCCTAATTTTAAAAAGTTAGGACGAATTAATCAAATTCGTATTTGCATTAAATAAGAGAGAATTTATTTTAAAAGATAAAATACAATATATAAATTTGATTGATTCATTCTAATTTTTAAAGTTAGAAAGTACTGATTGTAAAATAATTATATATATAATACGAAAAATAGTTAATAATACAGGCAATCTTTCAAAAATAATATAAATATATATATGTATATATATATATATATATAATGGGAAATAGTTAATAACACAGACAATCTTTCAATAATAATAATAATAATAATAACACAGACAATCTTTCAATAATAATAATAATAATAATAACACAGACAAGACTCCTATAATATTATTTCTCTTTTGACGCGGCACATCCTGCCTTGAACAACTTCAAATCCAGTGCAGCAGCAGCAGCTAGCATCTGATATTGATTCATCGAACCTGGCGAAATATGTAGCTGATCACGAAGCCTGAGCCTTTGAAATCCGGCCCTTCAAGCTAATCTCGCACTCTTCCACAACTTGTAACAGTGAATTATAAGAGCAACCACCTTTATTCAAAGCCTTTTCTGCACTGCATTTCACTTCCTTCACTCTACTTCTCATTGCATGCCCTTCTTCGTCCACCATTATCCTCCTAACCATCATCTTTATCTCTTCTCTCCCCACTATTTCATCCACCGACGACGCCTTCGATCGGACGGCCACCCCTATCTCTTCTGTCAGCATCGTAGCGTTCATCTTTTGCTCGGCAAATAACGGCCATCCGATCATCGGAACCCCATTCACTATACTCTCCAACGTTGAATTCCACCCACAATGTGATAAAAACCCACCAATCGATGGATGCCCCAGGATCTCCGCTTGAGGACCCCACATTGGGATCACCAACCCTACATTTTGTGTCCGACTCAAAAACCCTTCTGGCAAGTAATCTTTGATGCCATCACAACCATTTCCTGCCGTCAGATAAGACTTGAACACATCATTTTCTATAGGAGGGCGCACCACCCAAATAAACCTTTGCAGGCTCAGCTCCAGACCCCAAGCCAATTCTATCATCTGTTGGGCTGATAGAGCCCCCCCACTCCCAAACGACACGTACATCACTGATTCACTTGGTTTTGTATCCAACCAGTCCAAAACTTGGCTCCTCTGAACCGGCGGTCCCACCGATCTTGCCAGTGGACCAATTGGATAAACCGGTGCCTTAGCAACACGTCCCAACAACTTCTTGTCTCTAAAAGCAGCGAGTGTTTTCGGCTCTAGATCCTCCCAAGTGTTCACCAGGATTCCATCAGCTGTTGTTATCCCCATCCCTGCTAATAGAAACCCTTGAAACATGGGACCCTTCACGTCGAAAAATGGTTCGAGTGTATCCTCGAACCGGACCGCCGCGCAGCCTGGGAGTTTCAAGGGTAGTTTCTGGTTAGCGTGTTCGTCTAACCCTTTATCGTCAAGCGCAGGACCATATACCATGGCTGCGAGAAACCATGCATTGGAAGCTATGAACATGTATTTCAACATCATAAACTCATCGGCCACCGCCATAGCTTCGATTCCAAACAAGTCGACGATCATAGCCGTTGGACGAGGCTTCATGGCAGAGATGGCAGATCGAAGGGCTGGTAACGACTCATGCATCATCACAGCAATTTGGGTTGGTGTATCTGTGTCAACAAGGGCAGATATGTCCACCGATGGAAGAGAGACAATGTTGAAGAGATTGTTGGTGTACTCCTGTGAGTTGCGGAGGTAGGACTGGACTGCTGAGGCGTCAGTTGCCACGACAAAGACAGTGATTTGAAAGTCATGTTGAGAGGCAAAGCGTTTGCCGAGTTCGAGGACTGGGATCAGGTGTCCCATGCCAGGGCTTGCTAGCAGGACTGCATGTGGTTTTGGGATTTTCATGGCTCAGGACTTGAAGCTTTTGAGAAGTTGCAAACGGAAAAGGGTGGACTCAGAGGTTGAACAAGATATTAAGCAGATTTTACATTGATTGTGTTGGATTCACAAATTAGACAAGACATTTATAAGCATAGGTTGTGAGTGAGGAATTTTAATATTGAGAAATTAATGAAAATAAAAGGTCATAAATTACTTCTATAAGATAACATGCATACCATATATTACATTTTTTTAGAACATCTCAAGTGTTATTATATATTTGAGTTTCTATACATGACATATCAATAATTCTTTTTTAATATAGATCCACTTTGATAAATAAATAAATAAATATATATTCTCTCATCCAATAAAATTATTAAAAGCAAATTATGATATTTAATAAGTCAATATAAAATATATTTCTTTCTCTATCCTCTTGTATTTTACAATTAGACGGAGAGAGATATAAATCTCCATATTTTTTTAATTGATTGGAAATAGTAAAAAATTCATAATCTTCGTATCTGGAAATTCATCTCCATGTTCTTTAAAAAAAAAATTTGTCACATCTGCTCAATATATACGTTAGATTATTATATTTGAGAGGGTTTTTTGGTTTCAGTAGATGCTCTTATATTGGTCATTATGAGATGAGTAATGTTACATTATAAAAAAATTTATCCAAATTTATTATTTAAATGATGTAATAAATTTATGTGTAATTATTATATTCTTATTATATTATCCTAAAATTAATATGGTAACTATAACTCAGTTTATCATATTATTTGAGCAAAAATTTTGAATAAATTTTTGAAAAATCTAATATTACTTTCATAAGATAGATTCATTTTCCTTTAGTTTCTCAACTGTTATATTTTATTCTTTTGTAGGCCTTACAATCAATAATTAACTATGACTAGCAGCTCACTTTGCAATTATAAAGATTCCGCGTAGAAATATAACCCTTAATTGCAATACTAGAATCATATTCGTAATGAGAAGTTACAATAAAGATTAATTTTTGAATGCTTAATTAGCAATAATGTGGTCAAAGGATGACAGTTTTAATGAGAAGTTACAATAAAGATTAATTTTTGAATGCTTTAATTAGCAATAATGTGGTCAAAGGATGACAGTCAACCATTTCATGACACGTACATTGTATGGTGTGTTTTGTAATGTGTTCCATTTGATTCCTGAAACACACATTACAATGTGTTTTGTCACGATTTTATGACGAAGCAGCAGGTAATAAAGAATATTGGTTCAAAACTGTCAACAATTTACAACAGTTAGGGATCAAATTTCGAGATGTAATTAATATACATCCGAGTCCGGGCCAGTAACAGGAACTGACCCAAATTGTCAAAATAATTCAGGTTGTCTTCCAATCAGGCATATCCATATATGCCCAGTTATCCAGCTTCTTATTTTTTATACTTTAAATTTTCTATTAAAGATAGTAACATATAAAACGAAGGATTTGCAACTCCTAAACCTCAAAAACATGTTTTCAAAAAAAACAAAAAAAAACTTCAAAACACATCAACATCTAATACAACTAATTAACAACTCTGTCGACTCTCGTTGTATCATATTTCTTGTTAATATGGTCAAAATCCTTGATAATGGAGGATAAACAATAACAAAGAAAAACAGAATAAAAAAAAAAAAAAAAAAACGTCTTGTATCTTCTCTTTTAGCCATCAGCCCAATAAAGCGAAGCCTAAATGAGCAGGGCCCTACCTCTTCTCTTTTATATTTGCATAAATCCAATTTCAAGCCGGCAATTTTGGACGGTCCGTCTACCTATGCTCTTCACACTTCTACAATTTTTTTTTTTTTTTTTAATATTTTAACAAACACTTGTAGAATTCTAGTCACCGCAAAAAGCCAAAAAAGGGTCAAATCATTGATTGTATTCGTCCACGCCAAAGACTGTAGCTACGATTTTTATCTCGACAACGTCGTTATAGTTTGTGCTTTTGTTTTGTTTTTTTTTTTTAAGAAGGTTTTTGTTTTTGTTTGCACCACACCCTGTCCACTTTATGATTTATATATTTACAAATTAAATCTCTCTCCAAAGTTTGTTTAGTAGGATATGAATTCTTAAATTTCTAATTTCTCAAGATATTGATATTTAGCCTTTTCACTTCTTGTTACAAGAGATCTGATCGGGTGAAGTTGTGCTAGAGACATGACATGCAACAAAATTGTGGGTATATGATAAGGTTTGGCGTGATCTTAACCATCAAATCAACTGATGATATTTCTGGAACTGATTAATTTATAATTTCTTGTGGAGAAAAAAGAATTGCCAAGAAAGCTAAAAATAGTTGGTTGGATTACAATCTGTTTTACGTGGCAAATCTGATTCCCATTCCAGCAAATGCTTCCGAACTATACGTTAAATTTGACAGTACTGTCATTGAGTCTGTTGAATAAATTTGTTTACTTTTTCTATTTAATTTTTTTACCAAAAACATATAAAATAAGTTTTTTTTATAATTCCCACAAAAAATAAATTATCATAATTTTATCTATTGATATTTATACACTTCTATCCCGCCAGCCCAGCATGCATGCAAGGCTTTCCAAGACAAGCCGCAATATAATAATAATATAATAATTACACTTCAAAAAATAATAATAATCATTATTATTTCTTGATTTTTTTTGTGAGCATTCAATCCCCAATTCAGCCGTCTACAAATAATTATCGTTTTGAAGAAGGATTAAATGTCGAAATAAAGCAATTCTGACTAAATATAATGACACTGGAACTTATTATCCTAGCCAAATGCACACGGCACAGTACCACTTGGAACTGTTTCCGAGTCTGGACAGTTTGATAAATAATGCTAGTGGCGTCAGATTCTATTTTATTATTATTATTTTGTCAAATTTATATCAAAGTTCAAAGCTCCTCGACTTACGATCAGACCAAAAAATGGGATAAAGACGTAAAACATAAAACACCCCAGCAAGTCAACGGCCGGAAACGAGAAGCACGACCCATAATTGCGAGCTTCTTGGGTCAAAGTTTCAAACGTGTTGAATGTAGCGGCTCTCATTTGCGTGAGTCCAGAAAAATAAAAACAAACAGCAAGATGTTATGCTCATATAAAGTTTTTATCTTAAATTTTTCTAAACAATAATATTTACAGTTTATCTCAATACAAATAAAAAATTACAGTTAATGAAAAGTGTTATAAAAACACACCATCTCTTAACACATAATGTTGTATACATCATCATCCTTTAAGAGGTATAGAGAGTTCAATTCCCTTCTAATTAATGTATATTATAAGTTTACAACTTGGGTGGATAGTTTTTTCAATTTATTGTGAGAATATCAACGTTACACAAGTGATTTACTCTGACCACGAAAATAGTATTTGATTTCAGCAATATAATTTTGACTCATTTAATATCAGTGCGAAAAAAAAAAAAAATTAAAAGTAAGGCTAAATTCATATTTGTTTCAAATTTAAAAAGTCAGTTTTAGTAAAAAAAAAATCGTTTAGTCAAAAGCAAAAGGTTGTATTTGTTTTTAGTTTCGAGCAAAATTTTAATCATTTTTAACTTATTTTTCACCTACGAAACATTTTACACACGTAAATATTTAAAAGTTGAGAAGAGATGGAAAATTAGAAGAGAATTCCATTGGTGAGGAGTCATAAATTTACAATTATAGAAAATATAGGGAGGATCTGTCTTTGGTTCTTACATCAGAGATGATATATTTCAAGTTATCATCTTTCGTGTTTTCATAATCAAATAAGATTTTATAATCTTGATTATGAATATATATTTAACGGCCAACTGTAAAAATAATAAATTATAACAAAACATCTAGTTATTTAAATTGCTTTGAGAGTCTTGGATCTCCATCTCTATAAATAAAAATGTTGATTAATACAATAAAACAGGTCAACTATATCGGGTAATGCTCGATAGGGTTGACTATCCATACCGGGCAGCACGCCCAGTGTGTTTGCTGCCGGTATGGATACTCCGGATGACAACTCGATATGGATATTAAATATCCATACTTGACATAACCTGGTATGGATATATTAATGTAATGGGTTAGCCCATGGGTTGACCCGACATATCCATACCGGGCGGCCCAGTATGGATATTGAAGTATCCATACCGGGTTGCCGCCCAGTATGGATATTCTTGTCCATACTGGGTCGGAGCTCGAAATGAGTAATTAACCATATTGGGCCGCTTGATATGAATAAGTTTATCCATACTGACGCATGGTATGGAAAACCTTTTAATATAAAAAAAATTAAATTAGTAAATTTGTAGTTTAATATTACATCAAAACTACCAACATACATAACCGTTAAAAATATATATTATTTAATATTAATACAATACTTTAATTTACATAATCTAAAGTTAAATGTACATTATGAAACGTTATATAATAAATACTTTGTACATAATGCTAAGATACAATATATTTTACTGGCCAAACAATAAATGAATTTAATGCATCTTTCAGAGTTAGTAGATCGTTGGTAGGTCGAGGTAGCAAAACACTAACTATTACTTTATTGACGGAAACACGTCAATAATCTGGATCAAGCTTGAGGTGATGAACTTTAGTATAGAGGTCCTTTGAGTCAATTTCCACTTCCACCACCACTATTCCTCTACCCATCCAATCTAATAATTTGCAATGGTTGTTGTTCGATCCACCAACTTGGCTTAAGGAGCCCTGAGATATAGACCGGATACATAAGAATTTAAATATTTACTTCTATCAACAAATTTAAATAATTACATCTATATATAGTTGAAATTAAATTGAAAAAATAAATAATATAATTTTAACATATATTTTACCTTAACTAAAGACTCAGTAAATTGAACATTTTTACTAGATCTCATCAGATTTGAGCCATTTGAATAATGCGTCTATGAAAAAAAAAATAGTATTGTTGTGAGGAAACATGAATATCGGGGAAAAAAAGATATAAGTACCCCTATTTAACAATAACAAACGTAATATATAAAGTAATACATATAAACACGATCAATTTTATAGAAATTTTAACATAGTTTCTCTTGTTTTTTGAACTTACCAAAAATTTAATTCTCGTACAATTTATCAAACTTCTCAAATCTTTCACAATTGATCAAACCAAAACAACATTTCTCAATAAATATATACGCAAACAATATATATATTTAAAAACACAGACATCTCAAAAAATATGAAAAAAATGCCTACACCTTATTACACTAGTGTGTGAGAAAACATGGAAACGAAAAATAAAATATACCAAGTACCAAAAAAATAGAAGTAAACAAATTTTAAATGTTGTGAGTTGTTTATTGGCTGTGTGGGAGGAATACATGTAATATTTGAGCTTGATCTACGTTCGACAAATGAGTCATGAGCAAGTTTGTCAAATTAGCAATTATCTACTTCATGGTTGCCATCTCACCATCGACATGTTGTTGATATTGTGCGAAGCTTTATTTACCAACCACAGATGCTTGTACAATAGATGGTTTTACACTATGATCCATTCCTCGAACTCTACCTCGATGCTCCTTACCTATAACTTGTGAGATAGCATTATCTCCAATTGAATGTTGGGTTTGTTAATGAAGTGACTCTATTTGTGCCTATAAATGATGTCACATGATATTAACATTAAAAAAATTATGCATATGTAATGCAATCAACACAATAATTGATCAAATTAACGTAACATACAATTTTATTAGTAGTTTCCTCATTCACTGTACTTCCATTTTTATGTTTGTGACTGGCTATCTATATGTCAACTTTATTGACTTTGGGATCTTCATTTGTAGCCATTTTTTTTGCTCTCTAACATTGATGTTCATACATACAAAAATATATACAAGTTCGAAAAATAAAAACCATATACATGTAAGACAATCATCACAATATATTAAACTCTTACCAAATCTTCCCATAGGCGTGTCATTCTTTTACGATTTGATGTATGTGGGGTACGATTCTTCTTTGACAACTCTCTATAATGGTTACTAATATCCTGATATATTGTAAAATTTAATCAAAATCCATATAGATGCTCGTGTTCATGCCAACTTAAGCTTATGACCACAAAACAATTACCGTAAATTCTGGAGACAAACGCTGATTGACAAACACAGTCCAATCCTGATCACTAACATTAGCTGGTTTTAGCATTTCATATTTTCTGTGCGCATCAGGACCAAGAGAAATGTCTCTAATTTGTTTTGTTATTCTGCCTTTATAGTGTCTCCAACACTCATTCATTGATTTTAACGTATGAACTTTCATTGATTCATTAGCACCAAGTCGTAACTGTAATTATAAGTTTGTTAAAAGTAAATATGTTGTAAAAATAAATATGTAACATTGATATTATAAATAAATGAAACCAGTATATACATTTACATTCTCTCACACTGTATCTTTTAAAGATTGTGGTACCTTATCCTAACTACTATAGGTTATAGGTATCATCTGAGTTGCAATGGCTCCACAACCTGAACTATAGATCACCGAATTTTCTCCAACTGGTTGTCCAACTTCATTAATTTGTATCCCTGTGGCTTTGACCTTGGCCATTTTTCATAATCCAAGTGGTTGAAACCTCTTCCTTTTCTTTTTTTCTCTCCACTAGAGCTATCGGAAGACTGACTAGTTGATGTTCCTTTAGTCGACATCTGAAAATTTTATAGAAATGACATATATTAGTAGCCAACATATGGATAACATTATCAATATATAAAATAATATATATAAAGTTATTCCATTTTACGAAATTTTGATAGAGTTTCCCCTGTTTCTTAACTTTACCAAAAATTTAGTTCACCTGTAATGTAAATAGCAAAGTAATTTCACAACATATCAAACCACTTCAAAGACTCTGTCTCTCGCAAACATAAATACAAACAATATATATACACACACATATTGCAAATAAAATATGAAAACAATATGGAATTTTATTATGATAATCATTAATAATACCACAATCGGATTATATGATTTTACACATATTGCAAAAGTCAATATGAACTCTATTCAATACAGATGAATTTCAATAATAAAAAGACTCCAAGTCAAAAAATTTCAAAGAAATCATATATAAGTCATATCATCATCCAAAATTCTAAATCATAAATATTTGTAGATAACAATTCCAAATTCAATATATTGAAAACAATCCTTATTGAAATATACTTTAATCTTGTTACGCTATAGGACACTAGTAATAATCCACAATATCGATGCCTCTAATATGACAATTCTCTATAATAAATTAAAAATTCTTAATCAAAATTTATATGAAATTGCAGCATTCTTTTTACTCAAATGCATATAAAATAACCAATCAAATTAAATCACAAGAAATCTAAAGCAACAACTTTTCAATAATTCAAATCAATGTACTAACAGTAGTATAAGTTCAGATCTATATCAAATTCATCACTAATATGAAAATAAAATTTCATCAAAAAAATACTTTTAACCATTAAATTTGATAAAATCTACCACAATAAAGTTTATACCTTTTTGACAGACAAATTGAAACACCAGAAGAGGAATAAATCGACGTAGAAAACGTTTTTAGAAGAGCACTAGATGGGTGAATAAGCTGCAAAAAAGGAAATGAAGTAAAAAAATGAGGAAAAAAAGGCCACGGTTGAACCACTGGTTCGACGGTCGGACGGCAGTTCAACCATCCCATACAAGTACGGAAGAAGAACAAGACGAAGAAGAAGAAGAATAAGAATAGGAGAAGAATAAGAACAACAAGAAGACGAGATCGATCAAGAAGAAGAAACGGAGAAGAAGAAGAGGACGGGGAGAAGATGACGCACCGGCGGGCCGGATGGAGGTGGCCGACGGCGAGGTCGGTTGGCAATGAAGCGACGATGAGGTGACGGTAGCGGCGGTTAGGGTTCCTAGAGAAAGAAGGTGTGAGAAAGAGATAGAGAAAGAAATCAAAAGTAGAAAATAAGAGTTCTCAATCGGGTAAAATTAATATCCAGATTATCCATACCGGGTGGATCGAGCGCTTGGTATGGATAATTCATTTTTTTTATTTTTTTAAAAAACAATGGATCATCCATACCGAGTGTCCGACTTGCCCGGTATGGATAATATGGAAAATCCATACCAGGTGGGTCGGGAGTCCGTTATGGATAACATAATATTTTTAATTCCCATTATCTATACCGGGTGCTTGATCCGCTCGGTATGGACAATCCATCCATATTGGGAGAGTCGAGTGTTCAGTATGGATAATATTTGTTTTTTAAAAAATAAAAAATGGATTATCCATACCGGACGCTCAACCCGCCCAGTATGGATTAACCAATTATCTATACTGGGTGGGTCAAGTGCCTAGTATAGATAAAAAATAATATATATTTTTTATTTTTTTATACTATCCATACCGGGCTCCTAGCAACCCGGTATGGATAATCTTATTATCCATAGATTATGCATACCGAGCAACCACTGCTCGGTATAGATAGTCTGGTATTAATATACTATTTTCTTGTAGTATATTTTGATGTTATTACCTTATTTTGAAGCAGCATAACCATTGGTCATGTGATTTCGAAGTTCGTACAATAATTATTGTTCCATAATTGTTTATATATATATATATATATATATATATATAGCATGGATATATTCAAATTATAAATTTAAAATAAAATATAAAATTGATATAACTTAATCAATTTTAAATATATTTCTACTTCATAGTATTAATATCGATTCAAAACGCAACAAAGGAAAATTAATCAGTACTTAGAGAAATGACAGGAGAAACTGAGAAAGCATCATAATTGACACCTTTAACATAAATAAAATCATTCTAATATGCTTGCTATTCGTAAGATAACGCTCCAATATTCAATATTATGAAATTGCTTTACAAAAACATTTTAATCACAGGTCTGTTTAATTTTCACCGTTTTTATTCCAATATAATTAATAAGATTGTAAGTTATAACACACCCACTGCAATAAAAACTTCCTAGACATCGCCTTTAAATGATTTGAATTAGGGATGAAACTGATGTTGGAATAATAAAACTGGGAGCTTTCAGTTCTCTTCTCACAACTTTCAAATTTGTAACAATTTCGAAAATCAATATGTTATAGACATTGGTGATCACCAATATTCTAGGTCCAGGTAACAAATTACAAAATTAGATGGTACATGGAAACTCGACTTTGTTAGATTGATTAATTAATATAAGGGAGTAAAACTCAATAATCATATCATCAAAAAAAAAAAAAAACCAATAATACATAAAAATTATTGTATGACAACAAATAATTATGAGTTATTGTTGGGCTTCTGCGCAAACCTCGCAATCTTATATCGCAGTCTTTGCAAATTGGGACATCGAATCATAATTCATAAGAGGTACCACCCTGACTCAAAGCTTTTTATGCGCTATATTTGATTTCTTTGACTCTACTTCTTATTGCTTGCCCTTCCTTGTCCACCATGATCCTCCTCCCCACTACACCATCGGTCAATGATGACACTTTTGTTCAAAATCAAACATGATTTATATAGGCAGAAGCATGCATGAATCATGAAAGAACTTTAATTAGTTATAGATTCATCTAATAGTTTGCATTCGTTATTTAGAGTATTCATGTGTTTAGAGATCGAGTTCATCCAACGCCAACCCCCGTCCAGTGCCGACTACTGCTTTCATCTAGTGTCTATTTGTTTATTTTTATTTTTATAATTGCTATTATTTTCAAATATTATTGTTTGGTTGTCAAGAAAAAGAAAGAAAATTTTGCTTATATTGTGTTGTTGTGTTGCTTCTGTTAGATTTTTGCAGCTGTGGATGTTTGTAATTATTTGTGTACTGTTGGTTGTAAAAATTAATAGGAATCAACAAATAGGAAAAAACTTTGTCATTGTTTGTAATTATTTTTGTATCAACAAAATTACTTTTGCGTATATCTCTGTGTTTGACAAAATTATTTATATTTGTAATTATTTGTATGTGTCTCTATATATGTCTTTGTAATTATTTGTAGTTGTTTGTAAATTGTAATCAGTAGTGTACTATTGGTTGTAAAAATTATTTAGGTATGTTCTAGTGTTATTTGTAGTTTGATTTGGGTGAGTTTGTGTAGTGTTTTTATGATTGTGATTTTGGTGTGTTTTTAACTCATATTAAATATGTATTGTTATTTAGGGTTCAAACAAGATTTCAGCTGCTGCTAGGGAGTTGGGGATCGCATAATTTTGTAGCGGCCGTTGTTTGATTGATGGCATGTTCATGAAACAATTGCAATTCAAGTTATTGAATGTTTTAGGCGAAGACCGAAATAGGTACGCATTACAGAACTTGATATTTGTTTATTGTACATGTTTATGTTATTAACGTTGCGAAGCACAAAAGACTGGTTTCGCTTGTTGAATAATTATGTTCATACAAATGTACTATATTTACAATAAGATATATGACAACAATATATCCTCAATATTAGTTCTCCATGTCCAAATGGCCTGTATCTTATTATAACTCTGTGTTTCACTGGCATTGACACTCCCGCAACAACCATTGTCTATTATATCATTTATTGATACTGCTCATACATCTAACATGTTTTGATCACAACTGTTTGTTGTTATTTAATTTTGTTTTTGTAGTCAGTCTCAACATTTATTTAGGTAGTACCTATCGTGTCAGGCAGCATTTTAGTTAATATGTCTAAATCACAATCTATCTACTCAACTGGATGTTGAAGAAATATTGTTAAGGATTGATATATATTGATAATTTTACAAATATAATGTTATATTGAAATTTAGATTGAAGTATCGTGAGTCTAAAGGTATAGATTTTGTTTGTATATTTGTTTCTAATATTAATTATGTTATTAGTTAAAAACTAAATTGGATCAAATGGATCGAATTCGGAGCAGACCACCCTAATTGAGTTCAGATTTTGGACGGAAAGTAGTACTTCGTTTGAGGGTATAGATCAATTTTGGACATCTCACCAAAATTTTGGATCAGATTTGGGGTAGACCAATCCGGTCTCAATTCGACTCGTTGTCATCCCAAGTCCCACTACAACCAAACGAAACAAAAATCACCGATTCAGTGGGAGTGGGTTGCAAGTCTAGCCAGTCCAATGGTTGGCTTGGCGAAACCGATGCTCCCAGCAATCTTGTCATTGGACCGACTGGATAAACTGGTCCTCTAGTGATGTAACAACCTGGTATCTCTCAGGGCTTTTAATAATCAATATCTAAGCTCTAAATCCTCCCACATGTTCACTAGAATTCCATCAACCGTTAATGTTTCCCCCACTCAACATTCAATCCTAGAACATAGTGGAGAATTAGAGTCTTCAAAGGCTGTTACAAATGAAATCATTTAAACCTATGGAGCTGGAAACGTTGTCGTTTTGGAGTAATGAGAAGAGCGAAAACGATGCCGTTTTATAGCTGGCTTACTTGAGTTAGTTCACATGGTTATTGGAGTTAGTTCATTGGTTGTAAGTTAGTTAGGTAGTCGAGTTGGTTAAGGGTGAGGTCTGAGAGATATATGGTACGAGGAATTGTTGTAAAGGGAATTGAAAAAATAAACAAGTTTCTTGATTCTCTCTTCTATCACTATTTCTTTCTTGAAGTCTTCTATATAAATTTTCTTCTTCTATTTCAACTCTTTTTTCATTTCTGGTTTAGTTAGTAACAATTTGGTATCGGAGTCATGATCTTTGGCCATGGCGGAAGGGACATGAAACCAGGAGATAAGGCGTGAAGTGGTCTAATTGGTATAAGAGGTTGAGAAATGACAACAACAATTATTAAAGGATTCCATTGATGAAATTAAGAGTTTGATTGGTGGGTTGAGTTTGCAACAAGCAGAGATTTTAGCCAGGAGCCATGCTAATGAGGAATCTTGAGAAGAACAGAAGATGTTAGGGTTCCATGGGGAAGAAATATCAAGTTAGAGTTTCCAAAATTTAAAGGAGAAGAGTTTGATAATTGGCTTCTCAAGGTTGAGTATTTCTTTGAGGTGGATGGAACACCAAAGGAGAATCGAGTCAAAGTGGCAGCTCTTCACTTGGAGGGAAAAGCTATTCAATGGCACCAGGGTTTCATCAAGATCAAGAAAGGGGTACCAGTGTCATAGAAGGAGTATGTGAAGGCACTCGGTTCAAGATTTGGAGTTCACGCTTTAGATGATCCATTGGCTGATTTAAGGAATCTTAGGCAGGTACATTCTTTGTAAGAATACTTGGATGCCTTTGATGAGATGTATCCTAGGGCTGAGATTAGTGTAAAACAGGCTATTAGTTTTTTTCTTAAGTAGGCTTATAGATGAATTAAAAAATGGTGTTAGGATGTTTAAAGCAAAAACATTAGCTGAGGCATATTCGTTAGCTAAACTTCAAAAATTTATAGTGGCTGCTATTAAAGGACATCCAAAACCAGGAACTAGAGCTTCAAACCAGCAAAATTCATCCTATATAACACATAAAACCCCTTCTAATACCCAAAACCAAATCAATGATACCCAAACTAACCAAAGATTGAGAGTTAATATAGGTATTTTGCCTACACCAAACATCCTTAAACTACCATGGCAACCTACCAAAGGTCTTAGGACAATGACTAATAAGGACTTCAATAAAAAGAGGGTTAAAGGTTTATGTTTCTGGTGTAATGAAAAATATGCGCCAGACCATAGATGTAAGACCAAACAAGCCTTTATGTTGCAGTTGTGTGTGAATACAGGGAAAAATATAGAGGATTTGGTGGAAGACGCTGATTCTAAAAATGTGGAACCCAACCTAATGCAGTTATCATTGCATGCCTTGAATGAAAGTATCAACTACTAGACAATGAGGTTAATAGGGATGTATGGGAAGAAAAGATTGTATATTTTGATTGATTCAGGAAGTTCTCACAACTTCTTGAGTGAAGAAACTGCTCAGAGGCTAGGTTGTAGATTACAACCAGTAGATGGGGTAAATGTGAAAGTAGCTAATGGTTAAGGGCTGGATTACATTACAACTTTTTGAACTTTGAGTGGAAGATGCAAGGGCAAGTTTTTGTTACTAATGTATATACCTTGCAGTTGACTAACTATGATTTGATTCTAGGTGCACAGTGGTTGGCTACCTTGGGAAATATTATATGAAACTTTAGAGAACTGAAAATGATTTTTTTTTTTTTTTTTTTAATGAATGAAAAACAGCATGTGTTGTAGGGAGAAGAGAGGAAAGAATTGGCAGTTATTGATAAAGTTCATCTTAGTAAACTTCTGACCAAAACACCTCAGTTGGCTTAAATACAACTAGTCATGCAAATTAATAATGGAGAGAGTACAGAGCTGTATGAGTTACAGGTTCATGAAGAGAGTTCTCAGTGGAAGGAGTTAACTGATTTATTAGACCAGTATGAAGATGTTTTTAAAGAATCAGAAGGGCTACCGCCCACAAGAACTCATGATCATCAAATTGTACTTAAAAAGGGATCACAACCAATTAATGTGAGGCTATATAGACATGGAAGGGTGCAAAAAGATGTGATCGAAAAGTTGGTTCAAGAGATGTTAGACACTGGAATAGTGAGAACTAGTACAAGTCCCTATGCGAGTCCAATAATATTAGTCAAGAAAAATGATAGCAGTTAGCACATGTGTATAGATTATTGAGCACTAAACAACCTTACTGTCAAAGATAAGTTCTCTATTCCTATCATTGAAAAGTTATTAGATGAATTGGGAGGAGCAAAAGTATTTTCAAAACTAGACTTGAGATCTGGTTATTGGCATATCTGGATGCACCTGGATTCAGTAGAGAAGACTGCATTCAAGATACATGATGGACACAATGAATTTTTGGTTATGCCATTTGGGTTGATCAATGCTCCGTCCACATTTCAGAGTTTAATGAATACTCTATTCAAACCAGACTTGAGGAGGTTTGTTCTTTTTTTTTTTTTTTTGATGATATATTGGTCTATAGTAGGAGTCAAGCAGATCATATACATCACCTTAAAACAGTCTTAGACATTTTAAGAGCCAACACTCTTTTTGCTAAGAAGAGTAAATGTTCTTTTCGATGTACACAAGTGGAGTATTTGGGTCATATTATCACAACTTCAGGAGTTATGACTGATCCTAAAAAGATTGCGGTAATTAGGAATTGGCCAGTGCCCAAAAATATTAAACAATTAAGAGGATTTTTTGGGTTAACAGGTTACTACAGGAGATTTGTGAGAGGGTATGATCAAATTACCAAACCTTTGACTGAGCTTCTTAAAAAGAGTGCTTATCATTGGAATATGGCAGCACAAGAGGCATTTGAGCAGCTTAAACAAGCTATTGTGACAGCCCCAGTACTTGTACTGCCAGACTTCACTCAATAGTTTATGGTAGAGACAAATGCTTCTGGTTCAGGAATAGGAGCTATTTTGATGCAGCAAAGGCATCCTATTGCTTTTATCAGCAAAACTTTATCACCAAGGAATCAATTGCTTTCTATCTATGAAAAAGAGATGTTGGCAATTTTGTTTGCCATTAAGAAACTGGAAACCTTTCCTAGCCAACAATCATTTTGTTATCAAGAATGATCATCAGAGCTTAAAGCATTTGTTGGAGCAAAGAGTTACTATACCCTCTCAACAAGCTTGGATAGCAAAGTTAATGTAGTATGATTATGAGATTTGTTATAGGAAGGGGAAGGAAAATGTAGTTGCCAATGCTCTATCAAGACTTATAAGTCTTGAAACATTTAACTTGACTACAACAGTTCTGCCTTCAGAGTTATTGTGGGCAATTGAGGGCACTTGAGAGAATGATACCGCATTAAGAGTATAATTGCAGCTAAAAAAGAAAATCCTAGTAACCATTCTAAGTATGAATGGCAAAGGAACAGATTAACTAAGAGAGGGAAGTTAGTAGTGGGCAATGATGCCAACTTGAAATCTAAGCTGCTATTGCTCTTTCATGATTCAACTATAGGTGGTCATTCGGGTGTGACAATGATTGCTAAAAGAGTGGCTTCGGTGCTTTATTGGAAAGAATTATGGAAAGATGTTAGAAACTTTGTTCGTGATTGTCATATATGTCAGTAGTATAAATCAGAACATGTTGCTACACCGAGTCTTTTGCAACCTTTGCCTATACCAGAAAGTATATTTGTAGAGATCACAATGGATTTCATTGAGGGACTTTAGAGGTCTAGGGGTAAAAATGCCATCTTTGTTGTGGTCGATAGGCTAACTAAGTATGCACATTTTATTGGACTGTCTCATCCATTTTCAGTGCAGACAATAACTCAATTATTTCTTGACCACATTTATAAGCTTCATGGTATGCCAAGGTTTAACACCAGTGACAAAGGAGCTGTTTTCCTTAGCAGGTTGGCGTTACAATTTTCAACTACCTATCATCCACAAATGGATGGGCAGACTAAGGTGGTAAATTGGAGTTTAGAAGCCTATCTTCGTTGCATGGCTGGTGACATGCCACACACATGGGCTTAGTGGCTGTCCTTAGCTGAATATTGGTATAATACTTCATTCCATATCAATATTCAAATGACCCCATTTGAAGCTTTATATGGATATCCTCCTCCGTTACATGTGCCTTATTTTCCACATGATTCCAAAGTGGAGGCAATGGATGCTTGTCTCAGGGATAGAGAGGCTACCATCAAGTTGCTTTAATATCACATAAACAAGCTCAACATAGGATGAAGCACATGGCAGATAAACACAAAAGTGATAGGAAATTCCGGATTGGTGATTGGGTCTATGTTAAACTTCAACCTTACAATTAGGTTGCCAATCACCAAGGCAACCAGAATTTTCAACCTAAGTATTTTGGTCCATTTCAAGTTAAAGACATTATTGGATCAGTAGCTTACAAATTGAAACTACCTCCTGGTTCACAAATTCATGATGTCTTCCATGTTTCACTTCTGAAGCCAGTACATGCAGCAGTACAAGCTTCTCCAACTCTTCCACTAATGATAGATTTCCAATTTGTCCTCAAGCCATTTTGGAACGTAGGATGGTGAAAAGGAAGAATATTGTAGTTACGCAATTCTTAGTACATTGGAAAGGACAATCTCCAGCTGAAGCAACTTGGGAGTATGCTCATGATTTCCGATTGCGGTTTCCAAATTTCTTCCTTAAGGACAAGGACGTCAAAGGGGAGGCTATTGTTACAAATGAAATCATTTAAACTTATGGACTTGGAAATGTTGTCGTTTTGGATTAATGAGAAGAGTGGAAACGATGCCATTTTATAGCTGGCTTACTTGAGTTAGTTCACAGGGTTACTAGAGTTGGGAATTGAAAAAATAAACAAGTTTCTTGATTCTCTCTTCTATTTCTTTCTTGAAGTCTTCTATATAAATTTTCTTCTTCTATTTCAACTCTTTTTTCATTTCTGGTTTAGTTTGTATCAAAGGCTTTCAATAGTATATACAAAATTATAATTATTTAAACTTCTTTAAGAGTTTTGGACCGCCATCACCAGAAATACAAAAATTGAATTTGACGTATTGTTTACCTTTTTCTGCAGCAGCATTAAGCATTTGGTCATGTGATTTCTAAGGTTGTGTCGTAATTCTTGTATCATTATGCTTGTATATAAATTTAATAGTAATACATAAACACTATTGTATGATTAAGAAAAAATAAACTATTATATGACAACAATAGAGCACACTAGGTTATTGTTTTGTCGAGCTACTGCGACAACCTTGCACTATTATATCGCAGTCTTTTGTGAATTGTGACAACGAATTATAAGCGGTACAACCCTCACTCAAAGCCTTTTGTGCACTGTATTTGAGTTCTTTTACTCTACTTCTAATTGCTTGCCCTTCCTTGTCCACCATGACTCTCCTCACCATCATTTCGATCTCCTCTCTCCCCACTGCACCATCCGTCAATGATGACACCTTCAATCGGACGGCTACATCAAACTCCTCCGTCAGCATTGTTGCATTCATTTTTTGATCGGCGTACAATGGCCACGCGATCATTGGCACTCCATTGACTATACTTTCCATAGACGAATCCACAATGGGACAAAGTTCCACCTATGGATGGATGTCCCAAGATCTCCGTTTGGGGAGCCCACATAGGGACCACCAGGCCTACACTGTGGGTCCGACTCAAGAACCCACCTGGCAAGTAATCTGAGATGCTAGAGCAATCATTTCTCGCCGTTAGATATGACCCAGCTACATCGTTCTCCACAGGAGGACGTACCCAAATAAATCTTTGTTGGCTTAGCTCTAACCCATGAGCAATCTCGATCGTTTGCTTCACTGATAGTGTCCCACCACTTCCAAAGGACACATAAATCACTGATTCAGCGGTTGAAAGTCTAGCAAGTCCAGTACCCATCGCTGGTGCAACCGGGATTGTCATTGGACAGACTGGATAAATCGGTCCTCTAGCTATGCATCCCAACAACTTGGTGTCTCTCAAGGCTTTCAATGTTTTAGGCTCCAGATCCTCCCACGTGTTCACCAGAATACCGTCAGCAGTTGATGTTTCCTTCCCTCCACATGGAAACCTATAACGCGCTGGACAATTCGAATCTTCAAAGGCTTGAAGAGTGTCCTCGAACTGAAGAACAGTGCAATCAGGGATTTTTAGTGGCAGTTTCTGGTTAGCGTATTCATGAAACGCTTTGTCATCAAGGATTGGAGAGTATAATAGAGTTGCTAGAAACCATGCACTAGATACAACGAAAACGTACTTTGATATTTTGAATTCTTCAGCAATCGCCAGAGCTTCAGTTACAAATATGTCCACTATCAGAGCCGTTAAAGGAAGAGTAGAGATTGCAGATCGGAGGGCTGGTAACGATTGACGCATAATCATGGCTACTTTTGTTCCTGCAAATGGGGTGTCAACCAAGCCGGATATGTCAACCGGAGGAAGTGAGACGACGTTAAAGAGACTAGAATTGGGTGAGTGGAGAAGCTGAGACTAAATAATTGAAGCATCGGTTGTCACCACAAAGATAGTAACTTGGAAGTCAAGTTGTGTGGTTAAGCGTTTGCCTAACTCGATCGAAGAAGGGGAGCAGTTGTTCCATTCCAGGGCTAGAAGACAGGGCTGCATGAGGTTTTGTACTTGGCATGGCCATGTATTGACTGACAAGTCGGAGCTCGAAAGTCACAGGTGAGGAATTAATCACACAAATTGAAGAGGAAGTAAGATTGGAATGGCTTGTGTTCAATGGCTTAGACGCATATACTTGAGCATTATCGTTGTAAGTTAATTTTAAAAGTGAGGGAAAAAAATGAATGTAATTCAACGAATAAAATATATAAACCAATCATGGTGCATCAAAATGTTTCTTTATAAAAAAGTAATAGCAGTGCGTTCCACTTTTCTTCTTTAACTAGGTTTGGCCGCATGGGCAAGGCCCGTGATTAAATTTATATTCATTTTATTTACAAATAAATTTAAAAATTAAAATAGTTAAATATTATTATTTATAATTTATATCATTTGAATATTTAGATTCAACTATCGAATTAATTATATTTTTTCACTTAAATTATTGTTATTATTATTATTATTATTATTTATAAATAATAATTCTAAATTTAACTATAATTATAATGCATTTAGTTTAATTAGAAGCCAAAAATAAAACTTTAATAAATTTTTATAGATTAATAAAATTTCAACTGATTATAAAAATTACATCAAATATTTCATATTTAAAAAAGAGCAATTAAATAAATAAGCATAATAAAAAAGAAAGTTTCTTTATAGCATATTATATATAAAAGGGAGACTGTATATATAGTTAACATTTATAATACTTAAAACTTCTATATACATCATAGTTTTTTGGATCTTAAGCTTCAAAAAGAGTGTTTAAAAGATCTAAAACAAATGCCCATATACCTATTGTTAGATGACATGTTTTACTTGTATATGAACAAAATGAAATGTTTTTCATCCTACCCTTTTTTAATTTTTTTTTTTAAGTTATGGTAGGCATCCTTTAACAAAAACAATATTTCTAAATCCATCATATATACTTGTCATGTAAACAACTAACATTATGTTTTGACATCATGAATTGCAACTATATTAAACATGGTTTCATTTCTTTATGCTTTTAAAATGTAGAGGCTTTGACATGGATGAAAAATATATACTAACAAAAACAATTAAAAAAAAAAAAAACACTGACAATTCATAACGTGTATATATCAACAATTAATATTGGCATGAATAATTGTTTTAGGTAACTAAATTCTAATACACTTAAGACAAATAAGATATATAGAACAATGTTATAAGACAAAAAATTGAAACCACAACAAATACCTTTTATGAAGATTACAATCTCGAAGTTTCAAGCTTAAAAATTTTTCCAATCTAAAGATATTGAAAGAAATAAACCAAAAATAAATAATCTAAAATTTAAGAGGAGTCTCTTCCAATTGATTTGGTGTAAGTATCATAGTTGACTTTAGATAGTTCAAAAATGATCTTGAACAATTCATTTTTTCTTTTATTATGTTTAATTTGATACTTTTTTTTTCTTCATTTTTAAGTTTACTTTTGTTTCAAAACATTTTTTTGGTATGTTAAAAGTATAAATTAAATTAGGGGCACTTTCTTCACATTCTATTTTAAAAGGGCAATAAGGTGATTTCATGGGCTCATGAGTAATAAAAAGATCTCTATGTTTTTTTTTTTTTTTTTGTAAAGTTTGACTATTAAAATTATGATTAGAGAGATGAAATTGATAGATTTATAATACTTTAGGAATATTTGGATAATTTTACCAAACATATTTGTTCAAAAATGGTCCACAACATTTTTTTTTTTTTTTTTTGCTTCTATTAAGTTTAAATCAACACCTTTTTCTATTTTTTAAGTTTAATTTACTTCAAAATAAATTTTTTTTTCTTTTAATAAAGTTAAAATTATGAGCATTTTCATCACAATCTATTTCATGAGGACAATAAGATAATTTCATAGGCTTATGAGTGGTACAATGGTCTTTCTACTTTTTTAATTAAGCTTAACCATTAAAATTGTGATTACGGGACGAAATTGATTGATTTACAATATTTCAAAAATATTTGAATACTATTATCCAGCACATTTAAAAAGACTAAAAATTTATTTAATTTTATTATAATGGAATAAGTATGACAAACCCCGATTACATACTTTTACTAATAAAAAAGAAAAAAAAAAACTAATTACACACATTTGGACAGCTACAAATGGCAAAGATGCAATTGCCTTTTGACAATAATAGAATTATTAAAAAATTCATTTGACCTTAAAAATTCCTAAATTTATGATTATATCCAAAGATATTTTAAAACTAAATAATAAAATATTGAAATTAATAAATAAAGTATTGATTTAAAAATAAATGATAATAAAATGTAAATAAATTCTCTCTCTCTCTCATTCCCTTACTTTAGGCCTCTCTCTCTCACATTCCCTTACTTCACGTCTCTCTCTCTCTCTCTCTCTCTGTGTTCTTCCCTCACCTCTAATTTTCTATGTATTCTTTCTTCTTTCTCTATCAATCTCTTCACCTCTTCTTCGATTTGTTTTATCATCTCTTTTTTTAGTTCTCTTTCTTCATTCTCCATCTTCAAATGATGGTTTTCCAGAGCCCTAATCCCTCGTTTCCCACTTCTCTTGCTTTCATCTCTTTCTCTCACTTCTCTTTCTCCCTTGTTATCTCTCTCTTCCTTGCTAGTGTATGTAGTATGGTAAGTGTTTAGCTTGATTTGGTTTGTTTTTGATTAGTTTGATTTGAGTACTTACGGTTTGCAGTAAGGGTAGTGGTTGAATAAATTCAAATGGTTTCAGTGATTGATTTGGGTTGTGATTGGTAATGGAAGAGGCTATTTGTGGGTTTGTAGTTGTGTTAGGTAGTGTTGTTGGCTGTTAGTTATGGTGCTGTGTTAGGTGGTGTTGTTGGCTATTAGTGATAGTACATAATGTTGGGTGTTTAATTGGTGGTGTCAGCCGGTTGGTGGGTATAGAGAAAGGCCATTTTCAAGCGAGCTTTGGTTTCCTCTATCACTAAAAGACAAAAAAATAAGACAGCTATTAACTCTCCATCATCACATCAAGATTTCCTCCAGCAAGTTCGATTAGATCTACTCCCCATTTAATTTTTCTTGCACATTCTATTGCTATTTCTATTAATTATTGTTGTTGTTGAGTTAGTTTTTGGATTTTGCAATTTTGTAGTTATTGAATCTTGATAATTTTTCTAGACCAAAGAATCGAAATAAAGTATATTTTTTAACAACTACAACTATCTATAGACTAAAAAATTACACCAACAAAAATGTTTTTATATAGATGACATAAGAAAAATAACTGACTTTTGAAGAAAATCCAAAACTCCTATCTGAAGACGACGAAACACAGGGTACTCAACTAGCCAAACAGAATAGAGCATTCATGAAACCTTTTTAAATCTCATCTCATCACCACACTTCCAGGTAATCATCACCATACTGCCGACCATACTACTTTTCAATACTCAACCACTCTATACATTTAAAGTTTTCCAACCACAAACAAGCATTTTATATCCTATTTACTTTTTCATCCTTTTTGTGTTTTTGTATATATATTTGTAAAATTTTTTAGAATTAGATTTGTATTTGTTTTGAAATATACCACTGTGATTTTTTATTTTTTATTTTCCATGTAAAAGATGTTTGGATGCTCAATTTTACTATGTAACCCTATGTTATTATGTGCTTTAAAATTAATTTTTTACTTGGACAAGATTATAGACTAATTTAATTTCATAAAAACTAATTTAATTTCATATTGTCTAACAAGTATGTGTCTAGAAGCACCCTTTTTTTTTTTTTTTTATTTTAAGAATACCTCCTCTTCTTTGAAACACCTGATGATTTTAAGATTTCTTTTGTTATGAAGTTTTCCTTTTCAATTGAGGGCAAAAATGTAATTGTATTTTAAAATAAATATCAGGGATATCCCTTCACCAGTCCTTTCCATAGTTCACATTATTCAGGGCAAAAATGTCATTTTAGTTTCAAACAAATTTCAAAAGTGTGGAATTCTGTCACTATTCACAGGCCCTCTTCCCATTTGTTTATATATAGTTAGTAGATATAAACGTAAATATTGATATTTAAACACTGTGGACGATGCATGATTTGAGGCAATAATATATTATATAAACGTAATGATTGATAATCAAATAGTGGGGATTATGCCTTCTTAAAGGCAATAGTTGATTTTTCCGGTGTGGATGCTCGAGTGGTTGATTGGATGAGCCACATTTCGTTCGGTTATGTATGTCTACCAGATCAAATCCGCTCGGCAATGATTCATTGCTTCCCCAAGAAAAAATATATCCAAATTAATTTGTTTCTCACGAACTAGAGATACGAAAGAGTTAAAAAGAGTTAATTTGTTTACTACAAGATATTATATCAAAAAATATATACACCGTTTTCATTATTTTTAAATCAAACTTTTGGATATGATCATATGCTTGTGAACATTGTAATGTAATCTCCTCTATGATGATATTTTTGTTCTTTTAATTTCTGTATATACTCCTGCAAGTATAAGCAAACGAATCAATATATATATATATATATATATGTTGGACTGTTTGAATTAAAAAAATTAAAAAATATAAAATTTGTTCTTTTAAAATTTATGTGGCTTTTCTTTAAACCGAAAACAACTAAAAAGAATACAATGTCTTTTCAAAAAAAAGAAAAGAAAAGAAGACAAATACAATACAATCCTTCTCAAAACGAAAGAAAAAGAAAAAGAAATAATTATTTAAATAAAGTCCAATTTATAGTATCTTTTTCACATATAAATTTTACAGTAATTAAAACCAATTTATTCCCTAATTATTTCGAAGGTATAATTTTTAACAAAATCGTATAGTTTTGTTTATCAAACGAAAATATGATAATTATGAAGTACTTGTAGTCCGATAACAAAAATACATTTATCATTTTATATATGTTAATTGAATAATAGATCATATCTTTAAACTACAAACACCTGTGGAATCAACCATAAGCAAAGCTACTAAACAATGAGGATAATCCTCGAACCAAATTTTATCTCCATCTAACGACAGCCATTTGGCTAAGCAATAAGCAACATGCATACATGAATATATCTGGACGTGTTGCCATCTAGAAAAATTAGGTGTCGTCGTCTTCCTTTCTGAATTTTTTATTTGTGACTAGTGAAGTAGCTACTGCATTGCACCTATACATCCCGAACTTCTTTAGGAGATTCTCTGTATGCCTCTTTTGGCATATAAATATTCCATTTGCTTCAGGACAAATTTTCTATGCCCAGAAAGTAGTGTATGAATCCAAGGTCACTCATTTCAGACATCTTCATGTCTCTCTTGAATTCTTGAACTAACTTCTCATTGTTCCCTGTGTTGACAAGATCGTAAACATATGAAGGAATAATTAGAATGTTTTACCGTACGTAAATCTTAATGTGGAGCTTCAGTTCACTTTTGCTCCTCCTAAATCTTGAAATATTGAAGCAGTTTTTTCTTTTGTCTCCCGTATTTTTTCACTTTTTCTTTTTTCTAGGAACAACATTAGACAACTTTTATGTGCATTTTTGAATTAAGACACGAAAAACAACTCTCAAAAACATCACCGATCACCTATTCACGTTTTTAAGAATGTTTGACGAAAGTACTTAATTAATCCTTAAAATTTTAGAGCCACGTTAGCCCTCCATGAAACCACCACAAGTACAAGTTAACCGGACATGAGTATTCTGGAATAAAACTGTATTAGCCTCCGGTAGTTAGAAAAATGAGCTCTATTCTCGAGCTAAACTTATTCATTGTTGATATTTTTGCAAGTATCGACTTTTAGCGAAGCCAATATATACAAGAAAAATTGATATAATCTATGCTGCTAAGAAATAAATAAATTTATATAACTGATTTGATAATTTTCAGTACATGTATTTATAAAAATAAATAAATAAATAAATAAAAGAAAGAAAAAGAAAGAGAGAGAGAGAGGAAAAAACAGAGCAAAAGCTTTAAATGCATTTGTAAACCAATTTTGACTCACTTTAATGCTGGAATGTGACATCCGATCATAACCTAAATGCAGCGTATGTCGAAGGAATAGTCCCAATCGATAAATTTTTGCTCTATTATTTTCAGAGGGTTCGATAATTGGCACTAGTTGCTGCATTGCTGTCGTCTTTGACTGGCTAGGATTTTTGTCGCTTGTCAAATACAAGTTATTGTAACTGAAGAATAGAGACAAAACATAAACCACTTGACGGTTGACAGCAAGTAGACAGCCGTAAAGACTGTCAAATAGTCAAGAGCATTGCCTCAACAAGGGTTCGCTTTTATACGACCCCGGTCTCGGGGGTGAAGTTTACGTGTGAACTGTGAACTCAAGTCCAGCAAAAGCGTGATTTCACACCAGTGTACCCCGTTATGTTCTCAACATCACACATGATATATATCCTGTCATATCTATTATGGACCCGTCTAAGTCATTGTAAAATATTAATAAAATTAAAAGTAAAGGTTAATTCTTGGAACCATCTAATAATAAAATTAAAAGTGAAGGTTAAGTCTCTTTGTAGAAAGTTACAATAGACAATAGGATCATTTTCGAATGAACTTCAACAGAGTTTTATTGTTGGGATTTTAAGTACCTAATAATAATAACAACAACACTATACTTAATTTTAGATACATTTAGCAAAGACCATTCAAATCTAGATCATTGACGAACCAAATAATGAGTTTTTTCTGCCCTCAAGTCAAAATGGGTGTTGTTATTATAATAATGATTTTATTACTATCATTATTAGTTCTGGATATTTATATGAGCATTTAATTTTTAATTCGTCTACAAATAATTTTTTGGTTTGATATATAATATAAGAAAGCTTTAAATAATATTGTACGTATAAACCGATCTTGAGAACTGTTTCCAAGTCTTGATAGTTTGAATTTATGCAAGTGGTTGCACAATTATCTATCTTTTCCTCAGATATTTCTTTCTTGTCAAATTTCTATTAGAATTCAAATCCCAAGACTCACGTAATTTGGATCCTTAAATGGGATAGCATACAAATACTTATTCAAGTATGTCAACTGCCAACGACAAGGATGATCCACCACTTTGTCGGGGAAAGTTCAAAAACATTACCCTTTATATGTACGTGTTTATACCAGTCAACATATAATACGGCAACAAAAGTGTCTATTGATATAAGGTTTTGATCTTAATTTTAAAGATAAAACTGTACATATATTTTTAATATTAGATCTAGCTGCACCTTAGGTAGACTTGTTCTTTAAATTGCACGATTTAACACGTTAAAACAGTACTCATATGTTATTAACAAGTTAAAAAAAAATTAAAAAGTTCATACTTTTGTTATAATAATCTGTATTACTATGTTTGGAAGTTGAAATGAATTCAAATAATCAGGACTGAATTTAAAAAATATTGATACCAATGTATCACTCCTAAATTCGAGTAAAAGTTTCAGATTATAGAACAATGTGTTTTGAGTTTTTTGACAAACTTTTTTTAGAAAATTAAAGGAATTTTAAGCATTGAATTTTTGGAACCATCCAAGTGTTGGGAGAAAGTTACAAATCATAGCATTTTTAACGAACTCCAATTCTTCACGGGGATTTTTACAAGGTTTTTAGAAGTTGAAGGTGCAGATTAATGTTTGGAACCATCCAAGTCTTTTTAAAACGTAACAAATCATAGAATAATTTTGTTTCCGACGGACTTCAACAAAAATTTTCGGAGGGGGTTTAGACATTGAAAGTGAAAATTAATCTTGAAACTACCAAAGTATCTGCAGAGAGTTCAAATTATATATATTTTTTCGTCGTACTTCAACAAAATCGCTGCATAAGCATATTTGCAACCATCCAAAATTTTTACAAAGTTAATTTGATATTATATTTTATAAGGTTTTAGATTTCTTACATACATATAAATATTTCATATCTCCATATATAATCAGGATTTCACAGATTATTTACTACTTATTTCTAGAACCAACACCTGCAAATTTGTAAAAATAAATTAATTTAAATGTTGTTCACTTTATAATTCTGAAGCAGCATTAACCATTTGGCCATCTGATTTCTGACGTTGTGCGGTGACTCTTGTTTCATTATGGATTTTTTTTTTTTTTTTTTTTTTTTTGTCTTCTCTTTTCGAGTTTTTTATAGACATAATTACTCCATGCTTGTTGACTTCCACACACACCAAGGGTATCTATACCAATAGATAAAAGTTAATCAGTTCAGTGATCGTCAAAAATTACACATAAATTAAGTATTTATTTAGAGTAAAGAAATTACATTATTTTAACACTTATTGTGTTATTCAACAAATTAAACTCATAATTTAATGTCGTCAATTATTAATTATATGATACAAAACCTTATCCAGAACGTCGAAATGAACCACTTTAACATTATTATAATAATGCTATCATGTACTATAACTGTTTAACATGATCATAAAAATTATGAACGAAAATTTAGGAATTTTATTACATGAAAAATTCGACTGTACCATGACATTCCGAAAGGTTAATACTAATATATATTTCTAAAATATACTAATAATTCAATATGTATGGCAAATATGTACGAAAACATGTTTCTCCTCAATTTGGTCGTTAATAGAAATATTGTTTATATATATGTATATATACATAAAAGAAATCTCCAATGAAGATCCCATGTAAGTGAGAGATCCCTTTTTGGCATTTGGATGTGATTGATGGCCCACCTCCCCACCTAACCATTGAAACACCTAGATTAAATCCAAAGGTCAAAAGGGGACACTACAATAAACAAGCCCAACGATACCGGGCAATGCCCGGTATCGTTGGGTATCCATACCGGGCAGCAAGCCCGGTGTGCTTGCTACAGGTATGGATATCCATATATCCATACCGGGCACGATCCGATATGGTTAATCCGTATCCATACCCGGTCGAGCCTGGTATGGATACTGAAATATATGGGTCGACCACGGGGGTCGACCCACTATATCCATATCGGGCAACCCGATATGGATATATGGATATCCATACCAGATCCGTGACCGGTATGGATATCCGTGACCGGTATGGATAATCCATATCCATACCGGATCCGACCCGGCATGGATATAGAGTTGAAGCCGGGCTCGACCCAGTTTTAATATTTTTCCATACCGGGCGCTGGCCCGGTATGGAAAATCGTAAAAATAAAAAAAAAATTGTGAATTTTTTTAATATCCCACTAAAATTATTAATGCATGTAAAAGCAAATGTTGGAAATATATATTAATTAAATAAAATAACAACATTGTCATTACATAATCCACAATTAAACGTTAATTATGAAATATTAAATTAATATCTTAGTACATAATATTAAGATACAATATATTTTGATGGCCAAGCTATAAATGAATTTAATGCATCTTCTAAGGTTAGTATTTCGTTGGTAGGTCGAGGCAGCGAAATACCAACCAATACTTTTTTGATGGAAACGCGCCAAAAATCTGGACCAAGCTCGAGATGATGAACTTTAGCAGAAGGGTCTTTTGAGTCAATTTCTGCTTCAGCCACCATGATTCCTTTCCCCATCCAATCCAATAATTGGCATTGATTATTGTTTGATCCACCAGCTTGGCTTAAGGAACCTCGAGATTTGGACTGTATGCACAATATGTTCAATATTTAGTTCTATCTAAATATTTAAATACTGATATATATATATGAAATTAAATTGAATCAATAAATAATAAAAATCCAACACATATTGTACGTACCTTGGCTGAAGGTTCAGCAAATTGAACACTTTTACTAGATCCCATAAGATTTGAGCCACTTGAATACTGTGTCTATGAAAACAATAAATAGCATTATTGTTAGGAAACATGGATATCGAGGAAAAAGAATTTATCAGTATCCCTAATTGACAACATGTAGACAACAAACGCAACATACAAAATAATGCATATAAACTTAATAAATTTTATATAAATTTTGACAGAGTCACCACTATTTTTCAAACTGACTACAAATTTAATTCTCCTATAATTTTATCAAACTTGTCAAATCTTTGACAATCACTTTAACCACAACAATATTTCTTACTAACATTTCACACAAACATCATATTTTTACAAACAAAGACATAGCAAAGAAACATGAAAACATAATTATATCCACTTCTAAGAAAACATAAAAATGAAAAAAATGAAATTAAAAAAGTACCAACAAATAGATATAAGCAATTTATAAAGGAGTTGAGTCGTATACCGGCTGGGTGGGAGGCATACATGCCAATACTTGAGCTTGATCTATGTTGGGTAAATGAGTCATGAGTAAATTTGTCAAATTAGCAATTGTTTGCTTCATGGTTGTCATCTCACCATCGACATGTTGTTGATATTGTGCAAAGCTTTGTTTACCAACCACAAATGCTTGTACAATAGATGGTGTTACACCATGACCCATTCCTCGAACTCTACCTCGATGCTCCCTACCCATAACTTGTGAGACGGCATCATTTCTGAGTGAATGCTGAGTTTCTTCATGTAGTGACTCCATTTGTGCCTATAAATGATGTCACATAGTATTATTATTAAACGAACTATACACATAATATAATAGAATATACATAATATTTGCGTATGACCAATGTAACATACAATTTTATCAGCAGTTTCCTCATTGACTGCGCTTCCATCTTTGTGCTTGTGACTGGCTATCCAAATGTCAACTCTATCTACTTCGGGATCTTCATTCGCAGCCACTTTTTGTGCTCTCTAACATTGATATTGATATCCACAAATGTATATACAAGTTTGAAAAAGAAAAACTATACACATGTAATACAATCATCACAATATAGTAAAGACTTACCAAATCTTCCCGTAGTCGTGTCATTCCTTTACGACTTGATGTATGCGGGGTACGATTCATCTTTGACAACTCACTATAACGCTTACTAGTTTCCTGAAATATTGTAAAATTTTATTAAAATCCAATAAACGTTAGTATTGATGCCAAGTTAAGAATATAAATTGTATGATTACCGCAAATTCTGGAGACAATCGTTGATTGACAAATGCTATCCAATCCTGATCACTAATGTTTGATGGTTTAAGCATTTCATATCTTCTGTGTACATCAGGACCGGGGGGAATGTTTCTGATTTGTTTTGTTATTCTACTTTATAATGCCTCCAACACTCGTTCATTGATTTGAGTGTATGAACTTTCATTGACTAGTCAGCACCAAGTCGTAACTGCAGTTATAAATTGTTTAAAAGTAGTTAAATATGTTGCAAAAATAAATATGTAACATTGATATTATAAATAAATGACACCAGTATATACCTTTATATTCTCTCACACTGTCTCTTTCAAAGATTGTGGTACTTTATCCCAGCTACTATAGGTTATTGGTATCATCTGAGCTGCAATGGCTCCACAACCCGAACTATAGGTCACCGAATTTTCTCCAATTGGTTGTCCAACTTCATTAATTTGTATCCCTGTGGCTTTCACCTTGGCCATTTTCTCATAATCCAATCGATTAGGACCTCTTCCTTTTCTTTTTTTATCTCCACTGGAGCTCCCTGAGTCCTGACCAGTCGATGTTCCTTCAGTCGACATCTGAAAATATTATGGAAATAACATATATTAGTATCAACCTCATGGATAACATTATCACATATTTAAAATAACTGATATAAAGTCAATCCATTTTACAGAAATTTTGACAGAGTTTCCTTTGTTTTTTGACATTACCAATAATTTAGTTCACCTGTAATGTAAATAGCAAAGTAATTTCACAATATATCCAATCACTTCAAAGACTTTATCTCCACGCAAATGTAAACACAAACAAAATATATATACACACAACATTGGAAATAAAAAATGAAACACTTGTATATAGTTATCAACATTATATGTTTACAACTAATTCCTCACAATCTATCCAAGCATAATCCTCACTATCATCAATATTAGCGTCAAATTCAGACACATCTAACGGTGTAGTTTTCATGTACGCATGCTCATCAAACTTCTCTAGATCATGAAAACCTCTCGGAGGTGCTTTTAGGACAACATACCAAGTAGAGTTATCATTTTCCCTAGAATAAAACACTTGTGTTGCTTGTGATGCTAAAATAAAGGGATCTCTATCCCATTTATTTCCACGTGAAGTAAAATTAACTAATGTGAATCCATCTTCTTCTCTAACATCATTCGCACTACCCATCCAATCACATTTAAATAATGGAACACAAAATGCTAAGAAATCCAATAAAAGAATTTCCCTTAAAACTCCATAGTAAACCATCTTCTTCACAACTTGAGTACCATCTTTTTCATTACAAACTGTTTCTGCTTCCAGGGAAACACCACTATCTTGTGTAGTTTTCTCACTACTTTTTATGCAGTAGCGTTTCCCATTGACAACATAGCTAGAATAGCATGTGACTTGCGTACTTGGTCCAAGCGCTAGAAGCTTTAAAGTTTGGGCCATATCCGTGGTATTTGATTCGTCGAGAACCTGCTTTGGGAGATTATGATTTAGATTTCGAACAACAAAAAACTTAAGTAAATACATCAACTTATTATAGTATATGTTAGTTAATTCACCTTATTTCTAAACCATGTTGGAAATTCTCTAGTATGTGTCAGTTGCAACAAAATCGGTCTACTTAACAGATTGGGATCTAATTGTTGAAGCTCTTCCAGGTGCATGCTAATACAATATTTATGTAAATATCAATATAACAGAATAAGTATCACGTTAATCATTTTAACTAATAATTATACTATATTCAACTTCAATTTAAACCACTTACTTAATGTATGGCACTACTAATGCACTATTCAACAATATATACATGTGTGCAATCCGTAGCATGTCCGTAGAAATCGTTTTTATTGTCGGTGCAGATGTGGGATGTCCTTCCACTACATTTTGAAACATAATATCTTCATTTCTATTGTGTTTCTCACCAACATTTGCTGCTTGTGGTACATACCTACTACAAAATTGCATACATTCATCGGCTAAATAGCATTCAGCTATGCAACCCTCTGGTCGTGCACGATTTCTCACATATCCTTTTAACACCTTCATAACTCTATAAAATAATTATATATAAGTAAATACATGTGTGGATATTATTAATTAATTGAAATGTGTAGAATAGTATAAGAATAACCTTTCAAAAGGGTACATCCAACGATATTGAACCGGTCCACATAAGCGAGCTTCTCTTGTTAGATGAATTATGAGATGGACCATTATATCAAAGAAAGAAAGAGGGAAATAACGTTCAAGCATACACATCGTAACTGCAACTTTATCTTCCAATAAATCTAACTTATTTATATCTAACACTCTTTGACAAATTGCATTAAAAAATGAGTACAATCGAAATATGGCAATTCTTGACCCTTTAGGTAAGAGACCTCGTATTGCCACCGATAACAAATGTTGCATCAATACATGATAGTCATGGGATTTAAGCCCAACTATCTTGCACTCATTCAATGAAATGCAATTAGATATGTTAGCAGCATAACCATCAGGCAATTTTAAATTGAACAACCTCTAACAAAATTGTTGTTTTTCTACCTTTGATAGAGTGTGTGGTGCTGCAGGCAAATAGAGTTTATTTCCATCCTCTTTCATATGAAGGTCTTGTCTAATCCCAATGTCTTCCAAATCTCTACGAGAATTAACACCATCCTTAGTCTTTCCATTGATGTCCAACAATGTACCAAGGAGACTCTCACCAATGTTTTTTTCAATGTGCATTACATCCAAATTATGACGCAAACACAAATCCTATAAAAAGCAACAATGATAAATTTAAGGTAATGTTAAATATATAACAAAAAAATACATTATTTATTGATTTAAAAATCTTACCTCCCAATACGGAAGATCAAAAAATATTGATCTTTTTTTCCATATACATTGTCCTTTTCTCTTCTTTTTCCCTTTTCCTTTCTTTCCCCAATCGTTTTCAATTTCCGCGCATGCAAATCGAACTTGTTTACCATCAAGAATCTCTGGAGGATCATCCATTTCTTCTTTCCCATTAAACCACGATTTCTTCTTTCGAAAAGCATGATTTTTAGGAAGAAATCACCGATGACCCATATATACATGCTTATTACTATATTTCAATCTTTGTGAATGTATATTCAACCCACATATAGGACAAGCATATTCACCTTTTACACAACATCCTGCTAAGTTTCCATACATAGGGAAATCATTGATGGTCCACATTAAGATAGCTTTTAAGTTGAAGGAGGACTTAGTAGATGAATCATACACTTGTACTCTCGAGTGCCATAACTCTTTCAAATCTTCGATAAGTGGCTGCAAGTATACATCAATATCATTCCCGAGTTGTTTTTTTCCCGGAATCAATAGTGTTAGCATCAAATTGTCTTTCAACACACACTTCTAAGGAAGTAGATTGTATGTAACTAACACAACCGGCCAACAACTATAAGAGGTGCTGAGGTTGCTAAAAGGATTAAATCCATCCGCAGCTAAACCCAACCTCAAATTGCGTGGCTCTGAAGCAAAAGATGGTCATTTCATATCTATAGTCTTCCAAGCTTCAGAATCAACGGGATGCCGCATCTTTCCATCTTGGCTTCTATGGGTAGAATGTCATCTCAAGTCATTAGCCATTTCTGTTGATATAAACATTCTCCTAAACCGTCGTATGATTGGAAAGTATCGAAGTACTTTAGCCGGTACTCCCTTATGAATTTTTTTCGTAACTTCGTTTACTTTCCATCTACAAGCACCACATTTTGGACATTCTTCATGATGCTCCAATTCCTTTCTAAACAGACAACAATCATTTATACATGCATGAATTTTCTCATATCCTAAATCAAACACTTTCAACAATTTTTTTGTTGAGTACAATGATTCTGGTAGAACATTATTTGACGGCAACATATCTCGAACGATATTAAGAAGTTCATCAAACCCCTTATCGGATAGACCATAAGTAGCTTTATGTTTATATAAAGCTACAATAGCCGATAATTTTGTATACTTTGAACAACCTTCGTATAAAGGAGTTTCAACCTCTTCCAAAGTAGCAGTTATATCTTCGTCTCTTACTCCAACATCTGATTCAACATTATAATGAGTTTCAAGATTTGCATCGTTATACATTCTAAATGTATTTGAAGTGTTTTCAACATGTGTGGAAGTATTCAGGGGTTCCCCATGCATGAACCAAGTTGTATACTGAGGATCCATCCCATTAATGACCAAGTGTTCATACACTATCTTAGTGTCATGATACCTCCCATTGAGACATTTTATACAAGGGCAAGGGATGAAACCATAATTTATTGAATGTTTGTTCGCAGCCTCAACAAATTTCTTAGCTTCCTCCCTATATTCTTTTGACACTCTAAAAGTTGAAAAATGAAAGAAAAAATTATTAAAAATACTACAAGTTTAAATCTTATGCCTCAATTTAATAGGTTTAGGATATTAACCTTGAAAATTTTAACCACTCCTTATCCATCATTTTCGCTTTTAACACTAAAAAACAAAACACATAACAATATAATGTTAAACTATACGTCATATCATCATCCAAAATTACAAATCATAAATATCTTGACGTAATAATTCCAAACTCAACATATCAAACACAATCAACCACACTAAAGTCCATACTCCAAAATGCAATTAGACAATAACTCCAACTCATAAATTTTTTATTTACGTCATATTATCATCCTAAATTCTTGATGTAAAAAATATATATACTCCTAATAATTCCAAACTCAACTATTGTAAATATAAGAATCCCACTTCCACTACTAGTACTAATTAAATTTAAACTTTGTTTCATAAGTGGTTTTTGTTCCAACTTCGTTTAACAAAGTTTTCTTTGAGGTATTTCATCAAACAATTTTATTACATCTATTATAAATGTTACAAAATTATGTTATAATTTGTTTATGTTCAATAACAATTTATATAGCTTAAATGTCAATATTATATTGTGAAACAAAATCTATGAAAACAATTAATGAACAATATTGCAAAAGTATATTTTGAAATTCAAGACAATAAGTACATGTTGTTCAAATCCAACTCAACATTTCAATATTTCGAATCCATCTCACTAAAATCCAACCTCAACATCAACATTTTGAACTCAACATTCCAAACATTATATTTCGAACATAATCAATCACACCAAAATCCATATTCCAATATGCAATTAAACAATAACTCCAACTCATAAATGTTTCCACAAACATCACACATACATCATATTATTATCCAAAATTCAAAATCCTAAATATTTAAACATAATAATTTCAAATTCAATATTTCGAACATAATCCACCACACTAAACAACATTTCGAACATAATCAACCACACCAAAATCCATATTCCAATATGCAATTAAACAATAACTCCAACTCATAAATGTTTCCACAAACATCACACATACATCATATTATTATCCAAAATTCAAAATCCTAAGTATTTAAACATAATAATTTCAAATTCAATATTTCGAACATAATCCACCACACCAAACAATATTTCGAACATAATCAACCACACCAAAATCCATATTCCAATATGCAATTAAACAATAACTCTAACTCATAAATGTTTCCACAAACATCACATATACATCATATTATCATCCAAAATTCAAAATCCTAAATATTTAAACATAATAATTTCAAATTCAATATTTCGAACATAATCCACCACACTAAAGTCCATACCTCTTTGACAAACTACTTCAAACACCGTAGGAGGATCCAATCGGCGAAAATAACGTTCCCAAAATCGCACAAAATGGGTGAATGAGCTGCAAAAATAAAAAAAAATTGTAAAAAATTGAAAAAAAAATTGGTGACGACCGGACTGCCGCTCCGACGGTCGGACGGCAGTCCGGCCGTCCCATTTGTCTCCATCAAACATCATTATATCAACACTAAGAAGCTGAAGAAGAAGAAAAGGAGAAGAAGACATACCTTAGAACAAGAAGAGAACACAAAGAAGAAGAAGCACCACCATGCGAGAAGGAGAAGACAAGAACAATGGCACGGGTCATGGCGTGGTCGACGACGGAGAGTGCCGGCGGCGACGTCGGACGGATGGAGCAAGTTATGGCAGCGGCGGCTAGGGTTTGTAGAGAGAGAATGAGTGAGAAAGAGATAGAGAGAGAAAGAAAATAGAGTTAATGAGGGAGAGAGGCTCACGGGCAAAAATTTACCTAGATTATCCATACCGGGCGGGTCGGGCCCGGTATGGATAATCCTGGGAAAAATAAATTTTTTTAAAGTACAGATTATCCATACCGGGCGCCCGACCCGCCTGGTATGGATAATCCGATTTTTATACCGGGCGGGTCGGGCGCCCGGTATGGATTTTATAACATTTTTTTACATTAAAAAATCCATACCGGGCACCCGACCAGCCCGGTATGGATACTCTGATTTCCATATCGAGCGGGTCGAGCGCCCGGTATCAATTTTACAATAATTTTTGTATTTTTAATCCATACTGGGTGCCCAGCCCGCCCGGTATGGATACTCCGTTTTCCATACCGGTCGGGTCGGGCGCCCGGTATGGATTTTATAATAATTTTTCATTTTTTAATCCATACCAGGCACCCGACCCGCCCGGTATGGATATTTTTTTTCTATACCGGGCTTATAAAGGCCCGGTATTGATAATGTTACATTCATTTTTTTATTATTTTCGCTGGTTATCCATACCGGGCCTTTATTGCCCGGTATGGATTGTCTGGCATTACTGTCCTGTGTTGTTGTAGTGGGATCTCTCACTTACACCAAAGTGAGAGATTGCTCATTGGAACATTCTTGTTTGTTTGTGTGTCAAAGTGAGGAATTCAAAAGCCAAAATGAGATCTCTCACTTACACCAAAGTGAGGGATCCCTAATTAGAACGTTCTTTTTTTGTGTGTGTATGTGTGTCAAAGTGAGGGATCCCTCGTTAGAGTGTTCGTGTGTGTGTGTACACGTATCATATTCTACAATACATTTAGAATCTTAACCCTTCAATTTTTGTTGAGTTAGATCTAAGATATTAGATCATTAGTTGAAGATTAAATCTTAACTTTTAGGTTTGATTAATTGAAAATTAAGGAGTCAAGATTCCAAGTGCATGCCCAAGTGCATTATAGGTTGCGTTTTTTTGTGTGTGTGTAGTCATTTTACTGTCAGTACCTTCTAATTTTAAAAAGTTAAGACGAATTAATCAATTTCATCCATTGCATTGGAATTAAATAGGAGAAAAAATTTCTTCAAAAAAAAAAAAGAGAGAGAGAGAGAAAGAGAATGCAATGAATGAATTTAATTTATTCGTTCTAACTTTTTAAAGTTTCGAGGCACTAATGACAAAATTACTATATATATATGTATATATATAGGGGTAAGATTGGAGGACATAAATTTTAGTATAAGTTTTGACACAATTTGTTGACCATTAAATGATGATGATCTCAGTGACTTAGATCTACTCATACATTTATATGTTGAAGATAAAATTGTGAAGAAATAAAGAATGGCTCAGGTGGTTTTCTGAGCTCATATTTCCCGCCTTCCTTTGCTTTCCTATCAACTTCTTATTGGTCCACTTTGTGTTCAAAGATTGGTACAACTGCTGCTTTATAATTGGACCAGCTCATCTGCAGTTAGTTACAATTTACTAGCTTCAACTATTTATCTATATAAATACATAAGATTGTATTGTGAGTATATACAGATATAAAAAAAAAAAAAAAAAAAAAAAAAAACATTTTTAGATAAAGTGCAAAAAAGCTCTGCATCCGATTTCTCTGTTTTTCTTTGAATCATAGCTCCTTTATATGATATTAGAGCCTAGGTTAGTCAACAATGGCGGCCATGGATGGAACAACACACTCAACAAGTGGCAACAATGGAATTAACTCATCAATTGTAAATCAGGTACAATCCTCCTCATTTCCTACACACCTAAACTTCAATCTACCTCTGAAACTCGATCAAAACAACTTCATTCTTTGGAGATCTCAAGTTTTACCTACCATTAGAGCTTATGATTTAGAGGAATTCATTTTAGGAAAGAAAAAGTGTCCAAAGAAGTATTTAGAGAGTGGTGATGAGGCTGATTATTTTAATGAAGAATCCAAAACTATAAATCCTGACTTTGTGCAATGGAAGAAAGCAGATCAACTGCTTGTGTGTTGGTTGCTTTCAACATTAACACCATCAATTTTAAGTCAAGTGACTCACTGTTTTTGCCCTCAAAACCTTAGGACATCTTAGCTACTTCCTTGGTTTTGAGGTTAACAGAACCACATCTGGACTTCACTTGTCACAAACAAAGTATGCAACTGATTTATTAATAAAAACTAATATGTTGCACTCCAAAGCATGCTCTACACCAATGGTCTATGGTGCTAAATTGTCCAAAGGAATAGGTGAACCGTTTTCATATCCTTCTTTATACAGACGCACAGTTGGAGCCTTGCAATATCTGACCATTTCTAGGCTAGACATTGTATTTGTAGTCAACAAGTTGAGTCAGTATCTGGCTTTACCAACAACAACTCATTGGATAGCTTGCAAACGTGTTCTACAATATATTAAAGGCGCGCTAACTTGTGGTTTGTTCTTTAGACCTTCATCTCAACTTCAGCTTGTGTGTTTTGCTGATGCAGATTAGGGAAGTTGCATTGATGATAGGAAGTCTACTTCTGGAGTGCGTCTGTTTCTAAGCAATAATCTAGTAGCTTGGAGTGCAAAGAAACAAAGGGTAGTGGCTCGTTCAAGCACCAAGGCAGAATATCGAGCACTTGCACAAGCAACTTCAGAGGTTCTTTGGGTTCTTGCCCTTTTATCTGAACTACAATTAACAATTGCTAGAATACCTGTAATTTGGTGTGATAACACAGGTGCAACATCACTTGCTCACAATCCTGTGCTACATTCTCGTTCAAAACATATTGAGCTTGATATTCACTTCATCAGGGATCATGTTGCAGCTAATAATCTAGATGTTTGATATGTCCCATCTGAGGAACAGGTTGCTGATATCTTTACAAAGCCACTACCTAATGCACGTTTTGAAAAATTGAAAGACAAATTGATTCAAGATAAATCTAGTATCAGTTTGTGGGGGGATGTTGAAGATAAAATTGTGAAGAAATAAAGAATGGCTCAAGTGGTTTTCTGAACTCATCTTTCCCGCCTTCCTTTGCTTTCCTGTCAGCTTCTGATTGGTCCACTTTGTGTTCAAAGATTGGTACAACTGCTGCTTTATAATTGGACCAACTCATCTGCAGTTAGTTATAATTTACTAACTTCAATTATTCATCTATATAAATACATACGATTGTATAGTGAGTATATACAGATATAAAAAAACATTTTTAGATAAAGTGCAAAAAAGCTCTGCATCTGATTTCTCTGTTCTTCTCTGAATCATAGCTCCTTTATATTATATACAACTTAATTTTATATTATATATAAATGTGTTCTCTCCGCTCTCTTCATCATTATATCATCTATTCTCTCTCCAATTAATATTAAAACTTCTCGCCAATTAAGAATCCATCATCTCTCCTCTCTTCCATTAATGTATATATATACTAACTGGGTTACAACCCATTAAAAATTGCTTGTTCCAAACACTTTAACCCTTCAGTTTTTGAAGGGTATGCATGATATGTTTATTTATTTATTTTTTCTTTTTTAACTATAAAATTACTTCGAAATTTGGAGAAATGAACCAACATTTGAACAGTTTTAATTAATAGCGTAAATGTACGTTAAACTAATCTCGTTCTCATTAGATATTTTAATGTCGTGTATCTTGACTATGGTTGATGTGCTTATGATGCTCCCTTACTACATATATTTATATTTTACTCTCTTAGTCTTGGCAGTTCAAAGATTGAACTAGTCTAAAAAGATTAATGAAATGATATGCAACATTACTAATAGTTTAGATGATTCTGTTTTGAAAAAATAAAACAGCTCTAGAGAATAGCTTAATGGTTTTAAACAGGGTTAGATTTGAAGAGAATATGGGAAGAGGTAATTAGGTGTTTCCATTAAAGCTGGTGGGTGGGATGTCTATGCGAGGGACCATATAATCGCCAACTGCATGCGCTTAACGATACAAGAAACAGCAGACACATCATGTGCTTGTTCTGGCGAGAAATCTGTTCAAGTTGAGGAAAAATTATCAGAAACCCCACCTCATTTATGCAACAAAAACCGCAGTAACGATACAAGAAACGGCAGACACATCATGTGCTTGTTCTGGGGAGAAATCTGTTCAAGTTGAGGAAAAATGATCAGAAACCCCACCTCATTTATGCAACAAAAACCAAAAAAAAAACTCACAACAAGAGAAACCAAATTGGATTTATACTAGTCAAAGAATCTCCACTACCACCATATGTACTGAAAATGGATTTTCAAGTCATCGTGTATACACTGATGGCTAGTCTAATTGGAACAAGCAATTTTTAATGGGTTCAAAACCAGTTATTATATATATAAATTAAATTAATGGGAGAGAGGAGAGATGATTACTTCTTAATTTGTGAGAAGTTTTAATATTAATTGGAGAGAAAAAAGATAATTTAATGATGAAAAGAGATGAGAGAAAACACATTTATATAAACTGTAAAATTAAGTTATATATAAACGTGTGAGTAGATCTAAGTCATTGAAATTATCATCATCCAATAGTCAACTAATTGTGTCAAAATTTGTGTCATCCAATCCTACGCCAGATATATATATATATATAGAGAGAGAGCTTTTATAATTAGATATACCTGATTTTAAAAAGTATGAACTAATCAATCAAATTCATCTATTGCATTCTTTCTCCTAAAACAAATTCTCTCTTCTATTTAATTTAAATACAATGGATGAATTTGATTGATTGGTTCTTACTTTCTAAAATCATATTTACATGATTATAAAAACATTATATACATATACACACACAATTACAAGTTGATTCAATTAATATTTTCAAAAGTCAACCTATGTACTAAATAATATCACTTATTCAATTCATGCATGCATATATATCCTTCAACATGACCCGACTGTAAATGCCAACTCGATTGTATTTGTAATCTTATTTCTCATTAATACATACAACCATATTCAAAACCATCAACGATGGTAATTGGTATACATAGAGAGAGCAATTGCATTTCTTGTAATGATTTCAAGCACCTTGGGCCTTTGAAAGTTGGCCTTGCAAGCATATCTCGCAGTCCTTAGCAACTTTTGAAAGTGAATCATGAGAGGAACCTAGAATACTCAAAGCCTTGTCTGCGCTGTACATGAGTTCCTTGACTCTGCTTCTTATTTTATGACCTTCTTTGTCCACCATGATCCTTCTCACCATCCTCTCTATTTCCTCCCTCTCCACGACCCTCTCCGTCGGCAACTTCTTTGATCGGACTGCCACCCCGAGATCCTCCGTTAACATGGTTGCGTTCATCTTTTGTTCTGCATATAATGGCCATGCAATCATTGGCACCCCGTTCACTACACTCTCCATTGTTGAATTCCACCCGCAATGAGATAAAAATCCACCCACTGATGGGTGGGCCAATATCTCAGCTTGTGGAGCCCACGTCGGGACCACCAAACCCTTTTCAGAGTTACGTGTCAAGAAACCGTCGGGCAAGTAACTTGGGGTGCCATCACAGCCGTTCCCTATTTTGAAAAAGCTCCCGGATGCATCATTGTCCATGGGAGGACGTGCCACCCAAACAAATCTCTGCTGGCTCCTCTCCAAGCCCCATGCAAGTTCCAAAGTTTGTTTGGACGATAGAGTCCCACCACTTCCAAATGACACGTAAATTACCGATTCATTGGGTTGCTTGTCTAGCCAACCCAACACAGAATCCTCCAATGCCGCCGGTCTGACCGGTCTTACCATTGGACCGATTGGATAAACCGGTACCCTGGTCACACGCCCTAACGACGTTGGGTCTCTCATGGCTGCAAGCGTTGTGGGCTCCAAATCCTCCCACGTGTTGATCAAAATACCATCAGCTGTTTGTATCTCAAGCCCCAAACGCAAGTACTCGGCATACATCTGATCTTTTGGGTCCAAAAACGCCTCGAGAGTGTCCTCGAAACGGATCGGTTTGCAACCAGGAATCATCAGTGGTTTTTTCCGATTGATGTGCTCTTCTTCGAGCCGCTTATCAATGGTGGGAAAATATGCAGTGGCAGAAAGAAACCATGCGTTGGAAGCAATGAACACGTACTTCAATAGTTTGAACTCATCAGCAATCACCATAGCTTCACTGCCAAACAAGTCCACGAACAAAGCCGTTGGACGAAGTTTCATTGCAGAGATAGCAGATCGAAGGGCTGGTAAGGACTCACGCATCATCACGATTATTTTCGTGACTATCGACGCATTGGGGTGAACTAGGCCGGAGATGTCTACCGGTGGAAGTGAGACAACGTTTAAGAGGTTGGGATTTGGTAAGTTTCGAAGCTGGGATCCAACATTTGAGGTATCAGTTGCCACAACGAAGATCGTTACTTGGAACTCATGTTGAAGGACAAGTCGTTTGCCTAGCTCGAGGACTGGGATCAGGTGTCCCATGCCAGGGCTGGCCAGGAGGGCAACATGAGTTTTTGCGCTTTTCATTTCTATTGGACGGATATCTACGTAGAATTACAAAGTTTTTGTACTTCGAAGATGGAGAATAATTGAGGAAACAGAACCGGAGGCAAGTGTTTGGAATGGTTTGTGTAGAATGAATAAGTCTGAGAAGATATTTATAGGCAAAGTTGTCGCGTTGGGAATGAGGATCGAGAATGACTGTTTGTTAGAAAAGCCAAAAAATTATAACTATTCGCAATGTAAAACAATCGATAGAGTCTACAGTGGTGACATTTGTGTAAATATATCAATTTGCGTAATTCATGGAAGTCAACTCAATCTATTGATTTAAAATTATAATGAAAAATAAAAATTCTATATGTTGTTAAGGCATAATTTAAGAGAGGCTACAAGACAAGATGCAAAGTCGACGTGCATTCACTTAAATAAACCAAAAAAAAAAAAAAAACCATGTGCGTTCCATACTACAATATATTATTCTCATAATATAAGAAAATTTTTAAAGTGATCTTTTTTAATAGTAAAAGTATTAATGTTTGATTTTTGTTATTGTCACAAATATAATAATTTGAAATTTTTTTAACATTTAAAATGAATTTCGGGTAAAAATACTGAACAACTCTTCAATCAAAAGTGGTGGAAAAAGAGTGAGAAATCATATATGTATGATGTAGAATTACTACGTGGTCTTATTTATTATTCTTGTATGTTTGCTTGTGTTGTGTCTTGAACTTGTAAGCTAAAAAATATAAACATTTGTAAGCTAAAAATACAAACAATCACACGCATATGGCTGATTCTAATTCTACAACGCTTAAAACAATGTAGTCCAAGTAACCACTGCCTAAGGTCAGAAGTAGAAGACAACGTACATACCGTGTGTCATAGGAATAGAAGTAAGAATTTTATAACGCCTGGCCCAGTAAGCTAAAAATACAAACAATCACACGCATATGGCTGATTCTAATTCTATAACGCTTAAAACAATGTAGTCCAAGTAACCACTGCCTAAGGTCAGAAGTAGAAGACAACGTACATACCGTGTGTCATAGGAATAGAAGTAAGAATTTTATGACGCCTGGCCCAGTAATTCTCTACCAAGACTAAGACTAAATTAAATAATCTTGGCCAAAGTCTTGTCAAGACTTAATTATGAGTCTTAAGACTTGATGGCCTGAAGGCCAAGACTTATTAGGAGTCTTAAGACTTGATGGCACGAAGGCCAAGACTTACTTTTACGTTTCCCTTTTAGACAAGACTTCAGTTTTAGTGTTTTACGTCTAACGTCTTCTTTTGGCCAAGACCCTCAATTAAAATAATAATAATAATAATAATAACAAAAAATAAAAAATCTTGACTTTACAGAGATTGCTGCAGTCCCAGCCAAGCCAATTAATGTTGGTAGAGACTAATAATAAATTTTGGCTGGGACTAATAATAATTTTTTTATAGTAAGTATTCCAAGACACAATAATATATATATCATTATAAAAAATTCAGTTTTTTTTTTTAAATAACAAAAAATTCAGTTTTTATTCTATTACAAAAAAGTTGGCTGCCTCACTTGATTGGATAAAGTTATTAATCAATAACAATCCGAGATTGATTATAAAGGTGATTATCAAAAAATTTATTAATATTTAACTTTATTCAACCGCTAAAATAGTTAAATCCATATAAAAATGAATGTTATTAAATTACATAGTTTCAAAGTTTAAAGTTAAGGCAATAATTAATGTGCAAAAACCATTTTATGAGTTGTTACAACTTACAAATGTGAATCATACATCTTGGTAAATGAATGTGTGTCCAAGTCTTCACCAATGAAGCATTCTAATAAATAAGTAGAATTTTTTAATGCCTGAACCAAAACTTTTTATTTGTTTTGTTGAATTTAGAATGAAGTGGGTTTTATAGAGAGAGAACGTGAGAGAGAGAGCAAGAAAGTGAGCAAAAACATTTTTTTGAATTAAGGCAGGATATTTTTGTACGTTCAAGTACTTTGGCGTCAAAAATGAAAAACGTCAAGTTAATAAGTTGGTGAAAATCACAGAAATGTTAGCTCATTTTGTACTATTCACCCTTATTTTTATGTTTTTCAAATAAAATATTAATTTCTTGAAATATTAATTAATATTACTAATAGTGGATGGTAATAATTTTTGACTCCCGATAATGATATGAAATGTGCCGAAGTGAAAAAGAAATATGCAAAATTCAATTTGAGAGTAGTTCAATGTCTGAATTTTTTTTTTTTTTTTTTTATGATTGAGACTGATCTAAGGAATTATCAGAACTTATCAGAATAGAAATATTAATGACACAATCTGGGATACTACCCTCATATGAGAGAGATTTATCCATAAGAAATTAGGAGAGAAGCTCACATAAAGGTGAGAAACAACCCACACATAAAGATGAAAGAGTTTGTTATTTTTTTTGGATTCTCCGGGTGTCGAACCCTGCCATAGGTAGAATGTAGCTAGCGCCTAAATCAACGACACCAACTACCATCGACCAATTTGTGAACTATTAAGTAAGCATGTATGTAACACAACTAAAACATAAAAGGAAATTTAACTGCAGATCATGTGGATATACACAATACAACTCTGCGGGGATGTAAATTACAAACGATAGTATTAACAAAATCTTTCATCATATAAATATAACAAAGGGAAAATTAACTTAATATTATTAACTCCATATGTATGCATGTACACAATGATCATCCAAGGCCGTTTTTTCTCACATATAAATTGTATTTTTAATTGAGTATTAAAATTAATTTGATATCTCTTGTATATATAATAATAATAATAATAACAATAATAATAAAATGTCCAAATTGTATTATAAAAAGTCTAAATTACCCCAATCAACTATGGTCAACTTTTGGTTTAACCATTAACTAATAGACAGGAAGGATTATTTTATTGTATTTTGAAAAGTTTAGGGAAGATGAGAGTTATTTTCAATAAATAATTAAAATTCTGATAGTTTTCAAAACTATAGGGAGAGAAATAATTTTTTGTTCCTTAATTAAAATGATAATTATCTTTCTGACCAATGACATTATGTTCCTAGTCGTCACACAATCAATTCTCATGTTGTTGGCAAGATGGAGTAGCGCGCATTGGTCCTCTGAAATTATTGAGGAACCTAGGTGACAGGAGGACCCAAACGTTCCAGGCACACAAAACTATTGATATAGGGCCATGACAACTGGAGAATAATATCCAATGAATCTGAAGTCTTGCACATGCCGAAACCATTTTTATATAATTTATTCGAATTCAATTCTGATCTTTTGAGAAATTGGCGTTAGTTGAAATTTGACAAAAGCAACTGCAATAATTAGCTTTAAAAATGTTTTTGGTTCTATAATTAAGCTTGCATCGGCTACAGCTGCCAACTAATTCAGACGGCAACTGAAATAAACTGTCAAATGGATAATATTTGAAGATGTGAGTGCAATTCCGACCGTGCATTGAAGATGTAAGTGCAATTCCAACCGTGTATTGAATTAAGGTGTAAAATTTGAGATTTGCTTATTGTACCTAAAAATAATATCTGAAGCTTCATTTACCAAAAGGTTTTATTTATTTATTTTTCTTAGCACCAAAGAATTTAAATGAGTTTTTATAACATCATTTCACTGTTCCTTTTTTAATGACAAAAATACCCTTGTTTTAAAATGTTAAAAAACTGTGCAAATTTTTAGTTCGCGATCCAAATTGCCACCAAAAATAGGACTCGGGCCACGTCCTAATAGGATGTGAACCGTGTCCTAATACTTAGCGGACTGCATCCTATAGGATACAAACCGCATCCTAATAGCATGTGGACCGTGTCCTCTCTACGTCACATGGACCACATCCTATAGGATGCAATTCACGTCCTAATATTATGTGTTTGTCACAACTCACAAGTAGTGTGCAATCTTTGTCTCTTTCAATGGTGCCTAGATGAGAACTTGTTCAATGATGAATTATTTTCATTTTCATTCCATTGACTCGCGTCCAATTAAGATGTGATTCGCAGCAAATTGCATCTTCGAATTGTTACGAATATGTCTTCAATATCATCAACCATTCATTTCATCTATTCTCCCACAACAATATCATCAATAACATTAACAACATCCATAAATAAATAAATAAAATTAGAAAAGGTGGATGAAATAAAATAAAATAAAATAAAAAATGAAGAGATGATGAAGGGTTCGTCGATAACAGTTGAGAGATTGGTCAACAGTGATGGAGGAGGACGCAGAAAGGAGACAATGAGAGAAAGAGAGAGATGGAGAAGTGTGAGAGAGATGATAACAAAGAAAAAAACAGAGATGGCAGAGATAGAGAGATAGAATGTTAATAATAGAGAAAAAGTGGAGTGAGAGAGAGGTGGTAGAGAGAGAGAGAGAGAGAGAGAGAATGATTTTGGATGAAAAAGGAAAAAGAAAAATTATTTCTTAGTTTTTGGTTAAAGAATGGTATTAGTGTATTGTCATTCAAGTAAGTGTTAATAAAATTCAAGTCAGTTTTTTTGTGCTAATTAAACATAAGTGCATTTTTTTGGTACTATTTCACCCCATTTATTGTTTACCAAAATTAGTATTTAACCCAAAAATGTTTAAAGAGAATATTACAAAGATATAAATAAATTAAACAATTAATATAATATAAAAGATAAGTGTTATATTAATAATTAGTTGTATAACTAAGAGTTAGGGGTCGTTTGTTTTTTTGTCTGAAGACTGAACAGTGCTACTGAAGATTGAAGACTGAATAGTGACTGAAATCTGAAATCTGATAAACATGTTTGTTTTTTTTCCTTATATCTGAATGTATAATAATCTTGTTTGTTTTTTAAAGTTAAAATTGTCTGAATACTAATAATTTGACATTTATATCCTTTTATTATTAATTGTTAAGTAACTTTATTTAATATGACACAAACAATTACAATAAATTATTTAACAAATATTAAAACATTTATATATATATAATATTTTGATTCATTATTAAAATAAGATAAATTATTATAGTAAAGTCAATTAAATTTATATATTCAAATAAAAATAAACAAAATGATCTTAAATTGAATTACTACTACAACAAAAATTGAAATTGTAAAGTAATATACACGATAACAGATTCGATAACAAAAAAAAAAAAAAAAAAAAACTTTGAGGTTCTATTATACATTGATAACAAATTCGATAAAAACTTTGAGATAAAAAAATCAAAAGGAAAAACAAGAAGAGAAACTTTGAGGTTTGGTTATACATAAACAAATTTTCATCAATATACATGAACCAAAAACATTAATAACACAGTGAAACTTTAATAAATAAACACATATATAGGCTACTCCACAAGTAGATTAATAAAAAAAATCAATAAAAATTCTTATCGAAATTTGATTGAAGAAATATAGTAATTTAGCTATAGGAAAATTTGATGTTAAGATGTTTAGAGTTTTTATTTTTCAATATTGTTTGTTAAAGCATTAAAAGAAATTTGTATAATGTAAAACTACGATAAACTTGGAAATATGTTATTTTATGAATGACAAATTTGGAATAATATGTTTATAAAATCATTAAGTGATTTTTTATTAAGTGAAAAGTAAAAAAATGTAATTTTTTTTTTTAAAGTGGTTTTTGGGTTGTTTTAAGTGATTTGACCACTTAAAAAAACAAACAAAAATATCTTAATTGACCTAATTAAGTACCATTAAGTGTTAAGTGGCAAAAACAAACAACCTCTTAGCCTTGTATATAAGAAATAATCAAATTAATGTCGACTGAAGTCGAGAGAAGCCAACTTAGACATCGAATTAGAAACCCGAATGTCTCAAAATGCCTAAGGGAGGTCTTAAGCATCAAATAAGTTTTACCCCGTACGTGCCCTTCGATGATCCATTAATAGGTTAAAAAAGACACCACATCCCACACAAAATCAGGGGGTAGTTTTAATTAATTATAAGAGCAATCACCACGTCATTATTTGACTTCTTAAAGAACTGTGATATATGTATAATCGCAAATTAATAATTATTTACGAACGAATATATTATTTTATTTCTTTAAACTATTTGATTATACCATTCTCTACTTTATTAGACTGACGTTTTTTTTTCTTTTTTCTTTCTTTTTTAAAAGTTGAAATGAAATACTTCATTCCGTGGTAGAAGAAGAACAAAATATTACATCGCCAATCGCTAAAAGGGCCATTTTGCTACATCGTTCATGAGCGACATAGTCACATGAACGAAAAATATGATTAAACACGACAGACACGACCAACATGCACAAAGACCGACTGAATATAAAAAATAATATTATCGATTTTGAGTCCGAAGTGCTAACTGTTGATCACATGTTGAAGTTTAAGTATTACAAAAATTACTGTGTTATACAAATTTTAAAATTTTAATGTACTTTCAAAAGCTGAATACAAGTTTTTGATGCCTAATGTTAATTTGTAATTTTAATGTACTTTCAAAAGCTGAATACAAGTTTTTGATGTCTAATGTTAATTTGTGCAACACATACACATAATAAAAAGAAATTTTACTAATACAAATTTAAGTTAATAAAAGTGCTCTTATTCTTTTCGCGTGTGTGTATATATAATCCGTTCCATTACAATTTAAAAACCCTCATCAACCTTGCAAGTGGCAACTGATAAAGAGTACTTAACAAGCCGGTATGTTAATCTATTACCATATTAAAATTCACATAAAGAAAGATGTAGACTTTAGATTAAAAGAAATAAATGGGTTTATTATAAAGATTCGTCAGTTCGAAGTTTATGAGTTGTGTTATGTGGCGGCACATCGCACATTGGCCATAAAATACATAGTAGATGTCGCCACTAAGTAACAAAAATCACATGGGGAGATGAAGTTGTTTCGCACATATTAGTATTTAATTAGTCACATCAGGTATATTATGTAAAATTATTTTTTGTCTTTTTGAAGTATAGTTAATTAATAAGGAGATGAAAACTAAAATAAATAAATAATAACAAAAGAACAAACTAACATGACGAGGGGGAAAATATATCGTAGTTGATTTTATAACTAATTACTATATATGAAAAGTAAACGGTGACTTTCAAGATGACAGAGGGGATACCGTATAAAAAATAATGTCAAATTAAGGTCTGGTATTTCAACTGCCGACCACATGACAATTGGTATCCCTTCACTTGCTCTACTAAATAACAGCCGTATAAAAAATAATGTCAAATTAAGGCTTGGTATTTCAACTGCCCAACACTTGACAATTGGGATCCTTTCACTTACTCTACTAATTAACAGCCGAAAAACACCCACGATCTCCAGCTTTTGACTAAAAGAAATGACGGTTGAAGCAAAGCCAAGTGGTTGAAGGCGTGAAGCCTTATAATTTGATTGTTCAAGTGAGCTTATTGACATATTAACATTTCCACAGAAGTCATATCTTCCCAAATTCTACTAATTAACGAAGAATTTTGAATAACACGACCGAATTGAGGGACCAAATATTGGTTTCATATAGAGCCTGCTCGTTACTTTCTTTTCTCTATTTTTGGTGTGTCAAGAAAATGAGAATTTTGAGGCCTATTTATAGACTTTCAACTAAGCAGTTGTGTCTCATCATGGAGATATAATTTTCCTAAAAAGACATGATTTCTCCTTGAAACAAAACTCTCTTGGAGAGTCATGATTTCTTCTGAAGTGATATGATGTATTCATGTATGAGAGTGCATCATCTTTTTGATAAATCTTCTCATACTCAATTCTCTGTATGTGGTCATGTCATTTTATTTGATTATATTCCTTCAATAAGTATTGTATGCAAACTTTCATAAAAAAATAAAATAAGTATTGAATGCATGGTCAAATTTACATAAGCTTGTCGGTATTTATTATTTGCTTGGATAAATTACATTAATTGTTCATCAGTTCTTCCATAAATGAGTTGACTTTAAATAAATGGATGCCAAGTTAGTATTCTAATCCTTTGGAAAAAAAATAGTATTCTAATATGATTTTAATAGACTCTTCTAGAGAAAGGTTTCTCACAAATTTAAATAAAAAATTTGAACCAACATTCAAAAAAACTAGGTAAGGTTTGATTTGAGATCGTTTATACTTACAAAATAGTCACTTTTCACAAGTAAAAGCAATCTCAAAAGCATAACAAACATGTCGCAAATTATTTTATTAAATTTTAATAAAGTTAATATAATTTCTCTAATCAATTATTTCAGCACAATGTTGGACTGAACGTTTGTCATCAAGTCATATTATAATTTGAATTTTCTATTAAAACTTTAGCAAACGTATTATTATTACCAATTAAAAATAGATTAATAGAATTTATTTTAAATATTGACTTATTTTACCTTCTAGGTTACATCTATAGACTAAATTAAGAGCGACGTCTCTCTCAACATTTATATATTTTAATTTCCTTCCTTTCTATTTTGTGATAGAAGCTTTTTATATCGCAGCAATACATTCATCTTAATTTAATCTAATTAATGAAACAACAATAATAATAATAAGTGTTATAATAGCGTGTTTCATCCATAAACTCATTAAATAGTACATAGAGCTTACCCGAGTTATCCACAAAACATTGTGATAACTATTCTTTAATTAATGGTAAAAGCTTCAATATGATGTGCTTAATTAAAAAACATTTCAACCTAAAAATGTTCCAGTTTTGAATCACAACATCATAGGTGTTATTTAAAAATATAAAAACAAAAAAAAAAAAAAACAAAAAACAAAACAAAACAAAAACAAAAACTCAACTCAACTCATTTGAAAAGTTTATTTAGGACCTTGGCACAGCCTTAAGCCTCCACAAGTCTTTTAGGGTGCGTTTGTTATCTGGTATTGAATTAGATTATTTTTAAGAGATGAGATTGGATTTGATATAATAGAATTATATTGGACTAAATTAATACTATGAAATATATGTTTGGTGTCGTTAGGATTTAATTATTAATAAAATATATAAAACTAATTTTTAAAGATAATAAATAATTAAAATATAGTCATTAACAAAATAAATAAATAAAAAGGAAAGAAAAGAAAAAAGAATTTTTTTTTTTTTTTTAACAAAAGAAGAACATGAGAGGGGATAAATTAGTTTAATCATTTTGGATGGAACTAATTTATCCCACTCAAATGGGATAAAAGAGGAGATGGAGTTATATTTTGTTCAATCCCCCATCTTCAATAAACATGGGATCCATCCGATCATGGGTAACAAACATTTAGGGATAGAATATTAATGAACTAAGATTATAATATGTCCTTCACAATCTTTCTTATTTTACTGTATTTTTATACTGTTTTTGTGTTAAAAGTTAACAGTAATGCATCCCACTGTCGGGTAATTACTGGTCATGATCTTAATTTGATCGATCAACGTACCGCACTTTATACCACACATATCCCACGACTAAGTACACCCTTTCTTAACAAAGATTTTTTATTATTTTTTATTTTTTAACTTTTTTTAAAGATTTAGGACATTAATTACATTTCCATAACCATGCATATCCTTTTTTTCCTTTGAAAAATTTATTTTAGATCATGTTTGATACGTGGATTGAATAGTATGGGACGAGATATGATCAAATGAAATTAGATCATGTTAGAAATGAATATAACTAAATTAATACTATAATGTATTTAGTACGGTGGAGATTGGATTGAACTAAATTTAATTAAATTAATTTATTTTTAATTGATATTAAAATTATAAACCTCATAAAACTAGTAAATAAATTTATAATTATAATAATTGTTATATTTTTCTTTATGGAGTCCTGCTCCCTTATGTTACGTCCGACATTGGGCCAAAGGTGCTTGCGCTCAATCCCTTACAGGTTTCTACATCTAAACCTTCTTTTTTTCACATGCATCAGTTTCAGCTGGGTCGAGCGATAGAGCCGTCATCCCTTTTTTCTTGCCTCCCAAGTTAACGAAGGGGGTCCTTCTTCTCATGGCATGGAGGATGAGGCGGGTAGGGAAGCTTTCCGATCTTCCTTAGTAATTTTGATTGAAGTCAACATTATGTATAGGTGACACTTTGATATCGACTTTGAGAGAACTTTTCTTGATTTGAAGGCTATCTATTGACATGGCCCATAACAGCTATCTTTTCCTATAGGTTAGGTTTGACTCGTGGGATTGAAATATAATAAAATTGATTGGATTGGATTGGATTGAATTTGATTAAAATGAATTGAATTGAATTACAACATTATTGTCTCATGTGTGGTATGACTTGAGATTGGATTAAAATTATATTGATGTTAAAATCAAAATATTAAAAACAAAATAAAAGCAATAAAAGAATTATTAAAAACAAAATAAATAAGTCTCACTCTCTCTCTCTCTCCCCTCTGTCAAAATAAAAAAACTCTTCCTCTCCTATTTTTTCTTCTCTCGTTTCTCTTCTCTATACCGTCGTCAGAGAAAGTGGTGGCCACCGTCCTTACCACCCTATCCAACTCCAAGATCTCGGTCTTCTGATCCCTTCCCATTGAGCTCCTCTCTCACTTGTATCTCTTGCCACTGTCCTCCCTTACTCCAACATCCAACTTGTTAAGCTCAATTTTCATCGCCTCCATTGCTGGAGAATGTGGAGACCCAAACCTATTGCTCTCACTTATTTCTCTCGCCACCCTTGTTTCTCACGCCACCATCCTCTCCACCCTAAAATCAACTGTGTTACGCTCCGTCTTCATCACCACCATTACCGTAGAAAATGGAGGCCCAAGTCTATTGCCGTCACTTATTTCTTTGCCCATCTCTCTTTCTTGCTAATGATGATGGATGTTAATGAGTCTGTTGCTGGTGTCATACAACTATTGCAATTGATTTGGGTTTTTTTTCGTTTGCAATTGATGGGTCTGTTGTTGCGATTGATTGTGGATTGTAGGTGATGTTGGTTGTTAATTAGGGTGGTTTGTGGTGGTGGTGAGAGAATGAGACGATTAAGCTTGGGTTGCAGAAAGAGTTATGTGGAGAGAGAGGATGAATTAAAAAAAAAAAACATGATTCCAATCAACTTGAGAAAATGGAAACTCACGGTTGAGCTTGGGACTCCATTTCCCAAGTTGACTGGGAATGGAGGTAGGCTCGGAAGTGAAAAGTCTCATTCCCTTTCCTGTGTCAAACACGACCCAAATGTGGGATGTGGGAAGATGCGAAAAATTAAATCTCAATCCCACCTCATTTCCCATATACCGAACATAGCGCCATAGGGTAATGGTTCTTGTCTAACTTTTCCAACAACCAAAACTGATGGCTTCTGGACATATGATAGGTATATTTTGTAACACAGAATGCATTGATAAGTACATTTTATTTGGCCTTTTTAGCTAATTCATCAACTAGTTAACTGAAAATCCTTAAATTTGTCTTCTATAAGTTTTTATCTTATGAAAAAAAAAAAATCCAAAATTAAAAAACATTCTTCATAAAATATTGATCATCAAGCTATCTTATCATACATCAACCTGAAAACGTTCCATTTTTAGCTCTAATATCTTAAAAAAAGACTATCTCTACTGCGGTTCCACTACCAAAGATATAAACAAGAAAAATATTCTAATAATATTTTAATAAGTGCATAAATCTCATAATCTTTAATACGTTGAATCTCTTGCATGTCGTAAATGGAAACTCATCCATGCAACACTATCAACCACCTTGAGCTTTTACTTTCAAACATTGAAGGCTCCTTTCGCAGTCTATGGCCACTTGGGCCAGTGAATTATAAGAAGAACCGCCTTTACTCCAAGCTTTTAGGGCACTAGTTTTCATTTGCTTGGCTTTATTTCTTATTGCATGCCCTTCTTCATCCACCATGATCCTCCTCACCATCATCTCTATCTCATCTCTCTCCACCATCCTATCCGACGGCCACACCTTAGATCGGACGGCCACCACGAACTCCTCCGTCAGCATCGCAGCATTCATCTTCTGCTCAGCGTATAGAGGCCATGCAATCATAGGCACCCCATTCACTATACTCTCCAATGTTGAGTTCCAACCACAATGTGACAAAAATCCGCCAACCGAAGGATGCCCCAAAATCTGAGCTTGCGGTGCCCACATAGGCACAACCAGTCCCATATTGTGAGTCCGTTTCAAGAACCCATCTGGTAAACAATCCGAGAATCCGGAAGAACCGTCCTCTGCCGCTAGATATGATCCCGACGCATCAGTATCCGATGGAGGCCGTACCACCCAAATAAATCTCTGCTGACTTTGCTCCAAACCCCAAGCCAGTTCAATCATTTGTTTGGATGTTAGGGTCCCACCACTACCAAACGACACATAAATCACTGACTCTCTCGGTTGCTCGTCAAGCCAACCCAATATGCCGTCGTTCCCGGAAACTGGTGGCGGACCAACCGGCCTAGCCAAGGGACCGATTGGATAAACCGGTGCATTAGCAATACGTCCCAACATCGTACTCTCACGTAGAGCTCCAAGTGATCTGGACTCCAAATCCTCCCACGTGTTGACTAGAATTCCATCAGCTGTTGACATGTCCACTCCCAAACGTAGGAACCAAAAAAAAACCGGATCGTTCCGGTAGAGAAATGGTTCGATAGTATTCTCGAACTGGACCGGCGTGCAGCCAGGGATTTTTAGTGGTAGTTTCTGGTTAGTGTGTTCGTCTAACACCTTTTTATCAGCTGTTGGTGCATATATTGAGGTTGCGACATACCACGCATTGGTTGCAATGAACACGTACTTGAACATCTCGAGCTCATCAGCCACTGCCATGGCTTCAGTTCCAAACAAGTCGACAATCAGAGCCGTTGGACGAAACTTCATGGCAGAGATTGCGGACCGGAGAGAAGGTAAGGACACGCGCATCATAACCAGTATTTTGGTTACAATACACGCGTCCGGGTCGACTAGGTTGGAGATATCTGGAGACCGGAGTAGGACAATGTCGAGGTGGTTTTGGTTTGGTGAATTGACAAGTTGCGATGTCTGTTCAAAGGAAATGTCACCGGAAGAGACAACAAAAACGGTGACGTGAAGGTTGTGGTGACTGGAAAGGCGTTTTCCTAGCTCCAGAACAGGAATAACATGTCCCATTCCAGGGCTAGCGAGTAGTGCTACGTGGGGTTGCATGATTTGCAGTATGGAAAGAGTTTGAAGAGGAAGTGAGCAGGGAGTGATTGGAAGCTAGAGATTAAAGCTGATTGGAGAGAGGACCTAGTGATCTATGTTACTTGGACAACTTTGCTAGCTAGGGTATTTATAGCGAAAAGTTGGGTAGTGTAAATATTCAAGTTGGTTCAATAAATATTATAGAGTTGCTCTGTTCAAGACGCTAGCCATCACGTTTGTTATATCTTAATAAAGCTAAATGCTTTGTAACTTTTGTTTTATAAAGTAGTTTAAATTTCATTAATAGGTTTTACAAATTGATTACAGAAAGAACGAAAGGGACACCAAACTATTCTGATCCCATTTTGATATCCTTGTAATTGTCTTCAAGTGGTCGAATAATTACTTGTAAAGGGTATACGAGTATATATAATACACAAGATGTAATTATCTGATAATGACGCACTCAATTATCCAATTGGCATGATCTTTTGCCATATTGCAATACATGGAACAATAAAATGACCACGCAATCACTGAATCGAATGACAAATATGTTTTATAACAAAGAGAACAAAGATGGTTTTAATTATGGACTATTTTAGTACCTAGTGTTTTCACATTTTCATGTGGCACACAAGTTGTCTGCATCATTTTCTTTCTCTGTTCTTTTATTTGTTAATTATATTGCTAAGAATATATAAAAGAAGTTATTGTAATAATATCACCACTTGCAAGTTTTTATTTTTTTTAATTCCGTACTTATCCTTTAACTTTATTCTTTAATTGATTAAAAAAATCCTAATCATAAGACGTATATAATTCATAAAATAATCTAAACTTTGTGCTTATATAGAAATTTAGATTAAGAAAATTCAAATGCCCAGTAATTTAAGAGATTTCTGTATTAGAATCTGACAATCAAGTTGTATTGTTACACTCTAGATCAAAAACCACATGCTGCTGAGTGTTAGATGTTTATACATGTATGTTAACTGTATGTTAATTGGGGTGTGTGTAGAAGTGACTTGGCGTACATGTAAGTAGCTGATATAACTAAGCATGTGAGTCTCACGTGTTATATCTCTGTTCTGCCAATCATCTTGTGCCACCTTGATGTAGATAGGAAGTTGTTAAGCACTAGTTAGTTCAAGTATATAAGCTGAGGTTGCTGTGTGTAATCAACTTTAACTAGACGTTCATTTTCGTCAATGTAACAGAGTTTTCAAGATTCTCTTCAATGGCGTCAATAGCTATTGTTCAAGTTCTTTTTTTTTTTTGGTTATTTGTTAAAGATTCACATGGTATCAGAGCCATTCAACTTGAAGTCACAACAATGGCGACCACGGAGTCAAGCGAGGATGATGTAAACCTCATTGGAAACAAAACGAAGGAGCCATAGATGTCATCGCAATCAAAATCACAAGTTTCTCTTCTTTCTTCGAGTCTCAATTTTAAACTACCAATCAAATTGAATCAAAACAACTACAATTTTTGGAGACGTCAAGTTACTACCTATTATACATGCTTATGATTTGGAAGATTTTGTGTTAAACCCTAGAAAGTGTCCATCAAAGTTTGTTAAGAAAGTTGTTGTCAATAATAGTGATAGAGAAGACGATTAGGAAATCAATCTAGAGTTTCTTGCCTAGAAGAAAATTGATCAACTCTTAGTGAGTTGGTTGTATTCCACATTAATTGAAAGTATATTCAATCAGGTCACATAATGTGTCATTGCCTATGAAATTTGGAATACATTAGAAAAGTTGTTTGCTCAGAGATCGAAGGTTAGAATCTTGCAATTGAAAATCGAAATGCAAGGTACTAGGAAAGGTTTAATGTCTGTTAGCTATTATATTCTCAAGATGAAGTTGTTTGGAGAAAATCTTGTTATAGCAAGGTACATCATGATAGAATAAGATCTAATTTCTCAAATTCTTGCTGGACTTGGCCCAGAGTTCGATCCAGTAGTTGTGACAATAACAATCAGCCAAGGAGATATTAGCCTACAAGAAGTGAAGTTCTTTTTAATGAGTTTTGAAAATAAACTGGCATAACATAATGCACTGACCTCATATGTTATGTCCCATGTCTCTACTAATTATGCTAATAGTGGTTTTAACAATAACAGCAGAGGTGGAAACTCTTAACTATCGTGGACGTTTTGGTAATAGAGGAAGATGAGGTCACTATAGTGGCAGAACTGGGTCAAGGATATACTGTTAGTTGTGTGGTAGAGGTGGACATCTAGTGTCTACTTGTTTCAAAAGTTTGATAAGAATTTCCAAGGAATCACCATGAATCAAGGGTCTAACTCTCAACAAAGACAATCTCAAGCTCATAATAGTCAAGTTATTCCTGGGCAACAAGGTTTCTTTCAGCTTAACAACAACAACTAGTTCAATCAAAGGCAGATGAACCAAACTCAGTATCCAATAGGACCTCAGAGTTACTATTCAGCTTACTTACCACCTAGTGATAATGTTGTTTTTGTAGGACCAAGCTCAATGAATGACCAAGCCTAGTTCATTGACAATGGCTTAACAAATCACATCACCAATGAGCTTAACAACTTGACACTCAAGAATGATTACAAAAGGTAAGACAAGCTGGTTATAGGTAACGGTACCAAACTTGCTATTTCTCATGTTAGTTCTACTATAGTTTCCTCACATTCCACACCATAAACACCTTTACTTATGCAAAACATCCTACATGTTCCATCAATAACCAGAAATCTTTTTAGCATATCATAATTTACTAGGGACAATGAAGTGATTATAAAGTTTGACTTTGATTTTTGCTTTGTTAAGGACAAGAAGTCCAAATGAGTGTTACTGTAAGAGAAGGTAAATGATGGTCTGTACCAACTAGGCCTTTCAACCCTTACAACAGTTGATCACTCTGGTTTATCAAGGCTTGTTAATCTAAGTCATAAAACTTTGTTTTTATTTGTTTAAGCTAGAACCGATTCAAGTTGTTTCAACTCTTTGCACACTATTCATTGTAAATGCAATTGTGTTCGTTCTAATTTGTCCTGTAAAAGTATGTCTTCATCTGCCAAAACTAGTGTTGAAAACACTGTAGATGTGTCATCCAAGTCTGTTTCTCTTGTAAATACTTGTCCAATAAAAGCATGCTTGTTGAGTAATAAAAGTTTAGATTTCTCTTTGTGATATAACAAATTGGGGCACCCCTTTTTTCTGTTCTTAAGCACCTAAATAAATCTTGCATTGCATCTACTTCTTCTTCTTCTTCTTCTTCTTTTTTTAATGATGCATGCCAATGTGGAAAAAGCCATCAATTACCTTTTGCAACCTCACAAACTACCTATAAAGAGCCTCCTAAGCTAGTGTTTAGTGATATGTGGGGCCCTCTCCTGATCCTTCTTGTGAAGGTTATCTATATTATGTACATTTTGTAAATGTCTTCTCAAGATTTACTTGGATCAACCCTTTGAGGGCAAAATCCCAAGTTAAATATGCCTTTTTAACTTTTCAAAAATCAGTTGAACTTCATCTAAACTGTAACATGCTCTCCCGACATCCAAGTAACCCGTTGAACTTTATCTCTATCTACGAAACAGTAAAGCTATTAAAATATTCAAATCCGAATAAGTAATTAAATTTTCATAAAATTTTCGGATGAATCTAGGGAAAGTTTATGATTTCGAAATTCAAAATTAATTAAAACGAACGGACCCAGATAATGAGTCGAATACTAACGAAGTTTTCAAATTTAAAATTAGATTTAATAAAATTTTCAGATAGACTCGAGAGGATTCTGAATACGATAAACACATTTTAGGAGCTTGGAATAACGAAAGAATTCAAGTGGCAAGGAAATCGTGCATGGGTGACACTTGTAAAGCATGTGAGTGAAATGGATGACAAGTGGATGAAGATTAAATGAGATGGAGTGACAAGTGTAAGGTGTTGATTTGGTGATCAAATAATCAAATTAGTATAATTATAAATTAAATAAACAAAATGCCATGAAAAATTCCGAATACGAGAAGCACATTTTAGGAGCTTGGAATAACGAAAGAATTCAAGTGACAGGGAAATCTTGCATGGGTGACACTTGTAAAACATGTGAGTGAAATGGATGATAAGTGGATGAAGATTAAATGAGATGGAGTGACAAGTGTAAGGTGTTGATTTAGTGATCAAATAATCAAATTAGTATAATTATAAATTAAATAAACAAAATGCCATGAAAAATTCCACACCACTCCTTCGGTCAAACCCACCTAACTTACACATTTCCTCTTTTCATCTCTTGGTCACTCTCATTTCTCTCCTCTCACCCGAGCTCTCTTCTCTCCTTCCTCCATTTTTGTCAATCTCACGAGCTCTCTCACTCTCACTCATGCACCTTCTCTCGGTTCTCTCATCCCTCATGAGCTCAACTCTCTCATCCTCTCCTCTTCTTCATGGTAAACTCACCCCTCTCAAGCACATCTCTCGGTTGCCTCCTTCCCTGTAACTCACGGGTTCATTTTCTTTCTCACTTAATCTCTCGGTTTTGAAGGAAGCTATCAAGGATCCAAGAAGCTAGCATTAAAACAAAGAGTTTTAAGTAAGAAATCAAGTGAAACAAGTCAAGGAAGAGTCACTACCAAGCAAGGGGAGTGAAGGTCCAACCTCATGCAAGGGTGGATGATGGTGTTCTTGATGAAATAAGACTCATTTAGGAAGGTGTAAGTCATTTAGAAAGCGTTTCCAACGTTTTCGGAAGGTAAGCTTTAGTTTTCGAAAAATTTTGTTAAGCTTTCGAAAATGATTTTGTAAAAGTATGTTTGGGCTTTAGGAATTACAACCTCATCAATGTGGAGGTTGATTTGTGGATGAATTTGATGTGGGATTGATTTCGAAAATGGACATGTATGTATATATTAGATTCGACTACTAAAGGGTATTGTGGTTTGATTGGATTTTTAATGATTTTGATATGTTTCAGAGGTGTTTTGCATGAGTTTATTGTGTTTGAATAAGTTGAATGCTTTGGAATGATGATTTTTGGATACATATACATATTCGGTCATAGGGGTATTTTGATCATTTAAAAATTGTTTCGATTGGTTGACGTAATTTCAAGGAACATTTAAATGTTAGGATAAGCTCCAAAATTGAAAAAGAAATCATTGAGCATTAATTGATCACTTCGCGATTTAATGTATCGTAATCATTTGGAAATGATATTTAATAGTCATAAATTAGATTTGTGTTGATTTTTGATGTGTTCGAAAGTAAATTGATTTGAAAACGTAAAAAGAATGATGATAAGGCCATGTATGGAATTCGGTCAAGTGAGAAAGTGTGGTTCGAAATTTGTCATTTAAGTTCGTTCGTGTGAATTTAATCTTGAATTGAAATGTTTATAGCATTTAAATAATTAAAATTGCGAACGAATTTTAAACGCGAGTAATCAAAGTTAAAACGAACTAAAATGAGGTAATTCGAGATATTGGATTGGTTAAGTAGTTCGTTTAATGATGCATGAATTTATATTTATGTGAATTACGTTAGTCGTGGCGTAGTATGAAAATAGATTACGGAAATGTGTAGGTTACTTGGAGACAAAGTAAAATATTTTGTTAGCTAGAGTTAAATACCCAGCTAGGAGTGCGGGTGAGTGTCCTAACAAAAATGTTTTGAATTATTATTATTTCTATTCATATTGGATTGGTATGTTAATATATATTCATGCTGTTGTGGATTGTAAAATGATTTTTATACTATAAACGAGTTTTTCGTACGAGAACCAAATTACATGAATTTTTAAAGTTTGTATGAAATGTGAATTTTAAAATGAAAAACAAGCGTTTGAAATGTTTTATAGCATATGGTATGTCTCCCGTTATTTTCGGTATTGGTAGAGTGCCCTTAAGCATTGTGTGATTCCGCTTGGGAGATGATGTAGGATTTCGCTCCTCACAGGGTACGTTTTGAGCTAGCTTACTACCTGAGACGATGTGGAATTATACTGCGTAATACCGAACACGTATGGCCTGAGAAGATGTAGGATTCCGCTCCGTCATATGGTATGGCCTGAGATGATGTAGGATTCCGCTCGGCCATACATATATTTTAAAATACCATATGAATTGAAAATGACAGTAATAGGCCTGTTTTATGTAAAAAAATTTCGAAAATATAAAATGGTCATCACTGATATGTTTTAATAACAAGAAAAATGAATGACAGTGTGTGAAATATCATGTTACTCACATTTCGTAATTTGAAAAGTATTTGAAAGAAAATATTGATATTAGAAATATTGCTTTTCAATATATTATTTCAAATGGGGTTTAAAATGCATGTTATATGTGGTTCTCAAATTATTTCATTATATTTCTACAGCATGATTTTAGTTACGAAATGAATTTACCAAAATGTTTAGGGAGAAAACTCTTGAAATGGTTTGAATAGAAATACTTGACACTCATTGAGTCTATTTCGTTCACCTTTAGTTCGTTGTTTTTAAATAAAAACCTTTCAAAATCAAGTACAAGTGCAGACGTTCAGACGGCAAGAACTTCACAGTAGGAGTAGGCATATTTTCTGTCAAACGCAGCTGTGACTTTTGTTTATTTATATATGAAGTTATATTTTTAAAGCATTAAAATTGTTTCATATGTAAATTTAAATCTCACTTTTGAAATTGTATATATACTCATGTTCATGCATATAATATTTCAGAATTTAAAATTATTTTGAGCCAATGTATACTTGAGACTGTTTGTGATTTGTGGAAAAAGAGTCAAAGGCCCTGTAGTGGAGAAAAGAATGATTTTGAAGTGTACAAGTCCTTTAAATGTGATTTTACAAAGTGATATTTTCAGAAATTTAGTCGTTGTGTTGTCAAAATTTTTACAAGATACTGTTTATAAATATAAATTTTAAATTGAAAAAGTTCTCACCTAAATTTCGCTGGCAAATAACTTTAGAAAAGAGATTTTCGAAATATAGTTTTAAAAAGGGGCAAAATGCATAAAACCCCCCTGAGGTAAGGCCTTAAACGTCCATAGTCAAAGTTTGGCTTTTATAACACAATACCCCCAAGTTAATAGTCAACTATGGTTAAATCAAACTGTTGACTGGTTTTTGACTTGTAAAGACCAAAATACCCTTACTGCTTGAAATAATTTCAAATTGTAATTTAAAATAATTTAAAATATTATTAAAATAAAATAATAAATCAACAAAAATTATTAAAACATCTCTCTCTCTCTCTCCACTAGCCTCCACTAGAGACCTCTTCTTCTTCTTGTTTTTTTCTTCTTCTTCTTCTTCTGAACCAGGGAGATTTGAACCCAGAGAGATCTGGGTTCGACGAACCCAGACCTGGGTTCGTCGAACCCAGACGAGCCCAAATCTGGGTTCGTCTGGGTTCGACAAACCCAGATTTGGGTTCGTAGAACTCAGAACCTAGATGGGTTCGTTTGGGTTCTGGGTTCGACGAACCCGTCTGGGTTCGAATCGAACCCAGATGGATCGTCTGGGTTCGATTTGAACCCAGCATCTGGGTTCGTCAAACCGAGAACCCAGACATCTCTGGGTTCGAATCAAATCCAGATTTATGAAATTTGGATTCAATTCGAACCCAGAGATGTCTGGATTCGTGAATAGGTTTGTTGATGATTTTTTTTGTGATGATTCTTGTGTTTATGTTTGAGTTTGATTTGTTGTTGATGATGATGATGATGATGATGATGATTCTGAGATGAGTTTGAGTTTGGTTTTCAAGTAAAGTTTTGTAGAGTTTTGGAGTTGATGATGGTGTTCTAAGATGGAATTGATGATGATTCTGGGATGATGTTCACCATGTCTGGGACGAACCCAGATGATGAACACCAAATGATGTTCATCTGGAACCCAAAAATTCTGGGTTCCCAGTTTTTTTTTTTTTTTTAATTCTACTTTTTTTTGGTTTGTTGCAGGATATTGAATCATTAAAAAATGTTTTTTTTTCTTTTTTAATTTTTTTTAAATAAAATAGGTTCATAAATGATGAAATTACCCTTGGTCAACCAAACATTAACTAACAGACACTAATGACATAGGGGCATTGTGTTATAAAAGTCAAACTTTGACTATGAGCGTTTAAGGCCTTACCTCAGGGGGGTTTTGTGCATTTTGCCCTTTAAAAAGACTTATCTTCACGGGAGTTTTTCAACCGTAGGGGATTCCGACTAGAAAGCTACCATGGGATGCCTGACGAGTCGCCTTGAGAATAGGAGTCGAGCCCATCATAAACAAATGAATGAAGTGTGTTCAAACTGACTAGGGAGGTGAGTTTAGGCTTCTTACTAGAATGCTTCAAGAACAAGGAATTCATTTTCAACATCCTTGTCCTTGTACTCATCAACAAAGTGGGATATCCAAGAGAAAACATAAGATTATAGTAGAGGTTAGTCTTACCTGTTAGCTCAAGCCTAAATGCCTTTACAATTTTGGTGGGAAGCCTTCTACACTGTTGTGTTTCTCATAAATAAACTTCCAATATCTTTGCTACATCATCTTTCTTCATTTGAGAATCTTTATTGTCAAACACCAAACTACTCATTTCTCAAACTATTTGGCAATGCATGCTTTCCTCTCTTAAAACCATACAATCATTATAAATTCCAATTTCATTCAACAAAGTGTGCTTTTTTAGGATATAGCGAATCTCATGAGGGTTATAAATGTTTACATCCTTGTGGAAGATTGTACATCTCTCGTCATGTAACATTCAACGAATTTGAATTTCCTCATAAGGTTCTTTTTCCTTCACAGTCCAAAATAGAGTTCAAAACCAATAAATCTTCACCAATTTCAGTTCGTCTCAAGCTTTACAAATAACCTTTCAAAAATTGCTTCAAGTGTAAATTGTCTTTCATCAAAGTCTAAATCAAACTCTACATTGACTAAGTCTCTTCTGGCTATACACTTTTACATTGATCTTTATAATGCCAATACTTTACTAACAACCATTTTATGCTTACTTGTGCCAAAACTGGTTCCTTACTTGCAAAGGCTTTAATTACTGAACTTGAGGAAACTAATAGAGAATCAACAATAGTTTCTGAGGCACTAGCTACTCCATGTTGGAAAAGTGGTATGGATAGTGAGTATTATGCCTTAGTTGCCAATCATACTTGGAAGATGGTGCCTAGGGACAAAGATATAGGTATTGTGGGGAATAAATGGGTGTTTAGAGTAAAATCCAACCCTGATGGAATAGTTCAAAGGTATAAAGCTAGGTTGGTTGCCAAGGGTTTTCACTAAATAGTAGGATTAGATTTTTTGGAGACCTTTAGCCTAGTGGTCAAGTTAGCTACTATAAGGGTTGTTTTATCCTTACCGGTTTCAAAACAGTGGGATATTAGACAACTAGATATTAATAATGCCTTTTTGAATAGGGAATTAATAGAAAGTGTGTTTATGGAACAATCAGAGGGCTATGTTAGTATGGATAATCCTACGCATGTTTATAAACTAATAAAATCTCTCTATGGTCTCAAACAAGCTCCTAAAGCTTGGTTTAAGAAGTTAAGAGTTGTCTTGATAAGATAGGGCTTTTTGAATTCGAGAGTTGATAAGTCTCTTTTTGTTTTGCAAAGAGGTTCTAGTTTGGTAATCTTGTTGGTTTATGTTGATGATATACTGGTAGTGATTCTTATTCAGTGCATAAGCTAATTCAAGACCTCAACAATGTTTTTTCTCTTAAAGATTTGGGTTCCTTAAAGTATTTTCTTAGTTTTGAGGCTACAAGAACAGTCGGTGGGTTGCATTTGTGATAGTCAAAATATGCCAGAGACCTATTACACAAAACTAATATGGCAAACTGTACAGCCTACTCTATACTAATGATAGCAAGGAATAAATTGTCAAAGGCTAATAGTGACTTATTTTTTGATCCTATATTGTATAGAAGGACAATTGGTGCCCTTCAATACCCCACTTCAACCTATCCAGACCTTGCCTTTATAGTGAATAAACTCAATCGCTCTAACTGTATTGCACCGGCAGTCTTGTAAATGAGTGATGAGATATATAAAAGGAACATTTGAGTTTGGCTTGTTTTTCAAGGCTTCATCTGATCTTGATCTGGTTGCCTATGTTGATGTTGACTAGGTAAGCTGTTTAGATGATCGTAGAAGCACTTTTGGTTGGTGTGCCTTTCTTGATAATGACTTAGCTAGTCTCATGGAGTTCAAGGAAACAGTAGGTAGTAGCAAGGTCTAGCCGTGAAGCTGAACACAAGTCCCTGGCTGCTGTTACTGTAGAAGTTGTGCGGATGCATGCCCTTGTTGATTAAGCTAGGAATTCAGTTGACACAACCTCCCATTTTGTGGTGTGATGATACAGAAGTAGGTTCTCTTGCTAGAAATCCTATATTACACTCACAGACAAAACACATAGAGCTTTCACTTTGTCCGAGAGAAAGTAAAGGCTAATGAATTGGATGTACGGTATGTGCCTATTGGGGCCTAAATTATTGATGTCCTTACCAAACCACTTAAAGCAGTTTGCTCTGCTATTCTTCGAAACAAACTGATCTTGGTTAGACCAAGTTTAGTTTGAAGGGGTTGTTAGATGTTTATATATGTATGTTAACCTTACGTCAACTAAGGTGTATGTAGAAGTAAACTTGGGGTACATGTAAGTAGCTGATATAATTGAGCATGTGAGTCTCACGTGTTATATCTTTGTTTTGCCAATCATCTTGTGCCACTTTGATAGGTAGTTAGGAAGTTGTTAAGCACTTGTTAGTTCAAGTATATAAGGTAAGGTTGTTGTGTGTAATCATTTTTAACTAGACATTCATTTTTGTTAATATAACAGAGCTTGTAAGGTTCTCTTCAACGGCATCAATAGCTATTGTTCAAGTTCTTGTTTTTCTTGTTATTTGATAAAGATTCACACTAAGGTAGTTAATTCATTTTTATAATTAAGCAATTCATCGGATATTTTAAAAGAACACGATTGATTAGGAAAATAAAAGTAAAATAAGAACAAATTGACATAAGATGGCTAATGACATGGAAAAACATGGTTTTAGTTTAATATGAAGAGTAACCAAAGACTTGCAAGTGTGAAAAGCAAATCATGTTGATATTATATGAAAGCTAGTGTTATTTCAACTAGCTATACCCAACTCATCAAGACAGTTCATAACTGCAACACTAGCTAGCACTTAATTTACTAATTAGTGGCCTAGCTAATAACAAGTAATATGTGACCTTATAATCATTAACAATCTCACACTTGAAGGAAAGCAAGTGGTTGAAACCTTACGTGATTGTTGATGATGAGTTTAATTGAATAACATTCTGGACTGACTAAATGGTTTATATGCATGGTAGTTGGTATTTATTAATAATAAGGGTTATAGACGTGCATGGTAGTTGGTATTCGTTAATAAGGCTTATGGATGTGAAATATAGTGGAATTGCTTGTTGACATTTGTTGTAAAATTTTAAATCTCATTATCAACTTTACAATTTGGCCTGAAATTAATGGACTTACACAAAAGTTATACTTGTTTTTATAGGATTTTGATAGCTTGACTTTCTAATCAGTTCTAAGATGTTCTTTTATTATGAATGTTTGTAAGGCTAGTTTCCATTCTCTTTGATGTTTTAATTGGAAGAATTTAAAGTTTACTTAAAAAAAAAGAAAAGAAAAATCTCTAAACCACCATGGCCAACTTCTCTTATATATTTTTATTATAAATTTTTAGTGCACAAAATATGAAACATCTAGAGCACTGACTATGATGTCCCTCTCAATATGAATATATTTTATTTTCCTTCCTTACTGTTTTGTGATAGAATCCGAAGCAAACAAGGCACAAAGTACATTAGATAAAAATAATAAAGTAATAAGAGTCATGTTCGCTTGTTTGATTTTACCCATAAACTCTTAAATAATACATGTTGCGCAATGCACTTGTGGACAAATTATGATGGCAACTATAACAACAAATTATTGAAAAAAGATACGATAAAATGTGTGTATCACGTTTATCTTCAATTCCCAAGTAAAATTTTTCATACATTTACGAATGAAAATTTAAATTCAAGATTATCACTGTTATGCTCGTTTTCTCGACATAGATAAAAGGACAGCTAAAAGCCCAAAAGACAAGTATAGTACCGATAAGCCCAAGGAGTCCAGCCCTCAGCTCGCTGTAACGAGCTCGGCGAGCTCCCAAACTTGCGCCATGCAAAATCTGTCTTAGCATACTACCAGCCCATGTTCGTGTTAGAGCCCGCCTCAGCATCTTTTCAGCTCGTGTAAGCAGCCAGGTCAATGAGTTCGCGTCAGGGAAGTGCCTTGGGAAGTCAGCCACCAGATGAACCTAATCCCCTGGTTTTACACCGGCACCACCTCAACAGTTCCCGAGAAGCGTTTAATGCAGCGGCTGTTAATTTAATGAAGAGAAGACTTTGTCTGAAGCATTTAATGAAAACGTGGGCATGTGAAGAATAATCATTGTTGTGGCAATTAATGCAATATGGCTTATGTCAGATTCGTTGTGAATGATCATGATTTGTAACGTGTAAGTCACTCAATTGTATCTCCTCTTCTCTATAAATAGGGGAGATTTTAATTGTAAAAACAGATTGAACACTAGTATTACCGTCACTCTACCAGAATTAGTTCAGAGTGACCTGTGGACGTAGGCGCACTCACCAAACCACGTAAAAAACCTTGTCTTGGCATTCTTCTTCCTCCTTTCTTCCATTATTAATTGTTTTATTATTATTGTCTATCTACCTTAACCAACATCTTATCGCTTTTATTACAATACACCAACCTTGAACCATATTTACTACGTTTATTATCATTTATTATACCAAATCGCAATCTGGGACTTTGAATCTCCACGTCGATCGATTCCGAACGTCGACAATCACTATAATCTATAATTGTTTTAAGAAGATGAGTAAATGACAGAATTTTAATTAAGTGTGTTAAGCCTAATAACAGTTCAAGTATGAAACAGAGTTGAAGCATTACCTTTGCTTTCTAATTGTTAATAGTGTGAAGTCCCAACTACTTTGGCAGTCTCTGATTGGTCAAGATTATTGTTTTGTTGTCATCATACTATTGGTCTAGCATAGCATGAGTTAGTTACAACTCATCTGATATATAAATTGTATTCAAATTACCTTTGTTTAAGAAATCATAATATCATCTAGAATTCGCTAGATCTCTAGTTGTTAGCTCTCTTTACATGGTATAAGAGGCCTTCAGTTGCTCTTCAATGGCTACCATGAGAGAAGCTTCAAGTCCAAGCAGTGAAATCAATGGAAATAATACATCGATCTTAAATCAGGTACAGTCCTTTTCATTTCCAACTTATTTAAACTTCAATCTACCACTCAAACTAGATCAACACAATTTAATCCTTTGGAAGTCTCAAGTTCTACCAGCTATTCGAGCATATGATCTTGAGAATTTCATTCTAGGATTAAAGAAGAGTCCTAAGAAGTATTTGAATGATAGTAGTGATGATTTTAGTGATGCAACAAAAGAAGTAAATCCTGAGTTCATACAATGGAAGAAGGCAGATCAGCTACTAGTGTGTTGGTTGCTTTCAACACTGACACCATCAATCTTGAGTCGAGTCACACAATGTATGACTTCTTGTGAGGTATGGATAACTCTTGAAAGGCTTCATTCACAACAATCCTTGGCAAATATTATGCAAATTTAATCGCAGCTTCAATCAACCAAGAAAGGTTCATCTTCAATCTATGAGTACATATCCAAGATGAAGACACTTGTTGATGTATTGGGAGCTGCTGGTCAACTGGTCTCTGATAGAGATTTGGTGATGCATATTTTAGAAGGATTGAGTTGAGTTTGATGCAATGGTCGTTAACTTAGCTTCTCAACTAAACAACTCAGGTGATATCTCATTACAAGATGCACAATTCTTGTTAATGAGCTATGAGACAAGATTGGAACTGCAAGGAATGATCTCAACCTCAGTGGTAACAAGCAATACTAGTGCTAACTACTCATATGGTGATAGAATTGAACAATGAAGAGGAATGCAAAATTACAATATAGGTAGAAGAGGAAGAGGACGAGGTAGAAGTGGTAGTTTGTATGGTTCAAGACAATATGCCAACTATGTGGAAAAGTTGGACATTATTTGGCTATATGTTTTCATAGGTTTGATCAAAATTTTCAAGGGAACCTAGCAGGCTATCAAGGTGGATCAAGTTCAAGGAATGGACAAGGAAGTATGTAAGGGAATCATGTTAATTTTCAAGGCAATTCGCAGCAAGCTAATGTGTTGTATGAACCTCTTCACACTCAGCATCATTGACAAGGATTAGAGAATTCATGGTGCCTAGATAGTGGAGCAACTAACCTATACACAGCTGAGCTTACCAACCTCAACATCAAAAATGAATACAAGGGTCCTGAAAAACCACAATAGGTAATGGAAACAAGTTGCATATTTCTCATATTGGTTCTTCCATATTTTCCACTCACACACAACCAACTAAATCACTCTACCTTAAACACATTTTACATGTACCTAGATAGTAAGAAATTTACTTAGTATCTCCCAATTTACTAAGGATAACAATGTAGTAGTTGAGTTTAATTCTGATTATTGTGTGATCAAGGATCAAAATTTGAAGAAAATTCTTCTACAAGGGGAGCAGAGAGATGGATTGTACCATCTTAAGCTACCTTTATCCAATCAAAAGCAGTTTCATGGTCTGTCTAATGATTCCGAGTCTCAAGTTTATCTTTCAAACTTCAACTGTTATGCAATCAATGACATAAGCTCTCATGATTCTTCTCTTGAAAATCAGTCACTTCATGATAGTTTCAACATTGAGTCTTTACATTCAAACTCTTCTTGTACATATGTGAGTTCAAATGAATGTAAAAATGTCAATAAAACAAATCCAACTAATGTATTGGAATTGTACAAATGTCCTTTGTCTTGTAACAACTCTTGTGATATAAATAAAAATTGTTGCTTTGTGAATCTTACTACTTCAAATAGGTTGTACTCAAACAATGATCAAATAAGTTTGTGGCATAACAAGTTAAGACACCTTGCTTTTAGAACACTGAATCAAGTTCTTAAACACTTAAAAATCTCAGTTCCTTCTCACTATGACAAGTTTTACAATGCTTATCAATGTGGAAAGGCTCATCAGTTGCCATATTCTATCTCTGTTACAAAAATCTCTACTCTTCTTAAATTAGTTTATGTCGATGTATGGGGGCCACACTTGTTGTTTTCTCTCATAGATTCAAATATTATGTTCATTTTACAAATCATTTTATTCAGTTCACTTGGTTATTCCCTCTCAAAATGAAGTCACAAGTTAGAGATGTCTTTGTCTTGTTCAAAAACATGGCAGAGTTAATGTTTTCCACTAAAGTCAAATGTCTCCAAACTGATCTTGGTGGTGAATTTAAAGTGCTTCAAAAACTGTTTGCTCATACAGGCATCCATTTTAGATTTTCATATGCTTATTCTCATTAGCAAAATGGACTTGCTAAGAGGAAGCATAGACACATTGTAGAGACAAGTTTGACATTATTATCTTAAGCCAATATGCCTTTATTTTTCTGGTGAGAAGCCTTCACAATGGTTGTCCATCTTATAAACAGATTACCAACACCTTTACTCAAAGATAAGTCTCTCTTTAAAGTAGCATATCATCGTAAACCAAACTATCATGATCGTAAAGTCTGGCTGCTCTTGTTATCCTTTACTAAGACCTCACAATAAAAACAAGTTCAACTTCCATTTTACAAAGTGTGTGTTTATTGGTTATTGTCAACAACAAAAGGGTTACAAATGTCTTCATCCTTCAGGGAGAGTTTATGTGTCTAGAGATGTTGTTTTTAATGAAATCAAGTTTCCCTATTCAACTTTGTTCTCTTCTGAACTAACAACTGCACACTCTGAAAACTCTAGTCTTTCTATGTCAATATTATATACCCTACCTACAAATGAGTCTCTTTCAAATGATAGTTCAAAATCACACATTAAGAATTCAACTCATACTATTACATATAACAAAAATCAAGATCAACCTCAAAAACCAACAAACATGAAAACAACTTATCCAGCATGTCCTTTCTTTATTGAACTTTCTACCTCTAATCCTTCAATCTCCTCGCCACATCCTATGATAACTAGATAGAAAGCCAAACAAATGAGTGCTTTTATCAATGAATCTTCTCATAAAGAATCTTCCTTTGAACCAAAAACAGTCCACAAAGCTCTTTCCAACGATAAGTGGAAAATTGTTATGGAAAAGGAGTATAAAGCACTCATTACCAATAACACCTGGTCTCTTATACCTTTTCAGTCCAATATGAATGTTATAGGCAACAAATGGTATTTAGAACTAAGCATAATGCAGATGGTAGCATTCAGAGGTATAAAGTAAGGCTTGTTGTTAAAGGTTTTCATCAAAATGGAGGACTTGATTACTTTGAAACCTTTAGTCCAGTTGTTAAAGCTTCAACCATAAGGATTGTTCTAAGTTTGGCAGTATCTTTGAAGTGTGAAATTGAACAAGTTGACATGAACAATGCTTTTCTTAATAGTGATCTCAAAGAAACAGTCTTTATGGTTCAACCTAAAGGTTTCATTAATCGTCAATATCCACAACATGTGTGCCAGCTCCACAAGTCCTTTTATGGGTTAAAACAAGCACTACGTGCTTGGTATGAAAAGTTGAAGGCTGCTTTACTGAAGTGGTGCTTTGTTAATTCAAGGGCAGATAGTTCTCTATTCATTCTACATCACCAAACAAGTTTGATTTTGTTATTGGTATATGTAGATGATATCTTAGTAACTGGTTCAAGTTCTATTCTCATTGCGCAAGTCATTGATCAGCTCAAGTCCATCTTTGCTCTCAAGACTCTTGGTCATCTTAACTATTTTCTTGGGTTTGAAATAGTTAGAACAAGTTCTGATCTACACTTGTCACAATCCAAGTATGCTACTGATCTACTAAAGAAAACTAATATGCTTCAATAAAAAACTTGTCTAACCCCAATGGTTTATGGAAATAAATTGTCAAAAGACTCTAGTAAGCCATTCTCTTATTCTTCCTTATAGAGGAGCATCATAGGAGCCTTGCAATACCTGACAATTTCAAGGCTAGATCTGTCATATGCAGTAAATAAATTGAGTCAGTATCTTGCAGCTCCTACTACCACTCATTGGTTGGCTTGTAAGAGAATTTTAAGTTACATAAAGGGTACTCAACATTATGGTTTTTATTTTACACCATCATCTCAACTTTAGCTCACATGTTTTGCTGATGCTGACTGGGGAAGTTGTTTGGATGATAGAAAGTCAACCTCGGGCTGTGTTTGTTTCTAGGTGATAATCTTATTACTTGGAGTGCTCAAAAACAACGAGTGGTAGCCTGTTCAAGCACTGAAGTAGAATACTGTGCATTAACTCAAGCAGCCATTGAGATACTTTGGACATGTCTCTTTTATTTGAGTTAAATATGTCAGCCTCAAGTATTCCCATTATTTGGTGTGATAATACTGGAGCCATCTCTCTTGCTCATGATCTTGTGCTTCATTCTCATACCAAGCATGTTGAGCTTGATCTACATTTTCTTCGTGATCATGTAGCTGCAAAAACATTTGATGTTCGATTTGTTCCTTCAGAAGAACAAGTTGCTGACATCTTCACCACACCCTTGTCTAATTTCAAGTTTGATAAGCTGAAGTGCAAATTGGTTGTGGATAAATCCACCATCAATTTGAGGGGGGATGTTAAGCCTAATAACAGTTCAAGTACGAAACAGAGTTAAAGCACTACCTTTGCTTCTCTAGTTGTTAACAAAGTGGAGTCCCAGCTACTTTGGCAATCTCTGATTAGTCAAGATTATTGTTTTGCTATCATCATTCTATTGGTCTAGCATAGCATGGGTTAGTTACAACTCATCTGATATATAAGTTGTATTTAGATTACTTTTATTTAAGAAATCATAATATCATCTAGAATTCTCTAAATCTCTAGTTTTTAGCTATCTTTACAGAGTGAATGTCTATAGGATAACATGATAAACTTATTTTCATCATCATTTTCTCCAAATAAAATTCTCCTTTCTAAATTTTACACACACTTGCCGCCGACAACTCTCTTGTTGCTAAATGAACAGTATATTACATGTGACTCAGTATATTACGTCTTCCCAGTGGAGTGATACTGATGAAATCCAACATTTATTCTTTAATCTAATAATTCTTCTAAATTTATATTCTCTTGTGATTAATTTGATTTATATTAAAATAAATATTAATCATTATTCAATAGACACATATACATTTGTATGAATTTTTTTCATTTTGCAATTATTATATGAATATTTGTGTAAAACTTAGATCATAATTAATTTTCTTCCTTTATACATAAATATATATATCATCAAATTATTTGGTTCACTTTTCTTACATTTTTTCTAAATATAATTACAATGTAACTAAAAATTTATAAACACTAACAGTTAGAGGTTTACCACCACTTATCAACATTAAACACATGTGCAGTTTGAATTAAAACCTACTCACATAAAATTGGAAAAAAATTTACTCCTATAATGAAATGAGTAAATCCTCTATACATGCTAAGATTTAAATCTCAATCATAAATAAATATGTTAATTACTTCAATTATAATAAATGAACTGTGCACTTCTTTCTTTCTTTCTTTCTTTCTTTCTTTCTTTTTTTTAATTTACTTCTTTCTTTTCTTATTACATCTAATTAATCCTCATTTTCTCCATTTAATTTACCATATACATCCTAACCCACATAAATATAGATCCATAATTAATGAGTAATTTGTAGGTAACTGAGGTCATCATATTACACGCTATCAAATTTCACTTTTTTTAAGTAAAGCAACTAACTTCATTACTAAAGACAAGGAGAGGAGCACCTTATTACATCAGCGGCAACCAGGTTCATTAACCAGGTTGGAAATCGACTTGTCCACAATGCGGATGTGTTTTGCTTAACTGCCCATCTAGCAATACCATGAGCAGCCTAGTTGGCAGATCCAGGGACATGACTCAAGGAGCTGAGACATGGACTGCTCATGCCTACCTTGACATCATAAAGGAAAAATCTTAAAAACCCCTGAAATAGTACATAATCTCAATTTACCCAAACTTTTCAAAATATTAACCAAAAACCCTCTTGCCGTCAACCAAATGTGGTTTCCATCCAAATTTTTTGTAGTTTTGTGATAAAAATAGAAAAAAAAAAAACAAAAAACAAAATACCCTTACTATATTGAAAATTTAAAAATAAAAAACAAAAAATTCAATTACCAAACTACCCTTTCATAACAAAAAAAAAAAAATAATAAAAAATAAAAATTTTGAGAATTTACAATTAAAATTATGTAAAATAAATAAATAAATTATAATTTTAAATAATTAAAAAAATCTATCAATTACGAAAAAAATAAAAAATAATTCAATAATATTATCATCAAGGGTTTGCATATTCAAACAAGGTTATCATCCAAAATCAAAATCCAAAAAATTAAAAATCAACAAATTAGAAAAAAATCCTAATGAAACTAAAAAAAAATTAACAAATTAAATAATAATAATAATAATAATAAAACAAATCGGGGCACCTAGGTTTGTTGAAAGAAGAAACCAGACACCAGGGTTATGTCATATTCTCTACAACCAAAAACAAACAACACAATAAAATCACCCAGATCTTGAATCATCCACATTGTCGTCACCATGCCTACATCAACACCCAACATAACACAAAAAATCAACACCCAACACAACAAATCAACACCTAACATTGAACCTAGTGCTCCTCATCCAAAATCAAAATCCAAAAAATTAAAAATAGATCTTGCATAATCAAAACCAAATACAACACAAAAACAAATAAGACTACCAAAACCTCACTTCATGTGTGATTCAAATTAAAAAAAAAAATTAAAAAAAACAAAACAAAAAAAGCCCTGAAAAACATATCTTGAAACTCATTAAAAACTTCTAATTTTTTTGTCCTCACCTAAAACCCTAACCAATCTAAACCCCCTTCACCTCCACCACCAACATCGTCTAGCACCTACGACCACCAAAACCCAACAGTAGGCCTTCTCACTAAAATCAATGTCGTAACACACCATCCAAAATCATTAAGCTAAGATACGCATGGTGCTGGTGAAGTTTGGCTCGGTAACAGGAAACAAGAGAGTGGTGTCAAGGCGAATTCTGGAGAAATTGTTAGCAAAGGTCGATGCGTGACTCTGCTTCTCTCAGGATTGCCATAACAGCATGGCGATGGGTTAGCGATAGGTATGGTGAAGCATGGCAACGGTGACGACAGGCAAGAGCTGAGGAGTCAACAAAGGCCTTCCAAGAGGAGGTCATCAGGGAGAGAAGGGATGTGGACTGTTGGATTTGGATAGTGGATGGTGATGATGGTGTTGTTATCAAAACCACACATGTCGCATATTCTGAGCGGTTTTCTATTTCTTTTCTTTTCTTTTTTTAATTAGCAAATTATATTTTGTGTTATAGTTGGAATGTTCAACCCCAATTACCTTTTTACCCTCAAAATTAATGGATCCATTAGTTTATTAATGGAATTACTATGTCATATAACGGTCGGATCATTTTAGTTATTATTTTCAATGTTAGGGGTGATTTGATATTATTTTCAAATTTAAGGGTTCAAATGATAATAACCCTATTATGAATGACATTCTCAATATTATCCCCAGCGACCCCGGCCCCAGTACACGGATTAACAATCTGCAAAGAGCTATCAAATTTCACTTTGACTAGATTCATTGTGTGTTATTTATTATGCTTTGATGTGACATTTACTATATCATATTAATTTGCGGGGAATTCACGAGGTAACCTGAACACGAAACAAAAGCGGGAACCACTTACATAATCCTTAACTAGCGGCCAGAGCTCCTTCGGTGACTACCTATGGGAGACTGGACTCTCAATAATTTAAGTGAGAAATCGACAACCAACGGTCAGCTTCTACACACTTGTGGATATATTGTTACTAACGTTTGGGACTTTGAACATGTGTGTAATAGGACAAAAGTTGAAACTTTTCTGCGCATGCAACCAGCTAGCCATCTTGTGAATACAGGCACCATTCATGTGAAATGTTTGGCTGTTTTCACCTACTAATTCTTTTTTTTCCAATTAATCAATCGGGACTGCTCGAGTACAGTACAAAACTAATGCCTACACAGTCGAATAAGTCAATCGATATATTGCTAAAGCCAGGTATATTGTGAGAACGTTAGGCTTCAGTCGAACATGTCCTACATGTATACACACTCTTATTTTATTCAAACCTAATCAAGATAGAGAAGAATATACCTGGCTAGTTAGTTATAGAGGTAAGGATGTCATATGCATCATCGTGAAATTACTTTACTACTGATTTTATTTACATATCGAGGCACGACTATCCTTACAAACGCAAGTAAATATAATATCAATTCTAATGCAAATAAAAGTACTCAATTTCTAAATTGAACTCACGCGCTCATAAGAAAAATATACTAGTAATACACTAATAGTCCCGGAATCTTGCATCGCAAGCATAGCTAGCTTCTCAACCACCTTGAGCCTTAACTTTCAACCATTGAAGCCTATTCTCGCAGTCTTGGGTCAATTGGGACAGTGAATTGTAAGAACCACCACCTTTACTCCAAGCTTTGATGGCACTGTCTTTTAGCTCCATGACCTTTTTTTTTATTGTATGCCTCTCTTTGTCCACCATGACCCTTCTCACCATCACCTCTATCTCCTCCCTTTCCACGATCCTCTCTGTCGGCAGCTCCTTAGACCGGACCGACACCCTGACCTCCTCCGTCAACATCGTTGCATTCATCTTCTGCTCCGCGTATAGGGGCCACGCGATGATTGGCACCCCGTTCACGATGCTCTCTACCGTTGAGTTCCACCCACAGTGTGACAAAAACGCACCGACTGATGGATGTTCCAAGATCTGAGCCTGTGGGGCCCACATGGGGACAACCAGCCCAACATTGTGGGTCCGGTCCAAGAACCCATCTGGCAAGTAGTCCACCGGGCCCACCGAACCGTTCCCTACGGTAAAAAATGAACCGCTCACATCGTTATCCAATGGAGGACGTACCACCCAAATAAACCTTTGTTGGCTGAGCTCCAAACCCCAAGCCAGTTCGATCATTTGTTCGGATGATAGTGTCCCACCACTTCCAAACGACACATAAATCACTGATTCATTAGGCTGCATGTCTAGCCATTCCAGCACGTGGTTTTCTGCAACCGGTTCGGCCGCTCTTGCCATTGGACCGATTGGATAAACTGGTGCCTTAACTACACATCCCAACAATTTATCATCTCTCAAAGCTCGCAGTGATTTGGGCTCTATATCCTCCCAAGTGTTCACAAGTATTCCATCAGCCTTTGTTATCTCCCTCCCAACACTAAGTAACCCATGATACAACGGATCGTTCGGGTCAAGAAAGGATTCAAGGGTGTCCGCAAACCGGACGGACGTGCAACCCGGGATTTTCAAGGGTTTCTTCTGGTTAACGTGTTCATCATCCAACACCTTTTTGTCAACAAACGGAGCATATATTGTGATTGCGAGAAACCATGCATTAGAGGCAATGAAAACGTACTTCAACATCTCGAACTCATCAGCAATTGCCATAGCTTCAGTTCCAAACAAGTCAACGATCATAGCCGTTGGACGAACCTTCATTCCGCAGATTGCAGATCGAAGGGCTGGTAATGACTCATGCATCGTAATGACTATTTTAGTTACGAAATTCGTGTCCGGGTCGACGATGCTGGTGATGTCCACAGGAGGGAGGAACACAACGTCGAGATTCTCGTTTTGTGAGTTGCAAAGCTGTAATATCTTTTCATTTGAGGTATCAGCCGCCACAACAAAAACCGTGACATGGAGGTTGTGATGTGTGACGAGGCGTTTTCCTAGCTCAAGAACGGGAATCAAATGTCCCATACCTGGACTAGCGAGCAAGGCTGCATGGGGTTTTGTGATTTGCATGGTGTGGAAAAGACTTCGAAAAATGAACTAGAAAGATTGATTTTGGGAGCTAATTGAGGCTTGAAGTTTGTTGTTAGAAGCTTTTGTGATGCGCTAATCGAACACGTTTACTCCAGGACATTTATAGCCAAAATGTTCACTGTACAGCTAAGGTTGTATTGACTTGACTAAATTTTTAATAGTCATACATAATAAAAAAGGTTGGACAAACTTTGTCGTTTTCTAGCTGAATTCAAATTGTTTTTTGGTTAAAGTTTACTGAAGATTATATAATTAGCCGTGATTTACGAAATCCCAGATTACAGGGCAGGCTCACAGTACCAGAGTTTGATTGGTTTAATTTTTGGTTAATTAACTCATTCCCAAACATAATTGGATCAATAATTATAATATATCTTGGAGATGCAATGAATCGCACTTCGAAACATAAGCATGTAACATAGGATATTAGAACCGTGCTTTTAAATTGTTACATAATTGGATTATAAATAGTAAAAGCTAGCCATTAATCGGTTTTCTAGCCATTGAGTCATCAATATCAATATCAGTATCAATATCAATCTTCTTTCAAGAATATTTATATATACATATATATATATATATATATATATATCAATCTGCCCTGCAACTGGGTGTACCGTTGCCATCTCACAGCCGTCGTACGTGATCAGTGGCGTGTATATCATATATATAACAGAAGGTATTGTGTTGAAAGTTGACAAGTCAAATTAAACACAGCATGTACATAGCAATTAATGAGATAATAATATGATTTAAGCTATTAAAACGATTTCGGCTCCAGATGTTAAATGAACTGTAAACTCACGCCTGCAAAGTCCCAATTGGAGCCTTTAGTATTCAATGAGTGTCCTTGCAGTCACTTGTTGATTTCATTTTTAATCGTGTTTTCTGCGGACAAAATTGTATTCATGCCCCATGCATGACTTTGTTTTGTTTTGTTTTTTTTTTTTTTTTTTTTTTTTTTTTTTTTTTTTTTTTTTTTTGAAAGCAGACTTTGTTTTGTTTTGATCGACTTGATATTAACATAAATCAATCGGGATACTAATTTGAGTGGGATCCAACGTCGTTGTCAATTGGTAATGACGGTGGCCGGTGACGACAAGATCAACTTATTTATACGGAGAAAAAACAAAGCTCGGACACATTTTTCAGTACCTTGTGTTCGATGATATGGATTGGAACTTCAAATTTTTTACCCAAATTTTAGTTAATTAAACATAATATAAAACGTAATCTAACTCGAGCAATTAGATTATTAAATGATTTCACATCAAGTATTGGATAAATCTGGGGTAGTTTTCTGGTATTCAACGGGTGATAGTTAACAAGGGCTGTTAATTATAAATGACCTATCAACATGAAATGACTTTGTAGATGACATCATTTATATTCATTACATCAGCACAAGAAGATTTTATATTAATAAGTTCCGGTCAGTGAGATTTGGATATCTACAGAGTTGGTTCAAATATTAGAGTCAGGACTCTCTTTAAATTCGTTAAAGCTTATCTCATTAGGTTGAAACTCATGAATTTTTCAGTTTTCTAAATGTCATGTAATACGCCCTCTTTTTAGAATAGTAAACCCTTCCTAAAAGTCGGTTGCTGACTTTGCCGCCGTAATAAAAAATCAAAATATACATCAACACAAGAAAAGCAGTCGTGACTCATGTATTTGTCTTCTGTCTCCAAGCCTTCATTGTTTAGACCTCAAAGTCCACAAAATGTCCTAAAAACCCAAAAAGAGTACAAACCCAGTAAGTCGGTGTAACCAGAAGCCGAGAACAGTTGTCATCACGTCAACATGCCACATCAGAAGGAGTGTGTAAAGGCCTATTTTTCCCAAGGCAGCTCAAATTAGTTAGTTCGCAAACGAAGCAGCTCGAGCCCGTGTTAGGTAGGTGCTCATAATTCCAGAAATAGACAAAATCCTATAATCAAGCTGAGTGTCATTTCAAATAGGAAATAACTCTCATTAGAAAATTTTCAAAATTGCAATTTGAACCAATTTAATATAGTTTGATGTGAAATATATAAGAAAAAAATCTTAGTTTTTCTTATATTTTAGTAATCTAATTATATATAAATAATAAACTCTAATACTATATAAATCGTCATTTGTATGTACAAAACATCACGACATATCATCCCAACCAAAATTATGCTATTTGCTATAACAGAACCTTTTCTAAAAGCAATAACATAATCATAGATGTAAACTTCATCACTTATAACCAAACCACATTAAAACCCTTGTGGCCTCTCTCGTCCATCTTTTTGTTTGATCTCTATATTATATCACCTCTTCAATTTCATTCAATTCTCACAATTTGCATTACATTGGATGTTGACCGATTTTATTGGTCAAACATGCACGTAGTGTAAAACCAGAGGCCCATACAATATAGGGAATAAAATTGTTGCACCAACAGAAATTCAGTGGACAGTAATTTGCATTATCTTACTCGAACACATTTTTGAAGATCCTGAAACCTTCATGGAGGAATTTGGAAGGTCAAACACGATAAAACAAATATCATAGGATTATTCATGATCTATGTGACATGCACACAGATGAGAAATGACTTTCGTTTATAATGTTATGACAAAGATGAATTTAATTAGTAACTTAGTAAACGTTAGCGTGAGAAGAACTTTTTCATGACTTTTGACTAGAAAAAATTCTATATAACTAAAAAAACAAAAGATCTTTCCTAAATCGAATAATTCCACATTTCTCGTCCGATCGAAAATTGAAGACATTACAACACAAACAGGAATACCACGGTCAAGTTGATCGGTTCTAACTCATTTAGTCAAATTTCATTTCCCAATTCTTCTTTTATTATTATTATATTAAATTATTAAGACTGGTTTAGGGAATAATCAAAATCAAAAGCGAAATCAATCACCAAAAGCATAATCAAACACTGATAGCACGACTCGAAAAGTGACTCCTATGCGGAAGGAAGTAATAACTCACATTTAATGGGAAGACAACCCACATACATGAGAAGAAAATCCCATAAATTGTGGGCATGGGATGTCAAACCCACATCTTAAGTGAGAAATGGGTGTATAGCGCTAATGCTAACCACTACATCGTTGCAACTTTTGCCTTCGTTTCCCAATTTTTGTCCACATAAAGTGGACACATAACAAGAACCGACATTACTTGCGGTGATTCCATCGTTTCTTCAAGGGTTTAAGCATCGTACATGCATGGAGTCCAAACAGTCTTCCCACCAGGTTTCGGTAAACTAAATCCCGTCACTCATACAGCCCAAGTTCAGTCTTCCCATCTGTCTTCACTAAACTAAATACCATCACTCTTACAACCCAGCCCAGAGATATGGGGCCAACAAGATCTTCAACAAAGCGCACAAAGAGCCTAACAGAAAACTTCTCACATTAGTATTAGTTATTACATTTTTAATTTGTTAATGTAAATTAGTTATTACATTCTTAATTTGTTAATGTAAATATGTAATCAGAAACTTACATGCAAACACATTTCTATCAGTGGGAGGACAGTCCCGTCATGGTCCCAGCAAAATGTGGGTACTTTTGGCATATAATCCCAAAATGCATTATAATTATAAATGACTGAAAATATTTTTAATAAGTCACGTTAAGTTTTTTAATAATGATAAGTGTTCCTTGCACTCTGCTCTTTATTTTTGAAATTTGAAATGAAAACTAAAATGATAAGTTGGGTTTGACTAATGATTGCACATTAGTAATAAAAATTTCTATAGAAAAGGAACATTAACATACATAATACATAAACCAATCTATTATCAAAATTAACAGAAATTTTTTTTTTAAAAAAAAGTGTACGTAGGGTAAATATGTGAAAATGTATTCTACAAATTATATATTATATTAAAAAAAAAAAAAAAGGATCACCATATTAAACGTTCATACAGTGAAATGGAAATAGAAATGTTCAGTTTCATGGATCCTTGGCTTTAATTTTTACCGTTGCTTGAAGATAATCTGGACTGGCACTGCTTTGCAAATAGAGAGAATGCATTATACGAGGAACCTCCCTCTCTGTTGGCTCTTTCTGCGCTGCGTTTTATCTCATTCACTTTCCTCCTAATCACATTGCCTTCTTCCTCCACCATGACCCTTCTCACCATCCTCTTTATCTCCTCCCTCCCCACCACTTCTTCTGTCGGCAATCTCTCGGACCGTACAGCAACCCCTAGCTCCTCCACCAGCATCGTCGCATTCATTTTCTGCTCCGCATATAACGGCCACACTATCATCGGCACTCCGTTAGTGAGGCTCTCTAACGTTGAATTCCACCCGCAGTGTGAGAAAAACCCTCCCACAGCTGGATGACTTAATATTTCCAACTGTGGACCCCACTTGGGGACCACCATCCCCACGTTGTGGGTCCGTTGTAGGAACCCCTCCGGCAAATAGCTTGTTGACGACAAGTCATCCCCGTCGTTTCCGGCCTTGAAAAACGAGCCGTCACCGGATTCCACCGTAGGTGGGCGTACCAACCAGATGAACCTCTGCTGACTCAACTCCAAACCCCATGCTACCTCTGTCAATTGATCACATGATAACGTACCTCCACTACCAAATGACACAAAAATCACTGACTCGCTTGGTTGTTTATCTAGCCAGTTAAACAGCTCGTTGTTTGAACCAACCGGTGCAAGCTGTCTCACTATCGGGCCGAGTGTGTAAATCGGAGCCTTGACAACCCGACCCAGGACATTGTCATCCCTTAATGCCGCCAGTGTTTTCTGCTGAAGATCCTCCCACGTGTTAACCAACAACCCATCACTCGATGGCATCTCTTCAGCCAAGCGTACGTATTCAAAATATTGTTGATCATTCCGGTCTAGCATCGGGTCAACCACATCTCCGGGTCGAACTGGCATGCAACCGGGAATATTCAAAGCTTCTTTTTGATCCACGTACTCTCCTTGCACTGTCTTGTGTAGCGTGGGAACATACAAAGTCAGAGCAAGAAACCATGCATGGGTGGGCATATACACATACTTGGGTATCCCAAGCTCTTCTCCAATCATCAGAGACTCAGTTCCAAAGAGGTCAACGATCATCACCGTCGGTGGAGACTTCAAGGAAGATATTGCAGACCGGAGAGCTGGTTTGATTTCACGCATCATCATAGCAAGTATTGTAACTACCTTAGCTTTGGGGCCTACAAGGCCAGAGATGTCCGGTGGTGGCAGTTTAATGACTTGACAGAGTTTGGGACTCATGGCAGATTGGATGATCTCAGATTCTGCGGCTGATGTTTGAGAGGCAATAACAAAGATAGTCACGTCAAAGTTGAGTAGGGTTACAAGGCGTTTACCGAGCTCAAGTACAGGGATTAGGTGGCCGATGCCGGGACTTGATAGCAGGACTGCGTGTGGTTTTGTGCTGGAGCTCTCCATCGCTGAATGTTGAAAAACTGGAATTAAAATAGACAAAGAAGGAATTAAATAGAAATTGCACCCTTGACTTGGAAATTATGGTAGCCAGTAGTTGTTTGGATCATAAAAGAAGTAACCACCTCTGCCACCGTTGTAAAACTCGACGTGTAGGTTTGACTACTCGTCGAGAACTCCATCGGTGGATCCTACTCATCGAAGGTGAGTAATCCCTAAGTAATTAGGCTGAGTTGGTCAACTTAGGTTCCACACGCTGAGCAACACTTGCACAAACCTTAATTACAAACTTAAATCTTCAACATGTAAAGTAAAATTTAAACTTTTAAAAAGTTCATATTTCCCTATATAAAGTGAGATTAATTCATATTCTAAAGAGAGAAAGCTAGGCCAAAATTGATTATCAATTCATTTGAATAAAAATATCTCAAAAGAAAAATTAATTTGAACAAAAACAAAACGTACACAAACCTTGAAAATTCTTGTACAAGGTAAAATTGGAGCTTATTTCCACTACCTATCTTTCCTCGATTTTTCTTTTGTTTAGTACCTCGGTTCTTCCTCCTCTCTCTAACTCTCCTCTTTTTGGCTTCATCCCTACCTCCCTCCATTGCCTCTTGTTGATTTCTAATTGATTTGGCTAAAAGACAAGCTTGAAACACTTGCCTTTTCAATGTTTATCTTTTCTCCCTCCCTCTTAAAACACCCGTTTTTTCAAGTTTTTATTTTATTGGTCTTGAATTTATTTCTTGTAAAAGTCCACCGGCTGCTGTGGACATTTGTCCACTAGCGCTTTTTTTTTTTTTTAAATAAGGCTCAAAACAAATGGAGATATTAAATAAGGCTCATGGTTGTATCAAAGCAACATCACTTAATAAATAATTGGACCACTAAACATTAACTTCTTTAAATTATTGATTTCATTTGGTCTTTTTAATTTTTTCCCAATTGATGCATGAGTGTTGTTTAAAAAGTCATGCTTAATAGATCCATTTGAAGTCACATTTCTATTAAATAATTGGATCCAATTGGGCCTAATTCAAATCTAGCTTTGAAAAATTAGATTTTTAAGCTTTGAAAATTTGGGTTTCGACCCAAATTTGAAGATCCGGGTTCAAACCCAAATTTTAAAATCTTGGTTTGAACCTGGATTGAACTAGAGATTTGAAAATGAAATCAATCTTAGATCGAGGCACAAATGGGAATAATTTCATTCTCAAATTGAACCATATTTGATTTGATAAAGGTTCAAGAATCTAAGTTCGAAGTTCGAACCCAAATCTTCAAAGATCTGGGTTGAAATGTCAAACCCAAATCTTCAAAGATTGGGGTTCAAATTTCAAACTCAGAATCGTTGGAAAACCATCTACTATATGGTTTCTAACAAAGCAAGCGATATAGATGAACGTTCAAACTTACATCTTCACCATATCTGGCTTTCAAAGTAAATATAGAGGCCGACCTTCTTCTCTATGCCACCATAGGGAGGCTCATGCGAACCTCCCTCTTTAATAGATTTGGGTTTCAAAACCCAAATCTCACATTTACCTGTTTTTTTTTTTTTTTTTTTTATTTTTTTCTTTTCTAATTTTAGTTTTCCATTTTTCTTCTATTCGTCACATGCATGGTTACTAGATAATTGTGAAATAATGAAAATAACCGCACCTATGTAACATTTTTCTTCTCAGTTATTGTCACTTTCGTCGGTTTGTCTCTGTTGTTATATTGTCACAATCGCTAGTGAGTTTTTTTTTTTTTGCTTATATTAATACTAGGTAGAGTTTTGGGGTAGAAGGAGAGGAAGCAAAGAGTAGAGTAGGGATGGAAACAGAGAAAAGTGATCGATAAAAGTTGGATCAAGTTTGAACATCAATCAATGAGTTGACCGTTGATCAATAATCAAACTAAGTACTTGCCTTACTTGCTAGGTCATCTACCGATTAATGACTAATGAATTGTGAAATATTAACTCTATGGATGAGTAATTATGGTGGTTATAACTCTCAGTCCAGTTGTGTTTGCGCGAGATTCCATTGAAATTAATATAACGATTCATGATTAAGGTGGCAAGTAACTTGTCATGATCTAGAACATTTTATTCTTATTTGGAATCTAATTATGACCGGAATTTGTCAATACAGTTGAATTTTAGACTCGACCTTTGAGGGAGTTGTTTAATTTGGACTACTTATTAGATTTCGGACCGTATTCATCATGGGAGAGGATAAATTAAGATAGATAATTAGAAGCCGTCGCCTTCAATGACCAACATCAATTGGATTATAATATTATTTTGCATGAAATATTTATATTTATGTTTATCCAAAACTAATAAGAAAGTAATTAAATTAACGCACGTATCTAGATACACAAGGTGAGAGGAGAATCTGGAAATAATGGTGCCGTGGATAAACTGAAATCGTTTTCTCTGTGGAGATCATGTGTCAATTTTTATTTGGTTGATGGACGGTCTCCTTGTCACCTTTGTTGTGTAATGTTAATTTTGTCCCTTTACATTTTTCATAATTTCGGACTAAAATTAATTTTGGACTCTGAATTTGGTATGTGTCAATGGTTTTATTGGACACATTTGGTAATCAAAACTCCTAATAACAAAAAGGAACTTTCGTGGCATGTGATGATGTATTTATATGAGCTGAAAATTAAGTTACCTAACCTCACATAGAAATTAGAGTTATTATCATTTTTCTTGTTAATTATTAATGAATCATTATTTTTTTCTTTTATGATTTTATAAAGGATAAAAAATCCTCTGAAATAATATTAATTCAAATCAATAAAGTTTCTTGAACCAATATGGGAGAAAATGAAAGTTCATTGATCGTAAGAGGAAAAAATGATAATAACTCCACAAATCACGATTTAAATTTCTATTTAAAAAAAAAAAAAAAAAAACTTAACTTAATAGAGTAGATTCATATTAATTGCATTATATTTGTAATCACATGACTAATACATTTGATACTACCGAAAATGAATCACTCAAATTTTAAATTAATTTGGGTCTAAAAATTAGATTTGTGATTTTTCTATAAACATCTGATAACTATCACCATCACTAATTTGCTAGATTACAAATACAATTACTTGGTGATAAAACAATATTGATCCAAAAATATACTATTCATATTTGATCAATTTTTGAGGTTGCGAATATCAAAAATATCCTTCTTATTTTGAATTAATTATAATAAAATTAAAAATTAAAAATGAAAGGGAAAATCCTAAAAAACCATATAACTTTTGATAGATTATACATTTTCCCCCGTGTGGTTTCATTTTTATCCAAAAAAATCTCATGCCATCAATCTATTAACCGAAAAGTAGATCTGACATGTGCAAAGAGTAAAAAGACTTAACTGCCCTTGGTTATGATATTTTAAAAAATAAAAACACACCAAATTAAAAATAAATAAATAAAAAAATTTAACAAAAGCATGAACTCCATCATTATCATCATCAATGTCTTCCATCTTCAGCTTCAATCATCTTCAACATCTTCCAATTCATAATCATCAATCATCTTCCACATCCTCTTCTCTCCATCTTCTTCCCTCTTCTCTCTCTCCCCCTCTTTATTATCACTGGAAACCCAGAATTTCTGGGTTTTCAATGCCTAAAAAATTTGGGTTTCCAAACTAGATTTCCAGGTATCTCAATTGGAAACCCAAAAAATGGCCCCAAAAAATAGACCCAAAAAAAAAAAAAAATCAACAAAAAATCATTCATCTTCAATAACGAAATTTGAAAAGAAAAAAATCAACAAAAATCAATAATCTTCAACAACATAAATTGAAAAAAAAAATCAGCAAAAAAAATTTAAAACCTTTCTAAGTTTACAACAACATCATCGATCATCAAACCCCTATAATCAATATAAAACCAAACATCATCAATCAAACCCAACATAATCAATCTCCCACAAAACCATCAAACCCAACATCATAACTGGAATCAAAATCATCAATCAAACTAAAAAATAAAAAAGCCATCTGGGTTCAAATCATCTAGGTTTGTCGATTAGAACCCAAATAGACCTTCATCTGGTTTTTTAACGAGCGACAAGACAGTGGCATTGGATAGCAACTACGTGGTAGGAAAACTGATGGAGATGGTCTTGGGGATCAGGTTGCGGCTGATGTGATGAAGACGAAGTTAAAGGAGGCCTCATCCACAGTTTGGAAGAGGGTGGTGATGAGGAGGCCAAAAGAGGGATCTAGCAGAGGTCAAAGAGGGAGAAGTTCTAGAGGAGGTGGTAGCGGAGGGAGGATCGCCCACTCCCGCTCTGACTACCATGCCGCCACCAAAAAACTCAGAATCATCTGGGTTCTAAAGAAAATAAGAAGAATAAGAGAAGAAAAGAAGAGGAGAGAGAGAGAGAGAGAGGAGAAAAAACGAACCCAAAGGAGAAGAAGAAGAATAATAGGAGAGAGAGGAGTGAGGGTCGACCACTATAGAGAGAGAGAGAGAGACTTGAGTGATTTTTTTTTTTATTCAAAAAATTTATTTTTATTCAATATTTTTATTTTTTTATTTTCAAATAAAAATATCTTTAATTTTTTATAATTTTATAATTAATATTATTTATTTTGATTTTTATATTTTATTAATATTATTTTAATTATTTTTTTTGTATTTCCATTTTTACCCTTAGAATCAAATGATAAACCATGTCCACCTTATGGAAACTGTTATTATTAAGGGTATTATTGTCCTTTTATACGTCTTTAAAGGATGTTTTGGATGTTTATTTTAAAGTCAAATCGTATTTTAAATAAAAATAAAATTATATGAAAAAAATAAATAATCCATCAAAAGATATAGAATTCTTTATGATTTTCCCAAAATGAAATTACCCGGTGCTGTATCCAATCCAACTTCCAATAGCTCCCAAGCCACAAGCCTCCTTTGTACTATGTGGTGTCATTATCGAATTGACATTGTTTAATGAACCGGGGTCCCCTAGTTGTATCACCAGTTCTGCTGCCTTGGCCTCACTTTACCGTTAAAAACACTCGGCAGTTGGCAGGGGTAGTTGTGTTTTTTCAACAGATCGGTCAGTCCACTCGTAATTGTACCGGTTCATGATTAAGGAGGCAAGTGAACTAATCTAATTATTATTCTAATTCGTATTTTAAATCTAGATGATTTTATTCTTATTGCTAATCGTCATAATTTTATTATTACTGGAATTTTGTCATTTACATTTGAATTTCATACTTGATTTTTTGATGGAGTTGTTTAATTTTGGACCATGAAGAAGTATACCAAATGTATATGTTACAAAATACATATATATATTTATATATTATGAATGTTCTTTTATTTTAATCGTGTTTGATAATAATTTCCAGGAATGGATTTATTTATTTTTTAGGAGGGGTATAGGTGTTTGACTTTTATTGTGCAACGGCTATTAATTGAGAAAGTAAAAGATAACAAAATGATTAAACATGAATTGAGCAAAGAAAAAGTCAGCACTTTTTTTTTAAAAAAAAAAAATGATCGAGATTAATCCAAAAATAATCAAGATCTACTGGGATAAGAACACTGAAAGAAAAAGTCTATACTTGATGAACATGATATAGAATTGTTAGTATAGTTATAATTTCACACAAATGACAATACACCCGCAGACCTTTTTATAGACATTTACACTCACTTTCTCATCAACATTTAATTCAACCACTAATTCTACTAATTTACTTTTGATCACATCATTTTTTTACCTTTTTTTAACATCATTACCTTTCAGTTATAAAACTACTGAAATCTACTAAGATAAATCACCGATATTACATTCTAGATAACTATTCTCACAATTAAAAGATAACGACTTCTATTAAAAAGAAAACACTCCTCATACATGATGTTTCAATAGAACATAACTTCTTAGTATGAAGAGAATGCTCAATCATTTGTATCAAGGAGTGGCGTGTACCACATAATGTATTGATCATTTTTGTCCACCATTTTTACGTACCCAATTACAATAATAGGAAAATGCATTAACTCATCAATACTACGTCATGTCCGAGCACTGAAAATAGGAAGTAGTAAATTATACGATTATTTTAGATTTAGCTTTTGTCCTGAATAATATGTAAGGAATGCTCAACATGCTGTCACGCCTATAACTTTTATTTTATAATTGCATCAAAATCATGAAGATGGAACATGTATAACAAATAAGTAATTAGAAGCACTTCAAAGTTGCTTTCAATGACAAGCGTCAATTGGATCATATTGTTATATTATGTGGACTTTACCAAAACTAACAAAATCATTGAGATAAGACACCTGGCCAGATACATAAAGGTTAAGGTGAGAGGAGGACCCAGAAATAATGGTAGTGTTAGATAAACCGCAATCTGTTTCTATGTGGAGTGTGTGGATTGTGTCGAATGTTGTTTGGTTGATGCACCATCTCCTTATCACCTTTCTCATATAAGGTTAATTTTTCTCATTTTCTCGACAATTCTCCCACTAGAAAAACTCTCTCATCCTTTAGCGAGAGAAAGTTTTGGAGGAGTAATTTTTCAATTAGATTTGGGCCGGTGCCAACATTTTTCGATTACTCTTCCTTCCGATTATCACCGTTTTCTTTTCTTTTTTTATTTCTCTTGCATTTTTCTGTTGTGATTGGAGTTTTTAGGGTTAGTTTCCAGTTTTTAACTAGATCTAACTCTAAAAATCTCAATCTGTTTGGTGGGGTTATTTTGCAGGCGATGGGTGAAAACTAGTAATCGTTAACTTCCTTATGATTAGCAACATAGATGCTTTTGATGTGCTAACGGATTTGGCGTTATAATTTTGATTTTATGACTCTTTCATGAACGTTTCAAGTCTAGAACAGAGATCGGATTGTTATAGAGATGATTTCCGATCTCAGGCGCCTTGTTATGGTCTCCATAAGTTCTCCTTCGATGGTTGTTTTTGGGTTAAGGAGTGTGTATTTGTATAGCTTATTTTGGAAGCTACTATTTTTCAATATGTACTTTTTTTGTTTTATCTCTGTTGTAGATAGTTGATAGTTAGTCGGATTCAATGTCACCTGACCACTCCCCTGTTTTGGACTCGCTTGATATTCTTCTGGTCTTCCTAGTTTGTTCCTCTATTGAAGATTGATTCAATTGGCCCCAAATTTGGTTGGTCTTTAGGGTTGTATGCTTGTGATTTTTAAATTTGGGAAAGTTGGTAATGAAGTTTCCAGAATTTCAAAAAAAAAAAAGATAATTTCTCCTTTCATTTTCAGATCTTGTACAAAAATTAATTTTGGATACTAAGTTTTGTATATGAATAGTTTTTATTGGGAACATTTCTAATCGAAAATCATTATGAAAGGAAAGTAACTTAATTTTTGACATGTGATTACTTATTTATATAAAAGATAAAAGAATTAATTAATATCATAGCATTGTCAGTTTGTTTTGATTATTATTAATATCGTAGCATTGTCAGTTTGTTTTGATTATTATTTGGCTCAATAATCTTAAAATTGTCAAAAGGGCAAAATCACATAGCTTTGCTTAGAAAATAAATCCAACATCCAAATATTGCTTTAGATTGTTAGTAGTTAATACGTCAAGAACTTGATAAAGCGCTAATTAACTCTAACAATGCAGAGATTTGTAGCCTTTTACAACCATGTTTGCAGATATTTTTCCTCGCACTAGTGACTTTATTTGGACAAATCTCAGTCAAATTTCTAATTCATTCGATATTATCTTTCAAAAAATAATAATAATAATAATGAGAAACTGCGAGAAAAATCCAGGCCTCAAGGCTCGTACCTCCAGTAGATGTTAGGATCCAACTCAACTGTAGGCCTGAATTTGAACAAGCCCATTCCAACTTGTATCATAACATTGACAGCCCTCGTTGTAAACAATTTCAGGACTGGCAAAGATGGGCCCGAGTAAGATTGAGATTCGGTATTGAGTGGCGATATTAGCACCCCTCTAAAACTGTATTTACACCCCTAATTTAATTTTTTTATATAAAATTTCAATATTACCCTTATATTATAAAGCACTGAAAGCGCCTGATTATCTCCAAGGTGATGACTGCTAGATAGTTATGGTGCAGATCAGCATACAGTTTGTATGCCCAGGCACAGCACTAAATGAGGTTGCTTTCAATTACCCAAAAATAGATCTGTAATTTCAGAAGACAAAAATGATTATGCATAAAAAATAGCAGAATAGGCTGTATGATTAAGGCAAATGTGGTATATCTTACCCATTGCTGTCCATATAACAGGTTCGAAATAAAAGTTGGTCTATTGAACTTAAATATCCTGGAGAAGCCACTGCAAAACAACGTAAATATGTTAATACTCAGATCATGAAATTGTGAAATTCAATCACTACTATGGTTGGACTGAAAAGTTGTATCGTCAGTATTCCACATGATCCTAGACGTAGTTTCTCATCAAGCATGAACAAAATTCCCGGACCCAATACTCTTGCAAACATATAGTTTCTCATTTCTGTGTCTTCCAAACCAGGTGGCATTTTCGTGGATTTATAACTTCAAAATTTGATGATTCTTTGCTTTATAATATAAGGATAATATTGGAATTTTATAAAAAAATTAATTTAGGGGTGTGAATATAGTTTTAGAGGGGTGCTAATTAGAGGGGTCCTAATATCACCACTCTTCGGTATTTTGAGTTTCTGCTTCAGCCCACTTCAACATGTATGGTTGCATTAGTTTTTAAATCAAGATCGAATGTGCAATACTAGATTGTAGTATTGGATTGATTTTTTTAAGGTTGTGGTTTCTACAAATGGGTTTGTATTTTCACACGAGCTTGATGATTCATGGTTGCTTGTTACATGAAAAGAATCCAAGGCAATTTACTGTAAGTGTAATAGACGAGAAAATTTTCAATATACAGGATTTAATCATTTATAATCATGATATGTAGTATAAGTCTTTCGTATTATTACATGGGTTTCCAGTATAATTAATATTTCATGCCAACACATTTCTTTATCTGAAATGGTTAGAATATATATACACTAGTCACGTAGAAGTTTTTCTTATAAAGAACATCCAAAGTATTGATTGCCATCTAAAGTGGTTATTGTTTGCACTCGATGCCTAAAAAGAATACAATCGTAGTGACGTTATTACACAGTAAACAACTTTACGTTGGATTGTGGATGAAGAAAATTCTTGGAATTGCATCAAAAGTGGGGTAGTGTATCCTTATTGATTGAACGTTTGGACTGTTGTTGTACGGTTTGAGTTTCTTTTTGCACCACAAGCGTTGAAACTAGAGAAAAAAACATAAGCTACTACAGCTCCAGACATTGAAGATTAGCATGCGTTGAGATTGAGAGCTCCAATGGTGATAAAGTTGCTGCTGCCCTAAGTAAATGACAGTCATTAAAGACAATTGTTTTGTTAAACCTGCTTCCAATTTAGTACAGCATAATACAAACATAAAAGTCATATCCCAAGTCCTTCAATTTCCTTAATTAGATATATATTCAAATTTGTCATATCATGGAAAATATATATATAAATTTCATGAGAAAATCTCATATGCATCTTGATGCATGTATCTTCTTCATTGAATAACCACATGTCTTAAATTTATTGAATAAGATATGTACAACGTGACTGTACAAAACTTTCTCAAGTTTCACATTAGTGGATGAAACAACAGTAGCAATAAAGTTTGCCATTATCCATTTGAATATCGATGAAATAATTGATAAATGAACAGAACAGATTAGGGGCTGTTTGGTCAAGACAGATTATTAATAATTGAGAAACCAAGTTATTGAATTGGTTGGTATCTTACAACATCAAGCATGACATAGGTCACATGCTACAATAAACAACATATCACATGGGTTAGGGCCAGGGGTCCTTCCTGGTGGTTTCATTCTAAGATGCTTTTTTTGACTTCTGAGAAGCCAATGAGAACTGCTTAAGGTTCAAGTATATGACTTATACTTTACATAAGAAACCAATCCATCAAACAGAGTCCTAACTGGTGCTTGAAAAAAATCGCTTTAAATTCATAATTTCTGACTGAAGAATGCTAGCCAATTAGAGAGAGAACTCGTGACAAATCTACGATCAATGAATGAATTATTTCAAGAGAAAATCGTAAGCATAAACAAGTAAAGGAGAAAAAAATATATAATATGAGTTATAATAACCTCCCTAGTATCATTTGATTTGAGTCTTTTCCCAAATGTGGATTTTACAAATGAGGCTCCTCCATGAAGCCTACCTGCAAATTTGCACTAAGGAATCTGATAGGTTTAGATTCCTGTAATGGATTCTTGAGACTAAAAACTATACACATGAACAAAAAAAAAAGAAAAAATACATGATAAAACTACTATGAAATCAAGGTTTCCATTAGTAGCAGAAGTCAGAGAGAAGACCCCTCAAAGTGATGCCATCAAGACTGGCTTAGAGAACCCCAATTAACATTGAGAATGCACATTGAAATCTGTATACATTCCAAGCTTTAACCTCGATTTATACATTCTCAAGCATTGTGTAGGTTGATATACTTATGCGCGCGTCTTGGTAGTGCCAAGTGTAAGCTCCAATTCATCAACACCAACCTCATGAATCATCTCACCTTCCCACGGTTTCACTCTCTCACTCTCAAATTCGAACTCTGAATTCCTACCCTTCTCTGCTGCCACCACCCCCCAGGGTAGCCCTCCATGTCCAACAATTGAGTCCTTGAGACAATTCTGTTGAACAGCCGTTTTGACAAGGTTAAAGGTAGGCGAAGGAGGGGCTGCTACCACGGCTGCTGCTGTTACTGGGGCTCCAACAGTCTGAAAACTAACCCAGCGACCGGAGTCCACAGTGGAGGCATCAGACTCATCACATTCTGGTATTGTAGCAGGTGTAAAATGGTGGTGGCGACGCGAAGGGCTTGAAGGAGCAGACACCGCAAAAAGGGGATTGCGGATGGAGTTTAAGGGGCCATTCGAAAGGGATTCCCAATCAGCCTTCAGTTTAGTACCTCTAGAAGTTGGAGACGAAAGAGGAGGGGTCACTGGGGCGCTATTTGATATTCTAAGAGGAGGTAAATTTGTGGGGATAGAAGCAATGTTTCGAAGAAACGGTAAGAGGTAAGTTGATGAATTTGCATCAAAACGTGTAGGACTAGGGAATGAAGATGATGTTGGACTAGCATGGTAGGAGGGTACAGGACTAGGAAAAGCTGAAGATTGAGGGCTTGGTTGCACAGAGGAACATGCACTAATGTTTGTAGATGCCCCAGGAATTTCAGGTGGGGTTGAGGGTGGTTTGCATCCCTGCATCATCAGCAGAGTAGCATTAACATTAGTGAGATCATGAAACATTGCACATTTCAATCAAAATTTCCACTTTTTACCTATTCATTCTTTAAAAGTGCAGTGCACAAGAACAAATACTAATAAACAAAGCAAAATAAACAACTTTTCTAATCATTTCTCATTGTTGGATCCAAACAGGATGCAATTTGCAAGAGTCCTCAATAATCTTTCTCAAAAAAGACAATTATTTTTGGATTTCATACACACAAAGAATCAAACTGCCATGTGATCCTTTTCTTCTCCGGTAAACTAAATACCCAGAAAAATAAAACACCAAAACGCAACCAGAAAGTGTCTATAAGCGCAGATCTATCAAAGGAAATGAAAACAAACACAGGTAACAGAAAAAAGACATCAACTTTACAATATAACAAAGCTTTTATATGAGAAAAAACGAACCTTGCGATAGGTAGTACCATCATCTTCAACAATCCAACCAGCCTCGGCACAGAGAGCTTTCAAGACCTCGTTGTTGTCACAATGTTTTGGTAATTTATAGTTGCCCTGAGCTCTAAGACCAGAATATATCTTGGCAGCTACGGCTCTTCTCCTCCTCTCTCTTCTCTTGTTGTTCTCTCTCTCCTTCCACGTTGGTAACCTCCCTGATCCTCCTGATGTCATTTTAACACCTCCAACACAAAACCCTTCTCTCTACTCTCAACCTCCGTTTTTGGTTGCTTGAAGGGAGAGAGAAGCAAGAAAAAATGGTGCTGCCTCTCTCTCTCTCTCTCTCTCTCTCTCTCTCTCTCTAGCTAACAAGAGGGGGTGTTTCTGATTAATGAGAGTTTTTGGTAGAAGAAAAAATGCAAAGAGGGTTGCTGCTTCCTTAGATTCTCCTCATTTTAGTCTTTTATTTATTTATTTTTTTACTTTCTATGTATCTCTCTCCCTCTCTCTCTCTCTGTCGCCTTTTCAGACTGTAATGTTATTATATTATATTGTCACATGGCAAGTTTTTCAAGATGTGATTTTTTAAACCCAAAGAAGGGTATTATAGAAATTTTGAGACCTAGCATTTCAGGAGGCCCTTTCCATATTTGTGCTTATCCTATATTTATCCAATTGAGCGAGAGGTAATCATAGCTTTTGTGATTATGATTTGAAAGTCTATAGCTCTTGTAATCATACATTATTTACCCAAAAAGATTGATGAATTTAACCAATTTGGTAACTTTATATAAAAGTTAACCTAATTAAGGTTATAATTTTGATATTCAGACTAATTAAGGTTACAAATTTGATATTCAGATTTTATTTTAAAAAAATTGATATTCAAATTTTCTTTTATGTAATTTTTTTTCAAAATTTTTATGTTAAATGATGTGGCATTATCTACATCATATAAATCATGAATGTATATAGTATATGATGTTGTGTTAATAACTCACGTATGATATTATTTAAACAAAATTTTAGACTAAATTGTCGAGTAATCTAAAATTACTTTTTTCCTAATCTAACAAAATCTAATGATATTCGTGATTAATTATTGTGATTTATTTCTTTTTTTTTTCATTTTTCCTTTCTTTTTTTTCACTTTTTCTTTTTTTAATCGAAAGGTATTGTGTTCAATTATTTTGGTTTGATAAAACAATCATCATATGAGGTAATCCAAATCGGTAAATTTGAGTAATATTCTTCTTCACCTGTTACAAATTCCAATAGTTTAAAAAACACTTTTTATAATACATCGTCTTTGAGCTCAATTAGTATATACTTCAATTACACATTTATTGTATAGGCTTGATTTCAGCAAGATCAATAGGCTTATGATCTATTTGTTGTCCTTTTCTTTTAAAAGTGGAAACATTTAAAAAAGGGAAAAAAACTTTGTAAATAAATTAGATTGGGTACAGGAAATTATGCACCAATACAATGAATTAACCTTTAATACACATATTAAGAAAATTCTTCTTAAATCCACCCAAGCTGTTTCTTTTTTTTTTTGGAAAGATTTTTTAGTTTGGTAGTTGTAACACTAGAGAAAAGGTAAGAAACTTTTAAAAAGGATTTCTTTTGTAAAAGTATTTAGATTTTGTTTGGTACAGTTTTTCCAAACATATTTTTAAAAGTAGATTTTTTAAAAGTAAATCTTTTTGAAATAAATATTTAAAAAAAAAAGTTATTGGTTGTTTGGTTGTCAATTAAAAAAGATCTTTTAAATTATAAACTGTTTGATTAAATTATTTTTAAAGCACTTTTATATTATTAATTTATCAAAAATTACATAAGATAGAGGAATAGTATATTCATTATAGGAATGTAATTACTTCAACTTCAATCATAATAGTAATAAAGATTTTCTTGTTCACTCCTAATTTAATTGGCCTTAAGAAATAAAATTGTAATGTGTATATTTATATATATATATATATATATCAGTCAAAATCAATTGAAAAAAAAAAAACACATATAAAAAATATAGAAAATTTACTGGAAAGAGCTTTCAGATATTTTTATGAAATAAATATGAATGAAGGTGAAGATTATATATTTATATTTATAAAAAAAATATAATAGGATTATAAGAGTATAGAGATTTTAATAAAATAAAATATGAGTAGATTAGATATTTTAATATTTTAAAAATAATTTAAAAAGATTTACTTAAAAATTTTAAAATTTGAGTTTCTTTTAATAGAATTTTTTTTATCTTTTAAATTTTTTAAAAATTTTATTAAGATGCTAATCAAACGATAAAAAAAATGAAGCAAAGTTTTTAATAATAAAAAAATATTTTTATCAGTAGATAAGTAACGTACACTTAAAAACAATAATCTCTTTCTCAAAAGAATGGCAGTAATTTGTTTCCAATTGACCGTAAAAATCAGCCTTTGAAACAGGAATTGTTGTAAAAAGAAAGTCCTGTACCTGTAGGTGCTCATTGTATACATAATGATGGGTTAATGACGGACAGGTGACTCTAAATCACAATGAAAAAGTGTGCCAAAACTGGGATTTTTCTTGTTGGCCGTGGGAAAATGCCAGACTTGGAGAATCTATGACCTCAACAAGTGTCATGTTTTTCAACCTGGACGTCAGTGAACAGTCAAAGTAACAACAGCCTTGGTAAAATAGAAGCTACATTATAGGGGGTACTTTATTTACTGGACTACTGGACCCCCTCTGATTCTCTCTGACATGTACATGACTTTGGAGGGTTGAGAAAATTTTGGAGATCATTTACTGACGATCTATTGTTCCAGTGGCTGATCACTGGTAACAGTAAAGTTAATAAATAAATAAAGAGAGTAATTCATTTACGGCAAGAAGATTGAGAACTTTCTGATCAGAGAAAAAGGAACATGGAAAAATGAGGTAATTTGATGCTGGAAATCGCACGCAAAAGGGTATGTGACCGGTCAAAAGTGAAAAATCTGGTATTGGCTTAGACAGATTTTTGTTTGGGGACATTAACAACAAACAAACGCAATGTGGTTTCAAACCACGGTCACTGCCTCCATTATTGACAAGTGGATCTATTTCTATGAAAAATTTCTAGCACTGAACAATGAATCTAGAAGAACACTAACTTGGCTTGGTCAAATTTCATATTTTCTCACCATGGAAAAAGTTTATATATGTACATATATTTACATGGATTTTTCACCTTAGTTTCAAAGTCATGATAATCTTACATACATTGTTAATTTCATACAAATTATACATAGATATCAAATCAACTTGATATATATAATTTATGATGAAGTTTGAATTAAAGAAGATAGATTATTAACGTATGATAACCTCAAATCTTAAATAATATAGTTAAGTTGTTTCTTATGATTTTAAATTTTTAAATCTAATGATATCTAATATAGATAATTTGAATTTAAAATTTAATTATATAAATATAAAAGCCAAAATATCCATCAACCTCATCATGATGTATAATTTTGATGCATGTTGATGAAATGAGTTACAAATATTTTTATTGATTTTATCTTTCTTTAATATGATGTTTGACACAAGTTTTTTTTAAAAAATTTTTATCGTGACTCGATAAGTTAAACTATAATTTAAAATATCTATGTCAAAATCTATATGTAATGGTGATTAAATCAATTAATTATGAGTTTTTTTTTAAAACATTTATGAGTATTATTAGTGTTATTGCATATGATAAAATTAAATAAATAATTTATAATTACTTTTTAATTTTTTAACATCAAATATTGTTTTTCTACATCCCAAACAAACTCTTTTTTTTTTCAACATCTTCTTCTCGTTGTAGTTGCTCTGCATCATTTCACGTTCCATTTTCCACCAGTAAGTGCTCGTATGCTTATACACATTTTCATCCCTCTAAGTATAAGGTTTAAATTTTACCCTACATGTTTTATTATATGATTAATTTTAATAAATAGTGATAGATTTTTAATCACTCTAATATTTTAGTATTTTTAATCAAACTCTATGAAGAATTTACTAGGCCTGTCTTTTAAAACAAAGGCTTGTAATTAATTAACAAAATAAAGACAACGTAAAAATTGTGAACTCTCTCCATTGTTGCAAGAATAGCCTAGTGGTAATCTTACTTTTCCATATAGTGAAGCTCATGTGTTTAAATCCTCCGTCCTAAATGATTTTTAAAAAATAAAAAAGTGAACTATCCCATTCTCCCAACCGACGGATCAAATCATGGTATCGTCAACGGTCAAGAAGTCAGTCCTTCTCATTCTTCAACTGCGACTGCACACACGATAGCAGTTCCAGGGGTGATGATTACGAGAAGATGCCTTCTCTCCAGAATATGGGGTAATCTCTGACGCGATGTTCAGTTTTGACGGTAGAGGATATACGAACGAGCGACGAGCTCCGACAAATGGGGCCCACATGTGGACCCAACTCTCATATTCAAACCATGTACACATTACCCACGGTGCTTTTGCAGTTCCAGTCGGCTCCACACGTGTGACCTGTTTAAATTATTACCAATTTTATAAAAAAGAAAATAAAGTTGGGGTTTTAAAAAGGTAAGTGAAGCCCACCGTCTGGTGGGGACCACACGCTATTTGACGTGTCAAGAAAAGAACCCAACACGTGATTGTGGTCCCCACACCACTCTTTTTGGTGTTGATCAAGTGCACGGCTTGGCTCCGGGGTCCAGATGGGGCTTTATAAAAGTGACCATAGTTTACGAAGATCTAACTTTTTGAAATTCAATTTCGATGTGTATCAGTGTGTGTCTATGATAAAATGTTATAAATTAATAGATTTATAATTTTATAATTATGCAACGATGTCAATAAGATTAATAAAAAAATAACCTTTCTCCAATCATGAATTTATATTATTTAATCTCTTATTTTTATTTACAATAATTTCACCGCATGATAACATTTTCACCTTAAAATATTTAATACAGTACTTTTATACTTTTAAGAATATTTTTATTAAAAGAGAGTAATATTTAAAGATTTATAATATACAAGGATTTATTAGAAAAGATTCATAGCCGGTAACATTTACAGACTATGAGAACATAAGAGATTAAAACTTAACAATCACGTAATCTAAATATATAAAGATTTATTATAAATGATTAAATGCGACTAATCTTACCTTTTTTTTATATTTTATCTTATTCTAGAATCGCATTTCACATTTTGACTATAATTTACATTAATTTAGAAACCCAGCTTCTTCTCAGCGGCTTGAATTGAGGAACCAAAGTTTAAGTTATTGTTATACAAAGATTCATAGCCAGTAACATTTACAGACTATGAGAATATAAGAAATTAAAACTTAACAATCACGCAATCTAAATATACAAAGATTTATTATAAATGATTAAATACGATTAATCTTACCTTTTTTTATATATATATTTTACCTTATTTTAGAATCACATTTCACATTTTGACTATAATTTACATTAATTTAGAAACCCAGCTTCTTCTCGGTGGCTTGAATTGGGAACCAAAGTTTGAGCTTTCGTTAATTAAAGTATTAAATTAATCAAAAAGTAATTAAAACAATTGAAACAATGACGTGTATCAAGAGTATTAATTAATTACACAAGATAAAATAATAAAAAAGAGAGAAAGGGGATAAGTCTAAATTCAATGAGCGTGGGGAAGAGCACGTGCGGATCCAGCTAAAGGTCGAAAGATTGAAGGAGAGGGGGACAGGTCAAGCTGGCATAGTCGGGAAATGCAAGAAGACCTGCCGCACGTGTGGGTGGGTTGGGGTCCACTTTGGGTTGTGTCTTCTTGTCTCGAGAAGAAAGATTGGTCCCTTTTTTCCCGTTTCTCATTGGTCTACGTTGGTGTAAGACACCACGTGGGGCTTCATTCATTACTCCTATAAATTTATTAAAATAACAACTCCTCCTGTTGTTGTGGTTGAGGCCTGAGACTGAGACTGAAAGAGATTGCTATTTATTTATTTATCAATCTTACTTGTGAGTTTACTCTTTTGCCCTGGATTGAATTTATGCTGAAGGATTTATAAAATCTTTAAGTTTTGACACACATATGCAATTGTTTTTTTAAAAGGAGCGAAATGCATATGTAATAATTTTTTTAAAAGGAACAACTTTACCATAAAAATCATTTTTAATAATAAAAAATGTAATCTTATCTATGGAAAAAGACATTAAAATTTCATTATCCTTTGATATCTTTTAAATTCATTTTTATTCTTATTTGGTAATTTGATGTAATTTATATTTCAATACTTTTATATTTTCAGAGAGGATAATTAAATAGCATATAAATCATACAAACTTTCTAATTTTGGAGTGTTTGTATGAGTTTTTATGACTAAAAACTTTCTCTTCATGTATTTATTTGATATTTTATGCTTCAAGATAAATAAATCTTCCAAAATAGTGATTAAAAGATGGTTTAAAAATGAAATAAATAAATTCTTACTTAAAAAAACAAATTTACTTAATTACAAACGAATTAAATAGAATTTTAATTATATTTTATAGTAAATAAAGTGTTTTCTCCAAAGTTTTCACTCTATACATGCTTTATTATCTGCTTTTACTATTCCTCACTATATTTGTAGTGATTTATGTAATAACATTTACTACATCTTAGATTTGATTTTCCTTTCTATCATTGTACTCGAGCAATGCATGAGTCATCTCTACCTTCAGGGTCAAAAAAGTAATTACTCATGACCTTCCAATTCCAATGGGAACGTTCCGTTGCTTGACATGGACATTGGAGGTAGGCCTCACGTGGGGTGGGATTTTTTTGCGGTGCAAAACAACAACACCTTCCACGAGGCTCAATACTTATCTATTAATTGTAATCCACTGTTTATTGGTCATATAAATTATAAAACATGAATTAAACGACCTTTTGATTTTAATTTTTAAATGTCGGCGTTAGTTGTAAAATATCCTCTTATCAGTCTCTGTCTTCTTATTCATTGGCCCAGCACTCAACGTATGTTCTTTTTATGCTTCACGAGTTCATCGCATAATTATAATGATTTTTTTCAGTTTTTTGTAAGAATTTTAAGAGCTGGACTAAAACTTCGATTGAATTTAGATTAATCATCAAATGGCTCTCGAAATTTGTACTTGTTTATTTAACAAATTATACAATCTATGATTTGAGCTTGATCTGTTCATGACTCATGAGCAACATTGTTGGGTCACAGTTCAACAGAAGATGAATCATAATAGATACAAGTGCTTGCAACGGAAAATGGGCCTTCGCTCGAATTCTGCTCCAGTTTTGGCCCTTTTCAATGAGGTCCAGATATAAATGGAGTGCCACAAGCCCACAGACTTCGAACCGGCCCAAATTTAGGGGAGGGAGTTGGATAATATCACCGCACACATATTTTGTGTACACGCCATGCTTAAGATTAAAAATGATGCAACAGTTGCCTTTACGTCGTGTTTCTCGCAGTCATGGTCTTCATACTTGGATAGCTTTTTAACTGCCCCAGCAGTTAACGAGAACCCTCTGACGCTTAATGTACATTCTACACTTGGTACTGCTGAACTGATAAGCTACAATTGATCCATGAAAAAAGTAACTAGTGAAAATAGTTCATCTATAGTGACAATTGACACCAGTGTCCACAAAGCATATCAAAATTAATCGGTATTCGTTTTAGGATAAACACGTAGCTTCAAAGTTCGCGTTTTCAGGGTTGTAGGCAGCGTTTGGGGGGGTTAAATTAAGTGTAATTTTTGTTAAGCACACCTTTGTAGTAAAAAATGTTATTGGTTAAAAAGTATGTATTTTATCAAAATGTAATGTTATATTACCCACAAATTTGTCCAAATTTATTGTTTAAATAATATGATAAGTTTATGTGCAATTACTATATTATCAATACATCATTTCAAAATTAATGTAGTAGCTATAAATTAACTTATTACATCATTTGAATAAAATTTTTTGATAAATTTTTAAAAAATGTAATATTATTTTTTTATCTAAACAAAATTATGCATTTGAATACAAAAAATATGAGCTCTGTACCTTTAAAAAGATTTAAAAGGAGAACCAACAATGATTCACTATAAATAATAAATAAATAAATAAATATTATTGTTTAAATTTTAGTAAATAAATGAACGAATTCTCAAACGAAATGAATCGGTTGAAATTGAAGAGAAATAAAAAAATTTATATGTTAATTTTTACTCCCAAAAATAGCATCTAGATCGTGAGTTCTTCGACGCCCAATAATCTAGCAAGCCCAGACACCTAAAAATAAAAATGAGACAGTATAAAACTCATTACTTAAGGACATGTCAACAGGAGCATGAAACGAATCAAATAATGTTAAGACAGTAAAGCTACCCATTTTAGTTAGCTCACATGAAAAATAGTTAGAGGTTGTAGTGAATAGCAGCTCGCAAAACAAAATCAGCTTGCAATTCTTCTCAACAACTCGAAGTTCCAAAAATAGAAAAGTTCTTATTTCACGCAGAAGATCACCCCAACACAGAAAGCTACTAGAATTGTATTTTGATACAAATATGAATATATTAATTGCAATTTAATTCAAACATAAAGTACTAAATACACTATCATGCTTTCAATTTTTTTTTGGTAAAAAAAATACACTATCATGTAAATTAGGAAATATGATAATAGTTTTACCTATAATCTAGCAACCTTATTGAAAATTCGGTCATGATGCTTGAAAATTCATTAGTTTTTATGAATTTCTCGTTGATCATGGACGTCTCGCATTTATCTTCAGGGTTTAGTTATCTTACCCAACTACTAACCATACCTATAAATTGTATTCCTTGAATAGTTGTAAAGGTAGTTATTAAAGTCAATCAAATAATTACAATTTATGAGTAAGGTTAATAGTTGGGTAATATAGCCAAACCATTATTTTCATATAACATTGCACCTCTTACGTAACATGGGGCGATATTAAAATTTATTTATTATCATCTCCAAATGAAATAAAAACTTTATATTTTAAAAATAAAAAGATTTAGAATAGTTTTAAAACAATATTATCGACATAATATGTCTATAGACATAATATTCATATATAATTTCCTAAATTCATTTACACATTTTTAAGTAATTACTCAATTGATGCATGAAATCTCTTATTAGAGGTGGTTGGACACCTTCTCATTCACTAAAGCGTTAAGGCTTAATTCTCATCAAACAAATTTTAAGACTCGTGTTAGTGGTTTTCTTTATTTATTGTGAGAAATATGTGGGTAGTTTTTTCTTTCCTTAATATGAAAATAATTGTCTCCTATTTATATGACTAAATATTAGTTGTCTTCTCTTTACAAAACTAGATATTTAAATTGGATCATACAATTAGTGTTTGATCTCGATAGAAATCCAGACTATGCAATTAGTGTTTGACCTCGACAATTGTCTCTCATTCATTGCAATAAATATCTGGACAATGCATTTAGTATTTAATCTTAGTAAATATCTGCACAAACGAGGAGTTAATATTAGTGTTTGTCTCTCTCTCACTCTCTCTAAAAGCACTCATTACATCTTCTTTCAGAAATATGACGCAATGCAGATGTATCGTTGTTGAAGTGCCCCTAGAAGAAAATTTTTATTTGAATTACATATGATTTTTTTTTTTCAATTTCACCAAATTCGGGGACTTATACATGACAAAATTTGACATGATAGGTCCTTAAAAACTATGGAATTTGGGACCTATGTTTTCAAATTTGGGATATATGCGTGAGATCATGAGAGTGAATGATGACTTCCGTTTCAGTAAACATCTGCTATTGAATATATCACAAATTGAGGAAATTGGTGTCAAATTCAATATAATTTGGGATATATCTTTCCAAATTTAGGGCATATGTAAAAGAGCATGATTGTGAGTATCTGTTGTTGAATGGATCCCAAATTGATGAAAACAGGGTTCGAATTCAACATAATTTGGGATTTATCATATTGAAATTGGGACTTATATGTTGAATTCGAGATTTATGCGTAAAACCATAACATTAAATGATAATTTTCATTCTAATGAACATCCACGATTGAATAGATTTCGAATTGATGAAAATAGGTTTTGAATTCAATATAATTCAGAATCTATCATGTTGAATTCGGGACTTATGTAAAAAATCTTGCTTACTGTCCCAATTATTCATTGGGTTCTTTATTATTATTATTATTATTATTATTTTATCAATTTATTAGGTCTCAAATGAGGGTAAATAGGTTCCAAATACTATATAAATTGAGATCCATTTGCCACTTTCAACAAACCCTAACCCTTAATTTCATTCCGTTTCTCTTTAAACAATAATCCTCTTAAACTACCCAAAAACCTTGTTTAGACCTTACAAAAAACATAATTACATAAAGTTATCTTTCAAATTAATAAATCAAGAACTAACCACCATTAGAATGAGAAATTTCATTCAAACTTAAGAGAAAGACATTAGGATAGATGATTTGTGATCCTCTCCCACCATATAATGGTACACTATCGTCATCATCATGGTGATGGTAGTCATCATCATTACCATCGCTCATTGATGGTTGTTTTTTCCTTTTCTCTATCTCGCTTTCCTTTTCTCCCTCTATTGTCGTTATTCTGACCATTATTCAGCCACAAAAAGTAACATTTGTATCAAGAGCAATTTTGTTCGAATCTTATAATGACATTAAAAATCAAACCATTAGTTTGGTAACAGTTGCATAAAGTCACCTTATATTAAGTGCTAATAAAAAAATTGACTCTAATTATAGTGTAAATTGTCAGCAATGATGCACTCAAATCTCTACGAAAATGCATTATCCATCTAAATTATTATGACGGCATGTACTTTGTATTCATGATACCATAGTTTACTGTCACTACTTTTAATATAATCCCACTTTTATTATAAAATAGAACGAAACCACACAGAGGTATTAAACCAATCAGATTTCTTAAAAACACGAAAAACAGAACAATTTCGGAATCTGAAACTGAAACGTGATGCCATGCGTCGTTTTACAGTTTCACTTTATCATCGTCAGATTCAGCTAATATGCTAAGATATGGATAAGTCAAAGAAAACGACAAAAGCAAAGTATTGTGTACTACGACAACCTTGGATGTCAAGTTCGAAGCCACATTCAACGTCGTTTTAGATCCGATGATCTGCAAACCCCTTAACCAATCCCACAAAATCACCCTTTTTTTTTTAAGACAGAAAACACTCGTGGTCGTGGCGCCCTCTTATAATTTGAAAGCGATCCCCAACCTATCCAATAACTACAATACACTCATTCATTTTCCTCGGTTATTCCATCACAGTCCATATATTAAACTGCCCCAGTTTTGACTTTTTGTGGTTTGGCAGATTTTCGCTGTTCGGTCGTGTAGTGTTTTGATTATTCAAATATGATAATAAATAATACATCTTGTTTGAAGATTCTTTTGGGGTCATTTTAGGAAGAGTATTCGGATGGCAAGTGTTTATTGTCGCAACAAGGCAAGTGGGTCTCGGAGATTTGTAATAGTAGATTCTGGGGACGTGTTATCGTTCCGGTTTTGTTGTGGTGGTGTGTTGTTGATTTATGGGCCATAGTCGGACCTCTCATAGATTTGCTCCTGGTGGTGCTACTGTTTTTAGATCCAAGTCATCGTTTCGTAGACATCTAGACGCCATGACGTGAGTTTTTTTTTTTTAATTTATTTGCTAAATGGTTTTGTAATCACTGTTTGCTTAGAATTTAGAGGGGTTGTTGTTTGGTTATTTAACAATTTATTGATTCTGTTAATTTGGAGTCTGATGGTGTATAGGTGTTTAGTTTCCAGATCTGGCAACTCAATTTTGGTATATAAAAAGTCCAACTATGGTATGTGTATAAAGAGAAATGGTTTGGTTTTTAGGAAGTATATGAGATTAGTATATACAGAATCTTTCACAGCTATGTTATAAGTATTGATCAGAGAATCTGTTTGATGGCTACAAACATGTACATATATATATATATATACCTCATCTATCGATGCAATTTTTGATTCTTCGGAGCATCTTTTTTATGAATTTGATTAATTTACTTGTAAAGAGGGTGAATCTTTCGATTGCGGTTTTTTCGAATTTGTTCTGCAGACATCTTTCTCTTCGAATGTTGACTTGAACCTTGATGTTTTGTTGGAACTCCTTGCTTATGAACTTGATGAATTTAATGTTGTAATAAATTTATTCTCTTCTTCATTGACAATATAGCATATTTGTACAACATTCGTGCATATTTCTTGGTAAATGAGATAATCGTGAAGAATATAGTCCTTGTTGTTGCTTTTGTGGAATATATGGTTTTAGAGCCTCAACTAAATTACCAGTGAATTTTATATTGATGAAGTTCAGTGAATACTAATAAAACTCATTTATCGCATGTACCAAGGTTTATGATTGCAGTGCTTATGTTGGCAGCGAGTCATAGAATCCGTAGTAATTTCTTATCTGCTTTTTTCATGATGAGTTATACAAAGCAAAGATTATATACTATGCCTTTTTTCGATCCATTTGGTTTCCGTGTGTGGATTGGTTTCACTCTCTGCATTGACATTGGTTTCTATCTCTTGGAAATATGTTCGTTTTCACAGGACAAGAAAGTTTTTGGGGGTTTCTCTTTCTCTTATTCTAATCAACCTAGCTGCTATAATGGAGCGTGCTGATGAAAATCTCCTTCCATCCGTTTACAAAGAAGTTAGTGAAGCTTTTAATGCTGGGCCATCTGATCTTGGGTATCTCACGTTTATAAGGAACTTTGTGCAGGGACTGGCATCGCCCTTGGCTGGTGTACTTGTTATTAATTATGACCGGCCTATAGTCCTAACAATGGGCATTTTCTGTTGGGCCTTATCAACTGCTGCAGTAGGTGTGAGCCAGCAATTTATGCAAGTAGCAATATGGAGAGCAGTGAATGGGTTTGGACTGGCAATTGTGATACCGGCACTGCAGTCTTTTATCGCTGATAGCTACAAGGATGGTGTGAGGGGGGCCGGTTTTGGGTTGCTAAACCTTGTTGGTACTGTAGGTGGCATAGGAGGTGGTGTTTTGGCAACAATTATGGCTGGTCAGCAGATCTTTGGCATGCCTGGATGGCGCTGTGCCTTTATTCTGATGGCCTTATTGAGCATGCTGATAGGGTTCCTTGTTTCATTTTTTGTCATTGACCCAAGGAAAATAAATAGCATTGCTCGTAGTACTGGAGAAAATTTTGATAGGTATTAATCTAATATCTGTGATTCATAGAGTGCTGTCATCTCACTGTCTCGTTGTCATTTACTTTCATATATCATATGCTTTTAACTTCAATCTGTTATTGGTGATTGCATATATTTTTTTTGGTTACAGGGATGATTTGATTGAAAAGGGCAATGTTAGTGTATCATCCATTTGGATGGAATCTTGGACGGCTACAAAAGTTGTTATCAAAGTACCAACATTTCAAATCATTGTCTTGCAGGGCATTGTGGGTTCGCTACCATGGACTGCCATGGTGTTCTTTACCATGTGGTTTGAATTAATTGGTTAGTACATAGGCAAAGTCTAATACACTCACAAGTATATTACTTAGTATATACTTTTAAATAAGAAATGATACCATGTAACTGCAATTTTAGACTTTGTTTTGCAATGCAACACCTAGTTGTCCTTCCCCATCATTTTGAACTAAGAGAGGACTATATCTGATCAATTACAGATTGGATATTGCAACGTAGCTTGTTTATTTTCTGATGTATGATGACTTTTTATTGTCTTTTCAGGTTTTGATCACAGTAGTACAGCAGCCCTTCTAAGTGTTTTTGCCGTGGGATGTGCTATGGGGTCCTTCTTTGGTGGATTGATAGCAGATCGAATCTCACAAATCTTCCCCCACTCTGGCCGTATCATGTGTGCACAGTTCAGTGCCTTCATGGGCATCCCTTTCTCATGGTTCCTCCTTAAAGTGATCCCGCAATCAGTGAACAGCTATTACACCTTCGCTTTCACCCTTCTACTAATGGGCTTAACCATCAGCTGGAATGGCACTGCAGCAAATGCCCCCATGTTTGCTGAAGTTGTCCCTAAAAAACACCGAACAATGATCTATGCTTTTGACCGTGCTTTTGAAGGCTCATTCTCCTCTTTTGCTGCTCCCTTGGTCGGTATTCTTTCTGAGAGGATGTTCGGGTATGATTCCAAATCTATTGATCCAGTGAAAGGGTCTGCTAGGGAGGCTCTTGCTTTGTCTCGGGGGCTTCTTTCAATGATGGTAGTTCCATTCGGTTTGTGTTGCTTGTTTTACACGCCCTTGTATAAGTTCTTTAGGCGAGATCGTGACAATGTTAAAATGGCCACTTTGAAAGAAGAAGAAATGTTTTGAAACACAATCTATTGGTTGGGAGGAGCACAAATCATCCGTACAGAGTCACATAACTTGTTGAGCCAAATTCCTGATTAGCCTAATTTTCTTAAAAACTGAAGAGGAACTTCTCTTTTAGCAAAGAATGATACTTCTATGATTTGATGCAAACGGGTTTTATATGATACAGCTACGTTGAGACTAATTTTGACTCACAACTGCATAAAGGAAAAGTCTAACTAGATTGATGCATCTTACGGATTGATTGTCTACAGTGGAAGGTAGATCTGCACAATCTGCGGGTTGATATTGTTTCCCTTTGGTGTATTTTATACCAAAAATTACACTAGGGGATGCAATGATTTGTAATCAAGATAAATTGTAATGAGATGTTATCGTCTTTTTCATCATGAATAACGTGAAAAAGAAAAGGAAAGAAATTATAAATTAATAAACATATGTTGGCCAAGTGACATAGCAAGAGTGTATAATACGAGAAACACAATAGGAAACTACATAAAAGTTGGACATTGATTTAAGCAGAATATCACGAGCGAAACAGAAGTTAGATATTGTTGATTTATGCAGGATACCGGTAAATATAACACGCAAAACTCGAACTTCATCTCATTTATATAAAAACTCTAAATCTTAATCTCTACAATGCCTCTTAAAATAGGATGACAATCATTTGTGCTAACTACATGAAGTTTTTTAACGGAGAGAGGCAACAGAGCCTTGTTTGTTCAATGTACAGAATGACATCTCCAAAATTACAGCAGAAACATACTTTTGTTTTGGGTTACAATCACTTGGTCTTCTTCCTCTTTTTATTTTTTATTTTTTTTTATTATTATATTTAAATGAAAATAAATAAATAAAACCAAACTCCACCCAGAAAACCAAAAAGGATGTTATAAAATCTAATTTGCAGACACATTACGGTGAAGGAGCTCATTGGCACTTAGTAGTCTGAATTTTCAACACACCTTGTAAAACAAGTGTCCCCTATAATCCCTCCATTCATGGCCAATTTCACCTTGTACTTAAATTGAGAGGGGTTGTCTCTCAACAATTCAGCAGCCTCGTGATTAAGTGGATCCTCATGATTTGGTTCCTGCATTTGAAATTAAACAAAAGAGTTTAACATCAAAATTTAGATGTCAGATGAGTCAAAACAATGGAAAGCATTCACTCAAACAAAGGTTATTATTACTGTAAAAAGATGATACAATCCATATATAATAGTGTTTATATTAAGTACAGGCTTCCAATCTTCTCGTAGGACATTGAGGCAAACATTTCCTTCCAAGTCGATATTCGGGTGGTAGACCTGCAACGTTTCATGCAAGGAAACTTTACACATGAACTGAAGAAAATAGAGAGGCGATCTCAACAAAAATAAATAGGACTAGATGGTTTACCGTTGTCTTGCACTTAACCTTCGGTGGCTCATGTGGATAGATTGAGGGAACTTGAAATGTGAACCAAAATTTGCCATCTCTGTAACAAAAATAAAAAAACTATCTAATGATCATTGCAATAAATTAATCAAAACAAAACAGTATGAAATAATACGGCAACTTGGAACTGAGGAAGCCACTGACAAAAATGCAATCCTTACTTGTAATATCCTTCATCAGGTTTCACCGAGACCTTGAAATGCATCAAATCATCCTTTCCGTTAGGGAATTCTATGGTGCAAGCTTGAGGTAGGTTGAGTTCAGCTATATCTACAAGAATATCCAAGAGTTCTATAAGAATCATAGGCATTAAAAGCTTAAAGCAAAGTGATAAAACTTGGGAAGAAAAAGTTGAAGCTGCCAATGAATATTGTGCAACTTTTCACTGTATATAATTCCAGTCTGGCACAAAGAGTAATTGATTCTACATGTGACCAAAGACTTTAACAACATTGATCACTGAATGTAACAACAAATGCACACTAGTCTGGAGATCATAAACACGTAAACCTGGCCATCACAAGATTTCAGCTAGTGTCTTAAATTAGTTCTTAATGTCTCTACAGCTACAACTTTTAGTTTGATCCTAGATCCACTCAAACCACTCATTTAACGTAAGAAGTCATAAATCCTCGTACTTCAAACTTGACTCATAAAGTTAGCTGTTTGATTGAAAATTTTTTCTAAAACTGAGTAAATAACATAGACAAACCGAAACAAAAAATCAATATCAGTTAAAAAAGTCAAATGAGTAGATGAAATCATATTATATTATATGACGGTGGAACCACAATTTTTCGCTTAAGTAAAGCAATTGAAAGACAGTGAAGTAATCGGAAGACAATGAAATAAATTTTTGCATGCTATTACAACTATTAAAATATTCAAACTTTATAACTAAGCAAAAATATTTTCACTTTTGCATCGCCATGTTAATGTCTATATAAAGACATGAGCACTAGCCATTTTAACATGTTCCAAATCTCATGTTTTGTATCTCTAGTTCTCTCTTAAAATTTTAAAGAGAACATGTATTGTAATTGTTAGTGTAATACAATTCTTTTTAATTTTAATCCATAGATGTTTTTCTCATATTGAGGAATTTACCATGTAAATCTTGTGTCTACTATTAATTTTATTTATTTTATTTTCTTTCAATATTATTCTCAATTTCATATTTATGCTAAGATTAGAATAATATCGGATCGTCGTAACAATATGTTTATCAAACAACCAAAATAATGAAAAGAAGCAATCTTCTAGGACATAAGAAAACCTTTATTAAGACGTAATTCCCCGGCTGTTTGCTTTTTCACCGATGGCCCTCCTCCGTTAGCTAAATTATTTTCCTTCTGCTTTTCCTTTACTTTAAATAGTCGAATCATAGCTCCTGCAACCGAAATCAATAACCAACAACAACCAGTAAAAACTTTAATGATTGTTCTTCGCATAAATTACTTGCATCAACAATGTAGCAAATTTATTAAGGACTTCCTCTGGTGATTTCCTGCTCAGGTTATAATCATGAATAGATCACTCAACCACCCTTTTCACAAATGAAAATTTAACATAACCAACCATCAATTAATCTCCAACCCCAAAACATTACAACAATCTGTAACGTGTTTCAAAGGGTGCCTCTAACATGGAGCAAAATAAACATTGAATGGTTACAACTTTGAATAACAATTAAGCGGTACCTAAATCCAACATAATCAAAATATACACCTCACTCTAGAAATGAAATGAAAATGTCATTTTTGTTGAAGAATCACATAACCAACATCATAAGTCAAAACATCACATAACCAATTCCAAAAAACATATAACAAACAACCACAAATGTTCACAATTATGATACAATCAAAACATGGTACTCTAAAGACGATCCAAACAACACCAAATTTGAAATAATAATTAAAAAAAAAAAATTACATAGACAACAAATAAAAGAAAAGCAAACCTTTGAGGAGAAAAAGGCGCAGAGAGAGGAAAAAAAAAACTTGAAGTGGTTTTGATATTGAAGTTTGAATTGTGACTGAAACAAAGGGTCGGAGAGAATGTCGGGGTTGAGATTTTATAAACTGAAAATGACAACAACAACGTGGACCCTGTGTCTGCTGTTGTTGCTGCCTGTGCGCGCTATTTTGGTATTGGTTTGGAGAGCCCAACGAATAACTTGGCTTTTTTTTTTTTTTTTTAGCTGACATGGATTTTCTTTTTTAAGACATTTTGTGGATTTTTTTCTGATCCTTTTAGAGATTAATTACCCAATTAATCTTGGGCTTTTTTGGCAACTTGAAGTGGTTTGTGATTTTTTTCCATTTTTTATTAAGTTTGTTTCCATTTTTTTTTAAGAAGTATTAACTTAGTCAGGGTTGCTGATTTTCACCAAATTAACATTAACTATTTGAGCGAATTGCACAAGGCTTACCTATGGTTTGCTCTTTGACGCACAAAAATAACATTTTAAAAAATTGACAAAGACATCTCCTACCATTGGTCAATTATGTTAGATTTAACAGTTGACGTAGTTTGACTAAGCGAATGGCAAAATTACCCTTACAAAAGCAATTGATATTATCAAGCTGCTCTTAAATTAAAACTCCTAAATTACTCAAAATTAAAATTTAAAAAATAAATAAATAAATAAGGAAAGAATAAACTTCCCACCTACCAACTCCCTAAAACTTAGCAACAATCTCACACCAACTTTACTAGATTTTAGAGCCGAGTTTCGTCTTCAGGAAAAATATTTTTATAGGATTATCTCACAACCGATATAGTGGGACGAACTTATTAGAAATATAATAAATATAGAAACGACTTATGAGAAAGATAAGAGAAAAATAAATAATACTATTTTATTGATCTATTTCACCAATTCAGTTTTGAGACAATCTTATGAAAAATTTTCGCATTCTTAAACGTCGTTAGTGCATCATGCATGCCACTTGTAAACACTCTTCTGTCTTTTTGTACTGGTTTTACATGCACCATTCATCAGCTGTTTCATTTCCTATAGCTATAGCTGTAGCTTCATCTCTATCATATCTTTGACCACACTGAAAGCTACATAGCAATCACTTTTTGTTCATGGCGAAGAAGAAGAAATAGAATAAACAAAGCAAATATATATATATATATATACATATATATATTAACAAAATGTTACATACAACATCAATCAAATGCGAGAGCCATTATATATCAAGCAGGCAATTCAGCTCACAATTCGAGAAATTAAAACCAAGAATGACTTGAAAACTCGAACATCATATGAATTTGGATTTTAATGGTACAGAAGAAAACTGGAACTATTCGAAACTCATTTGCATGCAAGAGATGATCATAAATGCTCGAAAGTCCTCGTACGAAGGAAAAAGTGGTAGAGTTTGGGCCTGGGCCAAGTCTGCCCCAGTTTAATACCCACCTAACCCAGATTCATATGGGTTGCGGCCTGGGCTTAGTCTGTCCCAGTTTAAAACTCACCAAACCCAGGTTCATTGGAATTGGACTAAAAAGGTTAGAATAGTCATTTACACTTTCCACAGTTTGAAAATTCTTAGTCTCTCTTCAACGACTCAACTCAAGTGGTGGGAGTGGTGGTGCGGCAGAGGGAAATAATGGCGAAAGTCTCAGTGTTAGTGGCCACAGTCTGGCTGCTTCCTCTCCTCTGCCTCTGTTTCTCGCCAGATAACCCGACGGACCGCCGCGTCCTCGTCCTCCTCGATGACTTCTCTCTCAAATCGACTCACTCCATCTTCTTCAACTCCCTCAAATCTCGCGGCTTCCACCTCCACTTCAAGCTCGCCGACGATCCCACTCTCTCTCTCCACCGCTACGGCGACTACTTGTACGACGCTCTCCTCCTCTTCTCTCCCTCCGCCGACCGTAAGTTACGCTCCATTTCTCTTAATCAAATTCATGAGCCAACGGTCAATAATGTCTATCTCTCTTCAATTTTTGACAGGATTTGGTGGCGCCTTGGATTTGGCGGCCGTGCTTGACTTCGTTGACTCCGGTCACGACCTAATCTTGGCGGCTGATGCCTCTGCTTCCGGTTTGATAAAAAACATCGCCTCTGAATGTGGTGTCGATTTCGACGAGGTCGGTTTTCGATAATGCGAATTGATTTGAACAATTTATAGTGATTTTGATTAGTTTGTTTGTTTCTTCTTCTTCTTATTATTTTTTTAATTAGGATTCATCGGCTATGGTTGTTGATCATAAAAGCTATGCTATATCGGAAACTGAGGGTGATCATACATTGATTGTTAGTGATGATTTGATCGAATCTGATGTCATTCTTGGATCCACAAAAGTTGAGGTTCGTGTATGATAAAAAAGGATCGATTTTTAGGGAGTGAATCTGAATGTTTTGAATTTTGAATTGATTCGCGTAATGCAATTGACAGGCTCCGGTTCTTTATAGAGGAATTGCTCATTCGGTGAATGCAGCTAATAGTCTGGTATGTGGAGTTGATTAGTGTGTTTATGTTAAGTGATTCTGTGGTAACAAGTATATATGGATAGAACTTGTTCATGGTCTTTTGATGGTGTTTTATGGTAATAGGTTTTTTGTTTGTTTGAAAATGGTGTGTATGTTTGTAGGTTTTGAAAGTGCTCTCAGCTTCTCCTTCAGCGTATTCTGCTAATCCGAGTTCCCATTTGTCAAATCCACCATCACTTATTGGATCTGCTATCTCGTTAGTTTCTATTGTGCAGGTAACTTGGCTCTCTCTCTCTCTCTCTCTCTCTCTCTCTGTCACTCTCAGACCCATAGATGGGTATCTATGCAGACTTTCCTTTTCCTTGATTTGTTAAGTATTGTGTAAAGTATGATGGTGTTTCTAGGGAGCCAGCAGAATGAAAATTGACCAAGAATTTGTAGTTGGGAATGTATTGCTGTGGCTTACTCTTTCTGTCACGTCACTTTAAAGAGAAATCACGACTTTAACATTAAAAATTAAAATATCACGTGAATTTTTTATCAAATTGCTGTAGCACAATTTTGAATTGGTTCTCTTTTCTGATTTCTTATATAGTTTTTGAAGCTTTAGAAAGATGATTCAGTTTTGTTAGTATGACTTCTTTGTTTTCCCATACTAGTACCACCTTTGTTTTACTAGGCTAATTTTTGGTGACCCAAGACTGAAAGTGATATCATGGCTTGTGACCCAAGTCTGTAACGAAAAATCTAACATGTAACAGTATTTACATAATGCAGGCTAGAAACAATGCTCGGATTATGATTGCTGGCTCTTTAGATATGTTTAGCAACCGGTATGTAATTATGTGATGGTTTTTAGCACCAGAGTCTTGGTTTTGATCATACATTTTCATTGCTAAAATTTACTTCTTATGTTATTCAGACTGCTCAGATCAGCTGTGCAGAAAGCTGGGGACTCAAATAAGTAAGTGAAGCATGTTAGCCCTGTTGGTTGCTTTATATTTTATTTTTGTATGTGAGGTTTTGTTCTTGTGATTTTTCAGTACTAATAAATTTCCCCCAGAAGCTGTCAACAAGGAAGAAAGATAAAAATCTATTTTTGAAGAGTTGAAAATCTTGCGGAAACCAATGTTTTTTTGTTTCTTTGCTGATTAAAATGCTTTAGGTCATTGTATGGGGGTAGTTATTTATTAACATTTTCTGTGACGCTATCATAATTTTTATAACAGTAATGATTTTCCACCTTGTGACAGCAAGGTGTAATCCCATTATGTTTTGCTTGTGGAAACAAGCCTTAATTGTTGAGTTGAAGTCAGAACCTGCCATTTATATTGCTTTATGATAATTGATAACAGATACAGCAAGTCTGGTAATGAACAGTTTGTGACTGAACTTAGCAAATGGGTTTTACATGAAAGAGGCCATCTAAAGGTGAGTCACTGATATTAGATTTCTGAATTTGTTTCTGTTTGATGTGGTTTGCATAATTATAATTTCATTGTAAAATTCTATGGAAAATAAATCATAGTCCAGTCACCAAGGTGAACTGAGGAAGTTATGAGAGCAGTTATATGACAACTCTTGATTAAATTTATTGCAGTTACTTTTATTATGCATCCTTAATCAAATGTGGCACTATATCAAGTCTTGTTCTTAATTTTCAGGCTGTTAATGTTAGACACCATGAAGTTGGCGAAACAAATGAACCTGCTATGTATAGAATCAATGACAATTTGGTAACGGTTCCTCTCTTGTTCTTCTGTCAAAGCTTATTTTTAAAGAAATATATTCTTATCATTAAGGTCATTCCTTGGAATCTTAACTTTATTTGATTGCAGGAGTTTTCTGTTGAGATCTATGAATGGTCTGGAAAGAGCTGGGAACCATATGTGGCTAATGATATTCAGGTCCAGTTTTACATGATGAGCCCATATGTCTTGAAAACCCTATCCACTGATAAAAAGGTATCTTTCACCTGAGCCACATAAATCTTCCAACCCTCTTTGCATAAATCTCACTCTTCATGTACACATACCTAAATTTGCAGGGTCTATATCATACATCATTCAAGGTGCCTGATGTGTATGGAGTTTTCCAGTTTAAGGTCGAGTACCAAAGGCTCGGGTACACTAGCTTGTCCCTTTCCAAACAGGTAAACTTTTGGCTGCTTTTGTTATATAACGTAAACAAGTTGACACCAATCCCCTATAGAGCGTTGCTATGGACAGTCGCCTAGCAACTGTCTTTGTTCACTGGCTTCATATGCGGGTGATATCTGTACAATATTCTTTCTTCTCCCTTAATATAATTGTTCCAATATATAAGCCCTTGGCTATCCTTTTATTTGCATAACTGCATTCTACCCTAATTTTCCTCACATAAAAATCAGTATATGTTTCAGCTTCTAGCCTCCTACACCTTCTCAGGTTTGGACACCCTCTAATCCAAGTAATTATAGTTACAACTTTTAATCAAGAAAAAAGAACTTAAAATTATTGTTGAAAAACCATTGAACAATAATTAACTCAAGCAGTACACGTGTTAGGAATCTTAAACTACCGAGTGGCTTCCCAGTTCCTACTTCCAAGCACATCTCATCTCATGTAAGGGTAGAATGCACAGGAAATATAATGGACTTTGGATAGTTGGCAAAACGGTTCGTTAGAGCATGTGAGTTGAGGAGGATTTATATTCTTCCAAATTCATATAAACATAAATGATAGTCCATATAATTTGGTTTTATTTGAAAGTGTAATGAGACAATATATTTTCCTTATATTAAAATATGGGATGTGAGGATTGGCCTATTAGGGGCTATTTAGTTAGGGAATTCAGACAATCTGTGCAAGGCACTGCAATCAGCAATAGTTGCCTCATAGTACGATATGTTGATAGAATAATGGAAATGATCACCTGTTGTTGACTTCTGATATGCAGTGAATCCAAAACTCTTTTATGTGTACTAAAAGCACTGAAACCATAAAATTGCAGATTCCAGTACGACCTTTCAGGCACAACGAGTACGAGAGGTTTATAACAACTGCTTTTCCATATTATGGAGCATCTTTTACTACGGTACACACACACTCTCTCTCTGCCCAGCACACTGTTATAAATTATGATTTTGAATCTGCCCTAAACAGGTTGTGTTCTAATTGATTGCAGATGGCTGGATTCTTTATCTTCAGCATATTCTATCTATACAACAAGTGAAAAACAGTCAATGAAGAAATGTCCACATTGACTTAAAAAAAGGAGAATCACAAGAACTCTGACAAAACAAAAATTATTACCGTTTGGCTCAAAAATATGTTATTTCGAAGCCAGTCAGGACATCAAATTGTAGTGTCATATCTAGTTGCCCCCATATTCAAATTTGTTGAAAGTACTCAAATTAGATGCTTGATGAAATCACCATTTTTACCTGGGTAAACTTTTTGACAATACTTATGAATAAATATTGAAACAAATGAATGAAGTAGAATCAGGTTCTAGTTCCTACCTGGAGTCAAATTTTAAGATGCATGAAACACGAATGAGACAAGTGATTCACAAGTGGATTTAGTTTGGTGGTTTTATTGAACTTTGTCACTTGCGCTTTTACAGGTGTGTGCATGTGCTCTCCGAAAATGGAAAACCTTTTATGTTGGTCTGAACATGTATAAAATTTCTGGACTGAGGTGTCTATTTCTATTCCCCTACTGTTTATTGATAAAAAATTGATCCACGTGAATTCTCTGCACTACCACTACACCAAATTGTATAACACAACTTAAGAGCCAAGTTAGACACGGTACGATTTATCATAGAATATCAAATTGTGTATCCCAAATGATCTATCGCTATCCTCGAAAGTGACTTTATTATTTTTTATAAAACGGCAGTAATAATGTTGGATATCTCACATTTTATATTTCAAATTGGTTCAAATTCATAAAATATTAATTGATAGATGAATATATATTTTTAATGAAACAAATATGATCTCTTGTTAATTATTCTTTTAATTATATATTTTTTAAACAATTATAATTAATTCAATGTTTAAAAGTGAAGATTAGGTGTAAATGTAAAAGACATATATTGAGTCAATCTCCTTCAGTTTTATAGTATTATTGATGTTATATTATCATCGTATTGTTCCTTGTTAAGCTAATGGCCCCGATGTCTTACCATTTTGCTTTTTGTTTTATTTCATTATCATCATTACTAATACTCTCTTACTATTATTCTTAATAATGCTTGATTGGGATAACTTACTTACGTTTCTAACAATACTGCTAAATGCTAGATTTATATTCCATTTATTTCAAACTCATAATATACTCATTGATAAATTATCACATCATATAGTTGGAATATAAGATGAGATGTATAGTATTGGACTTATAATATCGTAATCCCTCATAACTTTATCGAAGAATATTATAACTAATCCAAAAATTGTTATTTAATAATTTGGTTTGGGTAAGGTCCAATAGACTAGTTAATTTTAGATTTACAAAACTATTATAAAAAAAATTCTACCCAATCTCTATAGGTGCTTTAAATAATGCAACAATTACCTTACAACTATCCTAGTTACACATAATTTATAATGTACTGTTGAAAAATCTTATACTATACATAAAAAGTGTAAAGGCAAACATGAATAGTATTAAATTCTAGACCCTGATATTTATTTGAAAAGGAAGTTACTTTTTTACCCTTCTCACTGACTCATTGTACAATAACAAATATATACACTAACAAATATAAATATAAAAGAATATTAAAAAAAGGAAAATCAACAATCTCTCCCGTTTCACCATTGATGAACAACAACGGACCAAACATCCTAACAACTATGTTGGCCATATCTCCATCAGAAGAACTTGTTGGCTACTAAACACCCTAAAAGCCCTTAATTACCATTGTTAACACCTAAACATCAACATAAACATCAACCCTAAACACCCAAAAATCAAACAAACCATAACACAAAAATGAAGAGAGAGAGAGAGAGATAAAAGGAGAAGAAGAAAGAAGAGAGAAAGAGAGAGAGTTGCCAGCGACCAAAAAAAGAAGATGAGAGAGAGATGAAGGAAAATAAAAAATTGTTATGAATATATGGTCTTAACACCATTTCCTTTTTGATAATATTCCTTACCTTATTTATTGTTATTTCATTATAAAAATAATTCTCCAATTTACCTATAAATAGACTCATATTGTAACCATTGAAATATAGATCAATTAAATTATTTTCTCTCTTTCTCTCTTCATTACTTGTTCTCTTTTATTTGATTGTTATTCTATATTCATTGCTTTTAGGCCATGATTTATAACACATTATCAGTACGAATCTGGTATGTGAGATTTCATTTATATGATCTACTCTGTACTAGTATATGTGTTTCGTATAAAAGTCATTTCATGTTAACGAATGTTTTATTAGATCCAAAATAAATTTTCTTTAAGTTTAATTTATTTTGTCTTTTGCTATTCTGGTTTATATGTTTATTTAAACATATGCAATATGGATTTTGTTTTGAAAGCATATGTTAAGAGCTTCAAATCTATATACTGTTTGCATAATTTGATTGATTATATAAAGAGAAAAGATTGAATCGAAAAATTTGTGATGCAAAAAGAGAAAAAAATTATATGAAGTTTGTCTTTGTTCTGAGTATGGAAGAAAAAAAAAAATTCCTCATTTATGTACTATGCAGAAAATATATAAAGTGTATAAATATATATATATATATATATATATATATTTGCTCTTTGTGAGATATCAATGTTCTTGTTATTTATTTAAATGATTTTATGAACATTGTTATATGAGAATCGCTATTTTTTAGATCTTCTGCATTTAAAAGTAAGTTTAATATCATTGAACTTATGTTTTAAATACTTTATTTAATATGATATTCTTTCTAATTTTCTTATCTGCAACTTGAAGTTTGCAAGCGAAAATTAAAACTCAAAGTTTTAGTTTTCAAGTAGAACCAGAAGTTCTATAATATCAATTTAATTAGAACCAGAAGTTCTAAATTTTCAATTTCATTAGAACCCGAAGTTCTATATTGTAAATTTATTTAGAACCAGAATTTCTACACTTTTAATTTAATTAGAATTATAAATTCTGATATATTTATCTGTTAAAACCAGAAGTTCTATAGTGCTGCTTTATCTGAAACTAGAAATTCTAGTTAAATTCTAATTAAATTTTGTTAGCTTTCAAGTTTAATGTAGACAATTGTATATGTCAAATAAATTATAGTTGCCTGAAGCAACATAATTGTCTCTTGCCTATTTTATAGAAAGAGTGTGTCTTAGACCATGGATCTAAACACAAAAGCAACAAAATATAAAAGTTTGTGTTTTATGTATAAAGGCAATGTTATGCATATACATATACACAGAAAGCAATGTGACTCTTTCGAGTTATGAAAAATTAAATAAAGATCGAACAGATTCGATCTTGTGATGTTATGTTCTTACTTTTTGCATATAATATAATGGTTCCATCAAATTCATTTTAATTGATTGGATTCTTGATGAACGATTTGAATCCGAATTTTTGTATTTTAAATCTGAACCAGAGGTTTCATATTCTCAATAAATTTATTCTCAGTTTTTGATCTTAAAACCTGAAGTTTTAGATCCTTACTTCAATTATAGATTATAATTTATTTAGATTTTGGAACCATAAGTTTCAAAATTACAAATGAAAAAAAATTGAGAAAAACTAAATCAATTCGAATTTGATACAAGAAAAAAAAAAAAAAAAACTCATCTCGAAACAAGTATATAAATTTGAAAACATGTATCCTCATTGAGGGTAAGTAGAGACTTGAAGATTTTTTATGTTAACTTTTGTTCATGATTTCAGGATATATAGATCGTGAAATTTAAATTCGTAAATACATTAAAGTATTCTATTTTCTGTTTATGATTTTCAAAGCATCAAGGTATGTATTTTCATATTTATGTATTTAATACGGATTAATTGATCGGATATATATATAACGATCTCATACCTCATGTTACATAATTAAATTTATTTGTATTATGGTTAAATTATTACATTTCCAGTGATGACATGAGTCTGATAGTGGCATGAACTGTTAGATGTGAAAATTAGGTAGCAATGACTATTAGAGTTTTTTGATGATGATTTTGTTTGAGATCTTTTAAAATATATCATAATATTAAGGTATGATTGTAATTTATATAGAACCTGAAGTTCTAAAACTAATTACAGTGATTGATGTGATTTGAAAAAGAATTTCATTCTCAATTCTATCAAAACCTAAAGTTTTGAGTTACCATCATATTGAACATATAATTATGATATATAATCACATCATAGCTTGAAGTTTTGGGTTTCTGAGAAGAAAAGATACAATATTTTTATTTTTCTTATATTAAATTATATAATTATTGTTGTTTCTCATAAAAGTTTTGGTTAGTGAAGGTTGTGTTATTTTCGTTCCTCAAAGCAAGATATGGAATAAGGTACATGACATATATTTTCTTATACCTTATTTGATATTTGTTACAATTCGTTGTAATAGTATTTTTGAGAAATTGTTTATTAATTCATTGTGATTACAATTTATATATCTTGGAATGTATACTTGATCACCAAATAAATGAAGTCAGATGATTGAAATAATTTATACTTCAAAATTGCTCTTGAAGTAGCAATGTTAATGATTATGGGTGAAAAATCATTTATCTCGCATGACTAAATTAATTAATATCATTCCCTGAAGTGAATGTTAAATCATCTAATAGTCATGACGATTATTATGGTCAATAAAGTCTCGGTGATCATAACAAATTTTAACCACTTGAAGTGGAATTCACATTAAAGTAAAGTAAGCAAAATGTTTACTATTACTGGAATATGAAATTATACTAAATGTGTATCTAAATTATACACAAATATTATATTAATCTTTTATCGATATATAAAGGTTCCAGAAGAGCAAATTTATATATTACAAAGTATATATGTGAAACTTTATTACTTTAATAGATCTTGAAGGAATCTATTTATATATACATTAATAAAAGTATATCAAATTTGTATTATTCATACTGTCATGCCAGAAGCATATTTTACGATGACCATCATCTGATCATAAATATAATATGATAAAAAATTGTGATGAATCAAAAATTTGTTTTTCATTCAATAATACAAAGAAACTAGCATCAAATAGTTGGAAGTGATATGAATATCCATTATAGAATCTGAAGATTCTTACCTAATAAATGTCTCTGAAGGACAATAATTGATATTATAATTTGATCCTTGAAGGATACTATGTATTTGGTCCCTTAAGGACACTATGTGACATTTGAGTCATTGAAAAATAATATGATAGTCTAATATATCTCTGAAAGATAGTAAGACAGTATAATTAAGTCCCAGAAGGATATTATGATGATAGAATTAAGTCCCAGAAGGACATTATGATGATGCAAATTAATTCATGAAGAATAACAATATAATGTCAATGAATAAATTTTCTCGTCGTTAGGGGGAGAATAAGGATAAAATTAACGACATGAAATTGGCATGCATCATTCATTATAACGATTACTTTATAAGTCATTAGATACCAATATATATATAAATCCTTGAAGGATTTAAAATGTCTGAAGCATATAATTCAAATTCTCGTAACTTGTAAAGTTACAATAGTTTTTATATGGCTGAAAACAATCAAGATAAATGTTATATAATCGTCTTAGTGAATACTTCACAAAAGAATGATATATTAATGATCTATATGTCCTTGTGTATTCATAAAGAAATAAAAATATGGATTTACAACTATAACAATATATATCGATGACATGAATTAAATTGGAACTCCTGAAGAGCTCCTAAGAATTGTTAAATATTTGAAAAGATAATTTGAGATGTAAGTTTTGAGAAAACAAGATATTGTCTCAGCCTGAAGATCAAGCATAAATAAGAGAGAATACCAATCCATCAGCTCGAAGACACTGGAGTGGAGTCAAACATATTTTTCAATATCTTCGAAGAACTACAAGAGTAACAGTTATATACCTTTAAGATGGAGTATATTAATTCAATATGGACATACGTGCACTGCACTCTTTTTTCCTTCGATCAGGTTTTGTCCCACTGGGTTTTCCTGACAAGGTTTTTAACGAGGCAATCTCTTTAAGCATGTTCCAATACTATTGAATTCATAAGATTATTGAATTTCTGATCCAGCAGATCATGAAATATCTTTTATTTTTATCAAGGGAATATGTCATTTTTTGAGTTTCGTATTCTACACTCTTTTTCCTTTTTGACCAGTTTTTATCCCATTGAGTTTTACTGACAAGGTTTTTAATGAGACATTATTTGGTACATCCAAAAATCTTGAAGAATATTATCAAGTGGTGTACGTCTAGGGGGAGTGTTATGAATATATGGTCTTAACACCATTTCCTTTTTGATAATATTCCTTACCTTATTTATTGTTATTTCATTATGAAAATAATTCTCCAATTTGCCTATAAATAGGCTCATATTGTAACCATTGAAATATAGATCAATTGAATTATTTTCTCTCTTTCTCTCTTTATTACTTGTTCTCTTTTATTTGATTGTTATTCTATATTCATTGTTTTTAAGCCATGATTTATAACAATAACAATAATAATAATAATAATAATAATAATAAGAGAATGAGAGAGTTAAGGGTGGTCAAGTAAGGACATTTAGGTTTTGTTTGGTACAGCTTCTCCAAGTAAATTTTTTATAATAGATTTTTGAAAGTAAATCTTTTGAAAATAAATCTTATAGAAGAAAATTTTTAGTTATTTGATTGTCAATTAAAAAAACTCTTTTAAATTGTAGACTGTTTGATTAAATTATTTTTAAAATATTTTTATATTATTAATTTACCAAAAATGACATGAAAGTAAGGAGTAGTATACCTCATTGTCCATTTGTCCTCCTGCAGCACAACCGAGACCAATTTTTGAAATTTTTCCACCAATGAAACAGGATTCAAGCCTCTTGTCTTTGGTTTAATGTAATTATTTTCTAATTTTTAATGATAATTCTTTAGACAAATCTCAAAATATCTTTTAGTACTCTATACTCTGTTGGTGAGTTTTACTTTGATAACAACTTAATCCATAATCACATTGACCTCTGATAACTACAAGTTTCATGATAAGCAGCACATCAAAGGACAATTTGTGGCAACAACCTCATTTTTTATTTGAGATTTGCCCTTATATTGATAACAAGAAGTTCCACCAAGCTCCATGAATGAAAATAGAAAACTAGAAAGATAGAGATATATACGCAGTGTCTATAGGGAGTAATATGACACATAATATTTATGACAAACAAAACAAAAAATTAGAAGGATATATACGTAGTGTATATGCAATATAAGATTAAAAAAAAATTGCAGTATATATATATTAGCTAAAACAAATTGAAAACACAAAAATTAAAAAAAAAAGAAAAAAAAAACACACACACATGCGTACACATACACACACAAAAATAGAAAACTTATTAGTTAAAGAGGAGTTATCAAATGTTTTTATAAAACAACACGTGAATGAAAGTAGAGACTTTGTATTTATATTTATAAAGAAAATGTAATAGGGTTATAAGGGTATAGAAATATTAATAAAATAAAATAATGGTAGATTAGATACTTTAATCTTTCAAAAATAATTGAAAAAGATCTACTTGGAAAAACTCAAAATTTGAGTTTCTCCAAGTAGATATTTTTCAACATTTTTAATTCCCCAAAAACTATACTTACCAAACTACGTAAAAAAATAATAATTAAGTAGAGCTTTTCATATTAAAAAAATATTTTTGACCAATAGATAAACTATATTAAATATACACTTAATGAGTTGTCCGAGAGAGATGAAAGAAAATAAAAAATAATAATAATAAGAGAGAGAAAGGGTTCAGTGCAGGTTCGGTAGAGAACATAACTACTCTGATGTGATCAAAGAAATTTTCTTTTTTTTTAGGAATCATCTAAAAAATAATAATTTTTTTTAACTTACTTTTGACGGTTTGATTTAAGTTTTTTTTTTTTCTCCTAATACCATCCACGCGTTTCTGATGATCCTCACGAAGATATTATGGGAATTGGGAACAAGCCAGCTGGATCAGTGAGCGTATGTAAATCAAAAAGGATCGGACACCATGTGTCCAACTCTATAAGACTATATAACATAGAAACTTAGAAAAAAATTAGTTTAATATATCTAGGTTTGTACATGAGTTGATATGTGGTTGATCAAGTGTTTGAATGAGCCTATAAAAAAAAAAAAAAGTGTTTGATTGGGAAAGAATAAATAAATAAATAGAAGCAAAAGTGATGCATGCATTATTTCAATTGCATAAGATACCCTATATATATATGTAAGGCAAAATTGAGAGATACAAATTTTAAAATAAATTTTGATATGATTTATTGATCATTGGATATGAAAGATTACGATGATTTAGATCTACTTATATCAATAAATACAACTCAATTTTACACTTTATATAAATGTTTTATCTCTCATCTCTTCGTTATTACACCATCTCTTCTCTCTCCAATTAATATTGAAAATTTACTATTTAAATTATATTTTTCTCACCTAACCCAATTATATTTAAATTATATTTAAAAACTCACCAAGAAAATTAAAAACAATACTGCAATAATTTTTTTAAAAAAACTTGATAAATTAATTATTTAAAGGACAATTTATTTTTTAAAATAGTTTAAACCAAGAAACTTTCGGTACGAAAATTTTTACTACTACTAAAAAATACCAAAATAAGTAAAATATGTTTTGTTTTCCAAAAGTACAAACCACTTAACCAAAAAAAAAAAGAAAAAAGAAAGAGATAATCATCGAAAATTAATAAGGAAATGATTCGATTGCCATATCTCTCTCTCTCTCTCTCTTTTTCTTTTTTATGTTAAGTGTTTTGTGTTTTTCGAAAACAAAACATATTTTACTTATTTTGGTTAGAAATTGTTTTTGACATATGATTTTTTTTTTTTTTTTAGTGGTAGTGAAAATTTTTGTATTGAAGTTTTTTTGGTTTAAACTATTTTAAAAAATAAATCATCCTTTAAATAATTAATTTACCAAGTTTTTTTTTAAAAAATAATTGTAGCATTGTTTTTAATTTTCTTGGTGGGTTTTTAAATATAATTGGGTTGAGTGAGAAAAATATAATTTAAATAGTGGGTTTTTAATATTAATTAGAGAAATGAGAGATTGTGTAATGATAAGGAGAGAGAGAGGAGAGAAAACATTTATATAGAGTGTAAAATGGAGTTGTATACAATGATATAAGTAGATCTAAATCATTGAAATCTTTCTCATCTAATGGTCAATAAATCATGTCAAAATTTATGTTAAAATTTATGTCCTTTGATCTTGCCCCTATATATATAAATATTAGAGCTTGACATTGAATGGTCATGCATAATTCTATTATTACCTTTATAGAAATATCTATTTAACTACTTTTATAACAAATAATAACAAAAAAATTATATCCATACAAAGTTTATTAAATATCTATAAATATTGATATAAAATAAGATATATGACACAATCCTAAGAGATGTTTTAATCTTCAAAAGTAAATGCAAGTAGAGACATATAGTAATAAATACATATAGTAAAGTTAATTGACATTGCATGCAATTTACATATTTTGTGTTTTTGAATTTGGTGAAAATTAAAGACTAGAATTGAAGAGAGAGATGAAAACGGAATGATAGAGAGAGAGAGGTAGGTTTTACACGGACAACTATTTTCTGCAAAGAGATTAGGATAATTTTCTACTGTGAAAATTCTACAGGAAGAGAGATAAAATGAGTCATTTTCGTTTTTGGCCATTAGCAAACATTATCTCATGAGATTGTCCCGATCGTCCCACTAATTCTGGTCATTGTTCCAATCTCTTTGTTCACTCTCTCAAGTTTCAAGAGTAAAAATTCACTTAATTACCAATTGAATCAGTTTTTTACACTTTCAAAAATAAAATAAAATAAGAACCTTATTTACAGTTAAATTTAGAATTATTATTTATGATATAATATATATAATAATACTTTAAGTAAAAATACATAGTTAATCCATAAAAATTATAAATAATAATATTGAATTATTTTAATCGTAAAACTTATTTGATAAGAAAAATAAACATAAATTTAAGTATGTGTCTTGCGCGTGCAATCAAAATTAGTATTTAAAAAAATAGATTGTCGATAAACTTAACATCAAATAATTTTAAATATTTTTATAATGACTATAACTACCCAAAAAAATAGATAATTAATTAAACACCCTTAATTTTTTGGCATTTCCTACCCCACTAAATTATCTTAAACTTTAATGGATTCATGAGTCAAAAGTAATCAAAGTGGGGCTCGTAGTGGATTTCATCAAATTGCTTTTCATTAAATTTCCTTTTTTAGACATTGAATCGAATTCAAGAGATAATAGATCCTAAATTATTAGGATTTTAATAACATAATTCGGATAAATGATCATCATAAAATTAAAATATCCGTATCAAAATAGGAGATAATTCGTATATAAAATAAAAAACTTCACCCTTAATTAAATGACACGGGATAGAGTGTCAAAGCGTCGAAACGTTAATTTGAAGACAAGGCATGACCCGTGCGGAACCACTGCGCCACGAGGCCATCGACCTCATCAAGACCATTTTTAAATGTTTAACAGTTTATCAATTCACTGTATCATACAAACACATTTTACAGGAGGTGCAATCTGACAGATGTCAGTTTGTCATTGCACCATGTGATCGAAACATTTATCTCCGTCCTCCTACAGCTCTTTTTACTCAACTCTCGGATGCCCCGTGTTTTAATTTATAAATATCATCTCTGTTTTTAAAGTCCAAAACAAAAGAAATGGACTGTATTGGTTCTCTCGGCTATCCATGAAATTTAAAGTCTTGTTCGGATAATTCTGTGAAGTCTGAGATAATTCAACAACACAAACAGAACCCATCTCCAAAATCTCGTCTTTTTCAATATTTCACATCCAATAACAATCTTTTTTCACTCGAAGGCTGAACAAGAACATGACTTGTGTTAATCTAAGTACATGGGTTCACTCATGTTCAATCCTGAATCAAGCGAGCAGATCCACCCCAAGATCTCAGCCGTTCGTTTCTCTGATATCATCTTCTTCGAGGACGAAGAAGAGACGCATTGCGATCTCTGCGGTGCTGACAAAAGAAGAGACTCTCCGCGAAGAAGACAACAAACCCACCTTCGATTTTAAGTCCTACATAATCCACAAAGCCACCTCCGTCAACCAAGCACTCGACGGGGCTGTCTCGATAAGGGAGCCCGTCAAGATCCACGAAGCCATGCGCTACTCGCTCCTTGCCGGCGGCAAGAGGGTCCGACCCGTCCTCTGCGTAGCCGCCTGCGAGCTCGTCGGGGGCGACGAGGCTATGGCGATGCCGGCGGCGTGTGCTGTGGAGATGATACACACCATGTCTTTGATCCACGACGACTTGCCTTGCATGGACAACGATGATCTCCGCCGTGGAAAACCCACCAATCATAAGGTCTTCGGCGAGGACGTGGCGGTCCTCGCCGGCGACGCGCTTCTCGCCTTCGCTTTCGAGTACATGGCTGTCTCGACGGTCGGAGTGTCACCGACCAGAGTGGTGAGAGCCATCGGGGAGCTAGCGAAGTCCATCGGGACCGAGGGGCTGGTGGCGGGACAAGTGGTGGATATCAACTCTGAGGGTCTAAAAGATGTGGGTTTGGAGCATCTTGAGTTCATACATGTACACAAGACGGCAGCTTTGCTTGAAGCAGCTGTGGTGCTTGGGGCTATATTGGGTGGTGGGACCGATGACGAGGTGGAGAAGTTGAGGAAGTTTGCAAGGTGTATTGGGTTGTTGTTTCAGGTGGTGGATGACATTCTTGATGTCACCAAGTCTTCCAAGGAGTTAGGCAAGACTGCAGGGAAAGATTTGGTGGCTGATAAGGTCACGTACCCCAAGCTGCTTGGTCTTGAAAAATCCAGGGAATTTGCTAGTGACTTGAATAAAGAGGCTCAAGAACAGTTATCAGGATTCGATCAGGAAAAGGCCGCGCCTTTGATTGCTTTGGCTAATTATATTGCTCACAGGCAGAACTGATGTAGTGTTATGTGTATGTCAGTATGTGGATGTGTTTCTTGTATACAAGCTCGAATTCACAAGCTCACTGCAGTTATTTTTTTTATTATTATTAGAGGAAAAGATGAGGGACTGCTAGGTGAGCTTTTAATTGATTACACCAAACATTCTTCAATGGCAATGAATAGGTTTAGTTTTATATCTATTTTCACTTTGGATGTAATCTTTGTTTTGAATGAAATATCTATGTTGCATCATTTTGTGGGGATGTTTGATGAAAAGTTCTGTGAGTAGTGAGATTTGTTGCTTTTTGGACTACTTTATAGTGGTCGTTCATATATTGCTCATATGATTCGTCAACCTGCAAGTTGTACTGGATTTACGAATTTTAATCTTCTAGGCTTGGTTATTGTGGGGTCTGTTGGGATGATTTCTTTGTAGATTTAACTGCATGTTGCATATGATTCTTGTAGGTTCAATCAAAGTCTTTGTAAAGATATATACACTCAAACTAGACTTGTTCAACTTGGTCTGAGTATTTGAAGTCTTTCATGGAATATATATCGCACAATGCTGCTTGAAGAAGGCTGCTTGTGCCAGAGATCATGAAGTTAACCTGTGGAAAATTATAGCTTAGAGTTTTTCTCCTTAATCTCTTTGGTTGCTAAGTGTTACAAGAGTGAATTTTTTGGTCGCTAAGTGTTAGAAGGGTAAATTTTTTTAATTTATGTTGTTTTTGGTGTTTGAAAAGTGACAAATGGAATGAAGATGCCTGTAGTGCTGGTGGTATACATCTTCAGTTTGATTTCTTTTATTGTTACATTTGTGTGTACCTCCAAAAAAAATTAACTGCATAGCATGTTATATTGGATTCGCTTTTAACATTCAAGGCTTGTGTTGCACTTGATTGAAACAACTGCCTGCCAACTCATATAAATATCTGGGAAGAATGCTGAATAGGATTTTCGGTTGCTAATGGGAATGAGGATTCTTCGAATCAGCTCTTCCGTTTGATTTTCGAAGATTACTCCATTGTTTCTCCAGTAAATTAGTGTGCTTGAATGCTATATTCTTCTGTTGGTAGTTGTTAGTTAAACATTATTAACATAAGTCTATGTATTACCAAGTGCATTAGTGAGCTTTGCATGAGTTTTAGAAATTATACATTGTGACAGAAAACAGATTGATTTGTATGATCTTATCATCTTTAACCTTCGAGTTTGATGATACATTATGATAAACCATATGTTCACTTTGTGATGTTTATATGCTGCCACTTTCAACCTCAGCCTCTGAAACACAATCCTTTGAATGTGCATCACCAATTAAGCCTTTCATAGTGTTAACGATCGTTACACTGAGCCATGTAGTTTTCGTTCGGTGTCAACAAGAGAAGCCGCATGTTCCAATTGGTGGTTATATTTAATGAAGTTGCTGGAGCTGCAGGTTCACATCTGGTGGTTGGCTTGTCAAAATTCCTGCATAGGGGTCCCCAATAGGTGCTTAATTAGTCATTGTATAATTTTCCTCGTTTGGTGTGTAGTTCTCTCTCCCAACATCTCCCCAAGATTCTCTTATTCATGCATGTGGGTGGTTAATTTCACGTTTATTCGAAATTCTCAGGCATGAAACAAGAATTTCTATATGAATTTATCTTGCTTAATTTATTTATTTAAAAAAAAAAAAAAAAAAAAAAACAGTTAGCCTCTCAGTTTCAGGATCCCTAATGGGCCGTTTTGGCCCAACAACTGTCATGGAAAATACAAACAACCCAAATGGGCCGTGGCTAGCCCAACTTAAAACTAATAAAAATTTGCGCCGTTGCCGGGGATCGAACCCGGGTCACCCGCGTGACAGGCGGGAATACTCACCACTATACTACAACGACCTGCTGGCCTGGGTATTCACAAAATTTATTTAAAGCTAAAAACAAAGTGAAACGCTGGTGCGTTTGGTGTGGCCTCATTATCATTGTTCTATCGTTAGTCATCATTCAAAAAGGAAAAAGAGGAGAAGTGGCTTTAATTTAATACATTGGAATAAACCAATATAGATAATTAGACAAGTAGTGGTGTGAGACTTTTCTCTGATGTTACAGGTATTTAATTATTTAGTAATGGCAGTTGCACTTGCATTGTAGATTTCAGTCAATCATTTCTTTTGTCCCTGAATTTTCATACATTTTAATAATATGAGTTCAAATCGTATTAAATTTTTTATAAATTTATGTAAATGGTTATATATATATATTCATATTCTGAGAGAACTTATATCTCATTATATGAAAAAATAAAAGATGTCAATTAATATAAGTAATAAATAATCTCGACAAATATTAACAGATATTCTATGAATATCAGCTTAAAAATAAGGTAAAAAAAAAAAAAAAATCTTGAGGTCAAATTAGTCAGTAGAAGAGAAACATCTTCGAGACTTCCTCGTACGTTCAGTTTTGTCTATACGTCCATGCCCTTTGCCTTAAGGTGGCTCTCTAGTTCAGACGTCAAAGCTTGGGGGCCTTTACTTTCTCGTCTTCTAATTTCACGCGTCGTTGAAAACTTGGAACCACTGTTGGAACCCGGCAGTTTTCCCAGTTCTCGAGACGACACTTCGCTACTACTATTACTACTACTTGTAGTACCTCTCCATCTCTCCCTCATTTTCTCTCACTCTCCGGCTTGAATTATTCATTATAACACATATCTTGCTTCATTTCCCATTTTTGGTGACTGTAGAATCTTTTTCTCTCTTTGACATTTCAGTCCATCAAAAAGAGAGCTTCAAGGGTGGTTTCACTAGATCTATCTTCAAGTTTTTTCCTTTCTTCAATTCCCTTCAACATGCAAGCTTGTTTGCTTTCCTTTGTAGGATTCAAGTGAGAGAAAACCCGTCTTGTGTTTGTTGTTTCAGCTCAAATTCAGGTAAAGCTTGCAAATTTGAATTGTGGGGGGCTTTTTTTGATTTGGATCTAAGTTCTTGTCAAGAGGTTTGCTTCTGATTTTGATATAATCTTCTTCTTCAAGCTATTTGGCTCGGTCTCGTCAGATTCAGATTTTCTGTTTCAATTTTTTTGACTGGTTTTACTTAGTTTTGACATGTCTCTTTTGTGTACCAATAATCATATCTTTGTCTATCTTCGTTTTAGTCCAGTTTCACATATACAAGTTATTGACATTATTTGCTGTTAAAATTTAGATAGACAATCTCAAAAAAGTTTCTGCTTGATAAATTTAGATTTGAGTATCTGGGGTCTCTATATTGGGGCCTTTTTGATAGCAGAATTATATAAGTCTATAGTCATATATATATTTCTGGTTACACTTTTTGGGGTTTGGTTCTCAATTGGACGAGCATGATGGGAGGACAATGCAGTAAAACGAAGAAAAGTGTTGATCCACCATCACCACCTGTACAAGGCAACACTGATTCCCAATACATGGCTGATCTTAGCTCGTATGAGGCTGCTTGTAAAATCGATCCAGAGTTGCGATCCTTCGATACTACGCTTCATGAACGTACCAATCGCGTTATCACTACACTCTCTACTGGTGTGGAGGTCCATTCGTTGAGTTTTGATTCGCTTAGGGAGGTCACTGAGTGCCTACTTGAAATGAACCAGGAAGTAGTTAAAGTTATTTTGGAGGAAAAGAAAGATGTGTGGAACAACCAAGATTTATTTGGTTTGGTTGAGGAGTACTTTGAGAATAGCATTAAGACATTAGACTTTTGTACTGCTTTAGAGAATTGTCTTAAGCGTGCCCGTAACAGCCAGTTGATTATTGAGTTTGCGGTGAAGCAGTTCGAGGAAGAAGTGGAATTGCAATATGGGGTTGATGAGAAAAGGTATGTGAAGACAATGGAAGAGTTGAACAAGTTTAAGGAAGCCGGGAACCCTTTCACAGAGGAGTTCTTTACATTGTTTCAAGCGGTGAATGCTCAACAGATGTTGATGTTAGAAAGACTGCACAGTCGGAAGAGAAAAGTTGATAAGAAATTGAAGTCCCTGAAAACATGGAGGAGGGTCTCGAATGTGTTGTTTGTTTCTGCATTTGTGGCGGTATTGATTCTCTCAGTGGTGGCAGCTGCCATTTCGTTACCACCAGTTGTAACTGCTCTGGCTGGTGCATTGGCTGTCCCGATTGGTTCGGTGGGGAAGTGGTGTAACTCACTCTGGAAGGGCTATGAGGATGCGGTGAAAGGGCAGAAGGAGTTGATTAGTTCAATGCAGATTGGCACTTTCATTCAAATCAAGGACATGGATAATATAAATGTAATTGTAAGCAAATTTACTGTTGAGATCGAGTCAATGATGCACTCTGCTGATTTTGCTCGTAGCCAAGAAGATGCATTGAAGCTCGTGATTGATGACGTCAAGAAGAGGTTGGAAGTGTTCATAGGAACTATTGAGGTTTTAGGTGACCATGCTGCTACGTGTAGCCGTGATATAAAGCAAGCGAGGACCGTGATCTTACAGAAGATAATCAAATATCCCAATAACTGAAGTAGCCCATTGGTACTTGTATTTGTGACATTCTCCATGATTGTTGATCTGTTGTCTTGTGCCATTCCCTAGGTAAAGGTTACTAACTTTCCAACTTGGGTCAATTGGGTAGAAATTGACCTTTTTATGAAGATTATTGTGTTTATAAACAAGCTTATACTAGAGATGTTTTAGATGTTAAACTCATATTTTATCACGACAGTTATTTCCTTTCAAGTTTTGACCTCTCTATTCTTATGTTATTATTCATGTGATAAATTGTTGCTTGGTGCACTAGCATGAATCTACTCCATGTTATGATTGGCTTCATATATATATATATATATATATATTTCATCCATGTGTGGACGTAACTATAAGAAACCATCTGGGTGATAACCATGTGAGAGGTTGTGAGACTGAAATGTGAATCAGGTAGTTCTAGTGGCATGAAATGAAATGTTAAAAATAATCAATCTGAAATCAACCTGACTGGAAGCACTTCTGTGTTATTTGGTGTTTGTTAGACGCTTTTCATGTCAGTTTCTATGATATGGGGTCTCTATTATTGAAAACATACCAAAACAACATCATTGCTCATTTGAATAAATTCAATCCATTTTGAAAAGTACATAGCTGTCCTCATGTGTGATGGGTTTCAGATTTTGGATTTTGTTTTGGGAATGATTTTGCAGGGCTTTTGCAATGCAAAACATGGATGATTTATTCATCTGAGCATCTTATAAATCAAATAAGGATGGAATCTCTAATTACCCTCATGTGATGTGATCTTGGTTTCTTGAATTCTTTGTACAAACTACAATCTACAAAGAAGTACCACTATTGACAAATTTTAGATTGTAATTTTTGTAAAAGATTTTCAGGCCTTATGGATTATATAATTTTGAGTGAAGAAGTTTAAATGTTTTTGGCATCGATTTTTTTTTTTTTTTCCAATTTTTCTCTCTATCCATCTGTGTATAATTGTTAATAGTTCTGACATTGGCTGATAAAAACTTCTAATCAATTAATGAATTAACAGTTGCTATTGCACGTCTCTTCCGGTTATGAATCTCTCCATCCAACTTAGTGTTGGGGCCTTCAAACGCATTTTATAAGGTGTAGTGGGAAATCATCGAGTCATAGAAATAGTGATTAATTTTAGGAGATTTCAACATAGACCAATATATCATCTATTCCGTGGCTGCTTAAAAAAAATTAGTAGTTGTTATTTAAGAGAGGGGACAATTTCTGTTATTATAATTTATTATTATTATTAAAATAAATAAGAGAGACAATATTTAAAATAGTAGTTGTCATTTAAGAGAGAAGGACAATTTCTGTTATTGTATATTTTTTGTATTATTGTTATTAAAATAAATACGAGAGACAATATTTAAATATCATAAAGAGTTTACGTACTACTCATCTTTATAATTCAAAAAAGTCTCTTAAAAAGATTAATATCCATATCCACTCAAAACTCAAGGGGATGGTGCATTGATAATAAGGGTTTAAGTTGTTTTTTTTTTCTCTAATGACTGTTGATCATTAACATCTATAACTTTTCAATTACCTTAAGGCTAAGAATATAAATAGACATTACACTTAAAAATTTAAGATGGCTAATTGCATTGATTTTAAATAAGATTGTACTTTGATCAACGATTAAAAATGTACTCAGTTGTTTGTAGAAAGTATTACCAAAAACATAACAATGTTTCTAATAACTAGAAATCATGATTTATTATGATTTATCAAGATTAAACATCATTCATGTTTATTAAAAATAAAATCTTATAATAATAGAAATATATATGTCCACATTATAATAGAAAATTCATTTTACATGATGTTAAAATGTAACATTCACTTGAATTAAGATTGAATGTAAGCTAATTAAAATTTGTTATGATTTACAAAAATTAAATACCATTCATTTTACAAGATATATATATATATAGAGAGAGAGAACATCTGGATAGTTTTAGCTAAAAAAAGTGTTTTTAGTTTTTCTTTCTAAAAAAAATTAAAAAAATATATTAAAGAGAAAAAGTTTCAATACTAGTTCAGAGTATTTTCGATAAATAATCTAATGATTATTTTTTATTGTTAGGTTAAATCTAAAAAAATAGTTTTTTTTAATTATTTTACAATAAATATTCATATTTTAAATTCAAGTTTTTTTTTTTAAAAACATTTATTAAAAAAAAAAACTTGATGTTTTTTTTGAAATTGAATATTTAAAATTTGTAATCAAATTCTAAGATTATAAGAATTACAAAGGGAAATGATGAATTTAATTCAATCAACTCAATTCAATCAAATATGATAACGTCCATGACGTTCAACAGAGAGTTATGTTTATCAAAGACTTGATTAGCGTACCTGTGTGTTAGGCTTCCTCCAAACCAGTCTCCTTCTCCAGTTGTCCAACACCAAGTCTCCAACATAATCCATGTACAACTTTCACATTCTCCACAGACATGTTCCAAAATCTCTTCACTTGTTGTACCTCCACGTCAACCAGCCATTCCCTTCTTCAAAAACCTCCATCGAACGCCTCCACTCTCTCCACCGCCATCATCGAAAACCACCCCTTAAATCCATCCAAAACGAAGAAGCCAAACCAAGGACTTACATGAGAGACACAATCTTCAACATCTACAGAATCCTCAAGTACTCATCTTGGGATTCTGCTCAACAACAGCTTGACAAGTTGCCTATAAAATGGGACTCTTATACAGTCAACCAGGCCTTGAAAGCACACCCTCCAATGGAAAAAGCGTGGCTTTTTTTCAACTGGGTTTGGAGGGCAAAAGGGTTCAAGCATGACCGCTTCACTTACACTACTATGCTTGACATTTTTGGTGAAGCTAAGAGGATCGAGTCAATGAAGTACGTTTTTGAACATATGCGAGAGAGGGGGTTGGAGATTGATGCTGTCACTTACACTTCAGTGATGCATTGGCTGTCCAATGCCGGAGATGTTGATGGGGCAGTGAAGATTTGGCAGGAAATGAGAGACAATGAGTGTTGTCCTACTGTTGTTTCGTATACGGCTTATATGAAGATTTTATTCGGTGATAATAGAGTCAAGGAGGCCACTGATGTGTATAAGGAGATGCTTCAATCTGGGGTGTCTCCCAATTGTTATACATATACTGTATTAATGGAGTACCTTGTCGGTGCTGGTGAGTTCCAAGATGGTTGCTTCATAAATGTTTTCCCGTTCATTGTTTGATATGTTATTGTCTATTATATATATGTGGTTTTTCTTTAATGCTTATGTTGTTGTATTGCTAATTGGGAAGTTTCTTTGATACATATAAGACGTTTACGATTGATGCAAAACTTGAACTTGATTGTGATTCTCCATAGAGAAAGTAAATGGATTGATGTGTGGTTATGTAATTTGGTTGAGCATGAATACACTTTGATTATCAGATTTTAGGCTTCAAGCTATTTCAATCTTGTAGCCTTTTGACAGTCTATCTATAGTTGTGGGGGTTCACAATGTTGAATTATTATGTTTCGATGATAAATTTTTGTAAAGATGAATATGTAATTTATGAGGAATTAAGTTTTTACCTTGATTAAAGTCTGGATAGGCAATCAAAGGAAGAAAATGTTTTGGCTAATGTACACATATGCAATAACAAACTTACTCATCCTTCTTACATTTTATGTCCACATTCCACATACATACACCTTTTGTTCGGTTCCCCTGTGATGTACTTTGTGCACATACATTTGGATGCCTCTAGGTATCAGTTTTCCTAGATTTGTTGTCTTTGCAGGAGTTTTATATTGATTGAAGGAAATAGTTTTCCCCTTTTTTTCCTGATGTGTTCCAGGAAAATACGAAGAAGCCCTTGATATTTTCAGCAAAATGCAAGAAGCTGGCGTACAGCCTGATAAAGCTGCGTGTAATATTTTGATCAATAAATGTTGCAAAGCTGGAGAAACTAGGACAATGACGCAAATTCTTCAGTATATGAAAGAAAACCGTCTTGTCCTACGGTATCCTGTATTTGTGGAAGCACTTCAAACTTTAAAAGTAGCTGGTGAGAGTGATGCACTACTCAGGCAAGTTCATCCACACATTTTTGTTGAATCTATCAGAGACAAAGAAGCAGTTGAGTGTGCAATGACTGATGCTGGAGTACCTTCATCAGATCAAGGACTTGTATTGTTTCTCTTAGAAAAGCAGAATCTCGTAGCCCTCGACCATTTACTTGCTGGAATAATGGATAAAAACATACAGTTGGATCCTACCATTATATCAATCATAATTGAGGCAAACAGTGATGGTTGCAGACCTGATGGTGCTTTACTGGCCTTCGAATACAGTGTAAAAATGTGTGTTAAGTTAGAGAGAACTACATACTTAAATTTGATAGGATTTTTAATTAGATCAAATACATTTACAAAGGTGGTGGAGATCGTTAAGGAAATGACTAAGGCTGGACATTCTCTAGGGGTGTATCTTGGTGCGCTCCTAATCTATAGGCTTGGATGTGCTAGAAGGCCTCTTTCTGCTGCAAAGATTTTTAATTTATTGCGTGACGACCAGAAGTGTAATGCTACTTACACTGCTTTGATTAGTGTCTACTTCTCTGCTGGGAGTGCAGATAAAGCACTTAGAATCTTCAAAACCATGCAAAGGAAAGGAATTAATCCTTCGTTGGGCACATACAATGTTCTATTAGCTGGTCTTGAAAAACTTGGTAGAGTCACTGATGCAGAAACTTACAGGAAGGAGAGGAAAAGCTTGCAGACTGATGCTCAATTCAAGGATAATGTCCCTGTGGAGGAAAAGATATGTGACCTTTTATTTGCTGGTGATGTGGTATCTTGAGACACTATATAGCTATGAGCATCCCCACATGGATTGCAAGTTAATAAAAAAAAAAAAAAGGCATTATTGCTGCTTGATAATTGGCAGGATGACAACCTATACTCTTGCAACATTGACAAATACTTCCAGTTGCAGGAAACTGGCAAGGCAAGGAGAATTAGTTGGTCCACATTTATTAAAGACACACTCTGCTTGTTGCCATGCTTCGATTAGATGTCCTTCTGTGGTTGAACTAAGCTGGTGACACTTAGAAACCTGGAGCAGACAGAATTGAGTGTGGCGTTCGTAAGGTAAGGAACAGGAAATCAGCGATGCAATATTTTTGGTCGCCTTATTGTTTTAAGCTCCTTCCTTTTCATAGTGGTGTAGATTTTTATTTTAGATCATTAACGTGCCCTCTAAACTCATTATCTGCTTTAGTAAGCTAGCTTATATGGTGGAGGTGCCGCTAGGATATTCCATCTCTAAGTGCCTTTATAAATAATTGATTTTTGGTGTTTGAACTTCTATCTTTATATGAAGATATAGCTTTTGACAGTTGAGGATGCTTGGAAAGTAACTTGTTTCTTCTTCTTTTTTTTCCCACTGAGAAGCTTTTGATGAAAGTATTTTCCTTTGTTTGGGGGTATTGATATTTTATATCCCTTGAACATATGCTTATGATGATTGGCATTGAGGACACAAAACCTTGTGTCGTTCCTTGTTATATAGGGAAAGAAATTCCAATGAGGTTAGCCTGCTGTGGATATATTAACAGAAATTGGGGAGAAGATATGAATGTTAGAGCTTAAATTATTTAGGTCATCTTTAATTATAGTTATCTTCTTCAGTACATCTATGCAGAGGAAAACTGGGAACAGAGATTGAGAACCAAGTTTTATGCTTAAGTGGGTCTGCTTTACTCGTTACAATTCATGCTTGATATTCACAATTATCAACACTAGAATAGGTTTCAATCGGTGAGCTAATAAGATGAACTTCGAGTTGCATTTGGATACAGACACTGAGCTACAATTGAGTTTGGATCTAAATGTTGTGCTACAATTAAGTTTGGACTTTGGATGTAAACGCTAAGCTACATTCAAGCATGGTGTCTGTGCATGATTATCTCACACCACGTTGAGCTTTTACCTGTTAAACGGTGAATTCCATTTCTCTTCTTTGATTTTTAGCATTATATTAATTTTTTCTTATTTTTATTTCATTTCAAGCATGCCCAATCAAGATATAAAATAATGCTTCTATGAGTTGGATTCACTTTTTCGTTTTCCATCTTTCATAATATGATTGCAACATTTGAGTTCATCTCCATGCACAGCTGTCCTCACTCCTCAAAATAACTCTTCATTTTCATGTAAAATTCTAGAATTCGTTTATTTTTTCTTCCTTTTTCTAATTTTAATTCTTTGAAGTTTTGTCATTCTATGAATGTAAAGCTTTAACGTTAAAGTGATTTTTAGGATTCCAAGCTTTTAATCATGTCATCTTGTTTCTACACCAGTACAATCCATTGAGTGTGGGGGACACAAAAGCAACGAACCCCTATTCCTTCTAATATTTTTTTCCGGTTTTTAATTTTTAATTTTATTTAATAATTGATTATTATTATTATTATTATTATTATTATTTATCCATTGTAATTCAGTAACAACTCTTTAAGAATTAGTGCTGTGTTGTTCAGATAATTTAGTCTGATCGGATACTTAGTACTACACACAAACCTTGCCGAAAACTCTATAGTATTACATTAGTGTTGTCATTCATTTATCTAGAGTAATCTGGCCTAGCGAACAGCCCATATACATTAAAGTGATTTAGGATTCCAAGTTTTCAATCACATCATGTTATTGTTGTGCTTCAAGTTTATTAATCATTTGGTCAAAACACTGATAGAAGTGTTGGCAGAGGTGTTCCTTTATAGCTTGCAGACAAAGTGGCCAGCTCATTCAGGACTGCTTTATCTATTCTTGTCAATGACCAGGAAATGGCTTGAAAAGTGATATGTTGAAGTTGGGAGAAGAACCAAAAAATTGCTGGATCAATGTGCTAGAGAGATTGAAATTAGAGAGAGAGAATTGGCTTTTGGTTTAAACAAAGATTGAACAGTGTAATGGTGAACTTGAGCGTGAGAAGAAACAATTGGGTTTTGTTTAAACACAGATTGAAGAATGTAATGGTGAACTTGAGGGAAAGGAAATAGCATGCAACTGGGTTTGGTTCAGAGGAGGATTGAAGATACATGGGTGCGAGCTTCGACCTAGAGACTATGAGCTGGATTTGATGAGAAAATCTGTTGAGGACGTCTGAGAAGCAGCTCAGTATGAAGAAAAAGGTGGAGGACCAATAGTCTGGTAAGTCAAACACGACTATGTTTATTTTCCTACATTCTTCAATCCTCTTCTGAACCGAACCCACTTGCATGCTTTTCCTTACTCTCAAGCTCACCAATACATGCTTCAACCTTTGTTTAAACAAATCCCATTTGTTTTTTCTTACTCTCTAGTTCCCCATTACACTCTTCAATCTTTGTTTGATGCAATTCACTCTCTCTATTCTCAAACTCTCTAGCATGTTGATTCAGCTACTTTCTTTGCATTTCAGGTGACTTCATATTTTCATGATTTTGTCTTTGGTTTGGTTGAGTGGTTTAGGAGAATAGTAGATTTTTGTACTGCTGTAAAGAATTGCCTTGAAGCATTTATAACAATAACTGATGCTGAAGTTCCTTCATCTTCACATCAAGAATCTGTATTGCTTCTCTTATTAAACAGAAAATAATAGTATTCATTTGGATATAAGTGGTTTCTAATGCCTATTAAATTGATCCCTTTTACAATGTGTTTGAAAAGAATATATGGCTTGACCATGCAGGTTTGGATGGGCAAACCTACTCTGTATAAGGCTAAAGGACAAGGTTGGGCTTCACAAAAATTTTTAAGACCCAGCTCATACCTGGCCCTTAATCCTGGTTAAGCCATAAAATTTTAAGCCGAGCCCATCCAGGTAGAACATACAATATTCTTTTTTAGTCTTTATGAACTTGGTAAAGTGTAGTAGAAACTTACAGGAAGGAAATGAAACTCATGCAGACTGATGCTATGGTTATTCCACTAATATTGTGCGTTGACACACTAGTACACTACGATAGGCTCGGATGTCATATCTTCGCAGACTACTTAACTATGACAATCCCTGTATTGACTGCATGCTGCGACGAAAATGATATCATTAGTATACACATTCAATCGTATTCAAGACATTATTTGATGGTTTATATTCTTATTTTAAATCACTAGCTTAATCATAATTTGCTTTATTAAGAATACTGGCATGGTGGAAATGTGTTACATTTTTATCAAGTTTTGAAAATACTTTTGATATTTGGTGTTTGTACTATTATACTTATATCACCGGACAAACATATAACTCTTCAACAGTTACGTTTGCCAGGAATTGAATTGCTGTATTGAGATAGACAAGAACCTGCCAGGTTCCTTGTTAGGTCAGGAAAGAAATACGTTAAACCGACCGCGGATGTATTAACAAATTGAGATCTTAGAGACGATATATTTGTTAGAGCTTATTACTATTATTCGAGTCCCTTGTTTTGATTATAGGAATCTTCTCGACTGTGATACCCAAAAGAGAAAGATTGGCGTTCAATATTCATGTTTACATTGGTTTGTTTACCTAATTATAATTTTTGAATAATATTCGAATGTATCTCTGATATTTGGTCCATCGACCTTCCTTGTTGGAACAATATGGCACCATGTAATGATACAGCTCCCTTGCCCGGCTCTTTAAACTAAAAAAAAAAAATGAAATCAATTGGTGACCTAATTTAAGATTATCTGATATTATGTAATTAATAAGTCAAGTACTAATTATCAGCTGGATATGATGATTTTACTTGTTCCAACTCGATTTTGTTTACATTTCTTGGACGCTGGGGAAGTATAATATGTTCCTAAAACAATTATTGCATAGCCGTATAATATACTTAGAAGTTAAGGGGATTTCTTCATCTAAAATTCAGAAACATTTTTCAGTAGATAAAATTCAAAACTTTTAGACTACAATTTCTCTCTATGAAATGGTAAAAATAATTTAATTTTTAGGGGAAAACTTTATAAACAATAAACTTAATAGTAATGTTGTACGTACTGCTCATAAAATTATTCAAAACCACACTATCTTATAATTAATATGGTCATTGTAAATCAACTTGTATAGTTAGTTTTTCCTTTTTATGTGAGAGTTGTTATCTGTTAGGTTTTGTTTTTTTTGTTTTTCCCTATAAAATTATTTTCACTAAAGTCTTAATTTAAGTGATTTTAATTTGTTTGTTTTTTTTAATTACATTTTAATTTAAGTTAAAAAAATGTCTTATTTAAAAAATCAAAATTTCTTACTTATATTCTTAATGAAAATGACTTTTATCAATAAATATACATTATTTTCCTAAATTAACCTCTTATTATAATATTATTACCAAAATACCCCTAACCAAAAAAAAAAAAAATCTCAATTCTAAACAAATCCAAACCCTAACCCTAACCTAAATCTAACCTCCTAAACCAACACTTGCTGCTACATGTCACTAATAAACCATCGAAAGATGCCAACCACCTCCTCCTGGGCTTTTGACGGAGGAGACCATTGGCTTCCTCCATTCCTAACAATTGAGACAGATGGCCTCCATGCCAAAACACTGATAGAAGTGTTGGCAGAGGTGTTCCTTTATAGCTTGCAGACAAAGTGGCCAGCTCATTCAGGACTGCTTTATCTATTCTTGTCAATGACCAGGAAATGGCTTGAAAAGTGATATGTTGAAGTTGGGAGAAGAACCAAAAAATTGCTGGATCAATGTGCTAGAGAGATTGAAATTAGAGAGAGAGAATTGGCTTTTGGTTTAAACAAAGATTGAACAGTGTAATGGTGAACTTGAGCGTGAGAAGAAACAATTGGGTTTGGTTTAAACACAGATTGAAGAATGTAATGGTGAACTTGAGGGAAAGGAAATAGCATGCAACTGGGTTTGGTTCAGAGGAGGATTGAAGATACATGGGTGCGAGCTTCGACCTAGAGACTATGAGCTGGATTTGATGAGAAAATCTGTTGAGGACGTCTGAGAAGCAGCTCAGTATGAAGAAAAAGGTGGAGGACCAATAGTCTGGTAAGTCAAACACGACTATGTTTATTTTCCTACATTCTTCAATCCTCTTCTGAACCGAACCCACTTGCATGCTTTTCCTTACTCTCAAGCTCACCAATACATGCTTCAACCTTTGTTTAAACAAATCCCATTTGTTTTTTCTTACTCTCTAGTTCCCCATTACAGTGTTCAATCTTTGTTTGATGCAATTCACTCTCTCTATCTCTAACTCTCTAGCATGTTGATTCAGCTACTTTCTTTGCATTTCAGGTGACTTCATATTTTCATGATTTTGTCTTTGGTTTGGTTGAGTGGTTTAGGAGAATAGTAGATTTTTGTACTGCTGTAAAGAATTGCCTTGAAGCATTTATAACAATAACTGATGCTGAAGTTCCTTCATCTTCACATCAAGAATCTGTATTGCTTCTCTTATTAAACAGAAAATAATAGTATTCATTTGGATATAAGTGGTTTCTAATGCCTATTAAATTGATCCCTTTTACAATGTGTTTGAAAAGAATATATGGCTTGACCATGCAGGTTTGGATGGGCAAACCTACTCTGTATAAGGCTAAAGGACAAGGTTGGGCTACACAAAAATTTTTAAGACCCAGCTCATACCTGGCCCTTAATCCTGGTTAAGCCATAAAATTTTAAGCCGAGCCCATTCAGGTAGAACATACAATATTCTTTTTTAGTCTTTATGAACTTGGTAAAGTGTAGTAGAAACTTACAGGAAGGAAATGAAACTCATGCAGACTGATGCTATGGTTATTCCACTAATATTGTGCGTTGACACACTAGTACACTACGATAGGCTCGGATGTCATATCTTCGCAGACTACTTAACTATGACAATCCCTGTATTGACTGCATGCTGCGAGGAAAATGATATCATTAGTATACACATTCAATCGTATTCAAGACATTATTTGATGGTTTATATTCTTATTTTAAATCACTAGCTTAATCATAATTTGCTTTATTAAGAATACTGGCATGGTGGAAATGTGTTACATTTTTATTAAGTTTTGAAAATACTTTTGATATTTGGTGTTCGTACTATTATACTTATATCACCGGACAAACATATAACTCTTCAACAGTTACGTTTGCCAGGAATTGAATTGCTGTATTGAGATAGACAAGAACCTGCCAGGTTCCTTGTTAGGTCAGGAAAGAAATACGTTAAACCGACCGTGGATGTATTAACAAATTGAGATCTTAGTGACGATATATTTGTTAGAGCTTATTACTATTATTCGAGTCCCCTGTTTTGATTATAGGAATCTTCTTGACTGTGATACCCAAAAGAGAAAGATTGGCGTTCAATATTCATGTTTACATTGGTTTGTTTACCTAATTATAATTTTTGAGTAATATTCGAATGTATATCTGATATTTGGTCCATCGACCTTCCTTGTTGGAACAATACGGCACCATATAATGAGACAGCTCCCTTGCCCGGCTCTTTAAACTACTTAAAAAAAAAATGAAATCAATTGGTGACCTAATTTAAGATTATCTGATATTATGTAATTAATAAATCAAGTACTAATTATCAGCTGGATATGATGATTTTACTTGTTCCAACTCGATTTTGTTTACATTTCTTGGACGCTGGGGAAGTATAATATGTTCCTAAAACAAGTATTGCATAGCCGTATAATATACTTAGAAGTTAAGGGGATTTCTTCATCTAAAATTCAGAAACATTTTTCAGTAGATAAAATTCAAAACTTTTAGACTACAATTTCTCTCTATGAAATGGTAAAATAATTTAATTTTTAGGGGAAAACTCTAAAAACAATAAACATAATAGTACTGTTGTACGTACTGCTCATAAAATTATTCAAAACCATACTATCTTATAATTAATATGGTCATTGTAAATCAACTTGTATAGTTAGTTTTTCCTTTTTATGTGAGAGTTGTTATCTGTTAGGTTTTGTTTTTTTTGTTTTTTTTTTTAATAAAATTTATTTTTCACTAAAGTCTTGATTTAAGTGATTTTAATTTGTTGTTTTATTAATTACATCTTAATTTAAGTTTTAAAAAATCTTATTTAAAAAATCAAAATTTTTACTTATATTCTTAATGAAAATGACTTTTATCAATAAATATACATTATTTTCCTAAATTAACCTGTTATTATAATATTATTACCAAAATACCCCAACAAAAAAAAAAAATCTCATTCTAAAAACAAATCCAAACCCTAACCCTAAATCTAACCTCCTAGGACCAACACTTGCTGTGCTACTGTCACTAATAAACCATCGAAAGACGCTAGCCAGCCTCCTCTGGGCTTTTGACAAAGGAGACCATTGACTTCCTCCATTCCTAACAATTGAGACAGATGGCCTCCATGCCCAAGGTTGGTAGCCTCTACTATTGGCAAGAACAACTTCCTTTTGCATAGATGACAAAAGAGGAGCTTCTTCTTTTCCTCACAGTTGCCTCCTCTTGCATCAGCGATTGAGTCGGTGGCCTTTGCCATGGAGGCCGCCGACCTCTATCGCCATGGCCTTCTCTTGCACCAATAATAATAATCGAAGGAGGAGGCTCCTCCTTTGTCCATTGTTCAATTTTTTAATTAAAATATTATTTTGTTTATATAAAATAAAATAATTAAAATATAAATATTAAAATAAAAATTAACATATCTTAAAACAATAATAATCTATTTAAAGAACAATAGAAATTAATATTTATAAGAAAAAAAAAATGTAATAGTAATAGTCCAATCACTTAATATCTAAGTTTAGGAGTCCTAAATACAAAGCAAACAAAAATCAATTTCTTAATTATAAAGTCCTATTAATCATTACTTAAACAAAATTTTATAAGATTCAAGATAATTATAAAAAAAATTAAAAAAAAAAAAACAAACAAACACCACCCTAGTTATAGAAACAAATTCCGAACTTTATAAGTAATCATTGATATCGATAAATCTTGACAAACTAATCACTCATTTAGTGTTAGCTTTAATCTCTCCTCCTCTCTCTCTCTCTCTCTCTCATATATATATATATATATATATATATAAGACTCACTCATTTTTCACCAATATAGTACTGGATGTGTCCAAACTATTTATTTAAAAGAAGAACTTTTATTGTTCTTATATTTTTTTTAAAAAAAAATCTCGTTTTTAAATACGAATCCGTTTATAGCTTTTATAGTCCTTTACTTTTCAAAAATTCATTGAATTAATCCATTAACATCATCTTAACAGTTAACGTTAAGTCAAATAATAAAAGATTGTTTTACCTTTAACTTTATATACACATGTTAAAATGATGTGTTTATTTTTAAAAATTTTAGAAGTACAATTTGACTTGAATTCTTTATAATAAAAATGTCATTCCTATATAAAATAAAAAATTAATATAATATATATACTTTTAATTTAATAAATTAAAAAATAATTTCCTTATCTTCCTCATCTCTAATTTCATTCTACATGCATCAAAATCATCTCCATCATTTTATCAAACCAACATCCCCAAATTAACTATCAACATCAAGCAAACATTTCCCAAATATAATAAAAAAAAAAAAATCAAAGATTAAGCAAAAAAAAAAAAGAAAAAAGATGGAGATGGATAAGTCTCCATCGTTAGAGACCAGTCTCAACGGTACCCTCTGGTTCCCGTCATGAAGACTAGTACTGGTCTCTATCGATGAAGACGGGAGGCGCGATGGAGACGAGCTTGGAAGACCAGGTCTCCATCAGGTTTTGGTCTCCATGGGAAACCTCCCCCATGGAGACCAATGTTTTATTTTTTAATTAAAATATTTAAAAGTATATATATTATATAATTTTTTAAATTTATATATATAAGGGCATTTTTTTTATAAAGAATTCAAGTCAAATTGTAATTCTAAAATTTTTAAGAGGGTAAACATGTCATTTTAACATGTGTATGTAAAGTTAAAGATAAAAAGTCTTTTACTATTTTGACTTGAACGTTAACTGTTAAAAATGATGTCAAAAAAACTAATTTGATGAGTTTTTGAAAAATAAAAAATCATGAAAGTTATAAACGGATTCGTATTTAAAAATGAGAAGTTTTTTAAAAATATAGGACTCCAGATGAAGTTCCCTACTTAAAAAACAATAGTTTAAGATTATAGGGTTGAAAGAAGAAGACCTCCCTCGGGCCTCGGTTCAGTTACGGGTAAAAAAAGTGTACTAGGATTTAATTTATAAGACTTTTCCCTCTCTTATATTAGGAAAAAAAAAATCCTACACTGGAATTAAGACCTAAATGCGTGTAAAACAGCTAGAATCATGTGTTTAATCAATTTTGTGCAGATGATGCAGTAATTTGATAGGATTACGATCCGGAAACGTGGCAGCGACATCATCCAAAGACAGGGCAGTTGTATCAGACATGAAAACGATTTAAAATGTAAATAAAATCTAATTAGTATTAGTATTTAATTAAGCAAAACCTCTTAAAGATTAATCAAGTGTCCTGCTTTCAAGTTTCCACAAGCAAATGCATACAAATCAAGCCAGCTCAAAAAGAATATCTTGCTATCACAAATAAACCACTTGTGTCACGACTCCATAATCAATGGAATTTTATTACTATTTATGTCTAATTATGCCACCTTTGTAAACAAAGAAACCCATGGCATGCGCCTTGTTTCATGCAGATAGATTTCGTCTCTTCTTTTCATGATCTTGACACCCTCTATTTATCTCAGAATTCTTTGCTTGTGAACTTGTATTTGGCTAATCTAACCAACTTGGTGACAACTAATGATTTAATGGCGATAACTTATTTTTTTCAATTAACTCTTTAGATATTATCTTATTTACAATACTTACTAACGGTTTAAATATTGATGCTTTATAATATTAATTAGTGTCAACATATATAGGAGAAAAGTTTTTTATATTATAATTTATGATGCGTTTACCATTCATAACATGTCACGTGATATGAATACAATGTGTTATGTTATAACTTGTAACACTTGTGTGCAATATATGATCATATCATATAAATTTTTCTCCATCTATGGAGGCATATAACTACAATGATATTATATGTTCATCTTGATAAAACTTTTCTAAACTGTCATTGATTTTAAATTATTAGATTCTATATTGAGAAATTTGGAACTCTTAAATTAAATAGAAGGGTTAAAATTTCAAATGACGGAATAACCCGTATTTTATTAAAGTTCTCTAACATTTCTTGTTTCAAAATGATCAATTAACTTGGTAGTATAATATATGGCGGTGAAGCCAGAGTCAAAATTATTTTATATACAAATGGAACATAAAACGTGGAATTCAAACTTTTAATCCTCATAAAGTACTTAACGCAAGCCAATTGAACAATGGCAATGGCCATTGCACCATGTCAATAATGTTAGCATAGGTGTTCCACTTCACCATATCTTGCAAAACAAAGTGGCCAGCCCATAGTTGTCTTTCTCAAATGACACAAAATCCATTACTCACGCCATCAAAAACATTTAGCATGCTTCCTTAAAATATTTTACCCAATTTTGATGTCAACTATAATGACAACAAACTACATCTTTTCTCTTTCTTAATTTGTCTAGTTTTTGCTTTTTGCTTTTAGGATTTTTTTTCTTAAGCAATATTAAAAATAGTGTAAAACTAAATTGTGTTTTTTTTTTTTTATCACTATAGTGTCCAACTATACTAACATTAATGATCTAAAAATACTATAATTCACTTCTTTTATTCACAAACCATTATTTTTATTTGCAAACTATACAAAGGACCACAAATATCATGGTCCACATCATTTATTCACAAACCATTGTTTTGTTTATGAGCTGTAGTTCATAAATATAGATGATAATGAAAAAACTGGTTCTAGTTTTTCAACATTAATTTAAAATTTTATATTTTTTAATATTATTTTCTAAATCTAGTTTGGGTTTTATCCACACAAATACATTAAAAATGAGTAAAATTTCTAACATTCTTTACAATACAAACTAAAAATACAGACAATTTTATATGATTTAAAGTATCCACGACAACATTCTGATGTAAGTAAAAAGTTTCTAACCACAAAAAATCTTCATGACAAGGCGTTTTTGATGTGTTTCAAGACCATCCAAATTCACACCTATTTAATGATAAGAGAATTTGTGTAGCTCAAGCAACAGTACTCCACAACGCTATCATATCCTTCTAAGACAATAATTCCCCAGAATATATGCTGCTCAACAAAATGGATAAAGGTAGCTTAAAACTGAGATAAAACGAACCATGTGTGATTTGGCAGTTTTTGTTGCCTAGCTTGGATTCTCTCTAGTTCCTATGATTGACTTTTTTCCTCTTTAAGTTTTGTTCAATAGTCTCATCCTCACTAGTCTCTTAAATGAATTTGAACCCTTAACAGAAATAAAATTCCCACATAATGTGCTTTTCTTCACAACCATCTATTAACAATTTTAGATTATCATTTCTAAAACTGATATATATGGATGGAACTCATTCGATAATATTCTATAAATTATATAGAATATATTTTATATTAAGATTGAAACGTATATAGAAACTTACTTTGAGACTCTTATATGGAAATAGAAACAAACTTTCGTAATTATTTTGAAGTAAGTTCAATTTTTCAATACAGTGGTAGAAGCTTTGTATCTTTCCTTCAGTATAACTAATGAACTTTCTGCAGTGCATGTGGCTGTGGTGCACAATACATACAACAACAAGAATGGGCAAGTGAGAACCAAAAGGCACCACACCCACCACTACTATTCTTTAATTGATAAAATTTAACTCTCACATTACATGTTAGGGGCAGAAAATTGACAAGTGAAAGACACGAATTATTATGGTACCAAGTGGGAGAGAGAATGGCAGAATTTTTCCTAGGAAAGTTTTTGATGAGCATCCCAATCTTCTCAAATTATTGAGCAAAAAGTTTGAATTCACATCAACCTTTTTTATCCTTTCACACTTATTGTTGTCATCCCCACTTCCACTAATATGTCCTTCCATATTCCAATTATTCTTCCATAATATTTAAATTTACAGTTGATGTAATTGCACATTCGTGGTAAATTGTTATAATTTGATGAGAAATTAAATATCAAAATGATATATCCCGATATTTTCCTTATTTTGAGTGATCAATATTAAAAATATTCTTGAATAAATTTAAATCTCCAATATTTGATTCAAAATCCACAATTTATTTTTTGCAATTTGATGCCCATATACTGTTTATTTATGCCTATATATACAATTATTAGCCTCATGAGATTAGTGATCACTCTCTAATATATGAAAGAAAAGACATACTATTCAAGTTAAAGATATTTTACCTAAATAACCTCCTGAAAATTATGCAAACGCTTCGATCCAACAATTATATATTTTCTTAGATTTCACAGAACTTTGATAGCAAGTATTCAAGAGCCTTAGATC